>JAJJWW010017151.1:0-36765 GCA_023531295.1 Papaver armeniacum
AGAATTTAACTTAGGAAAACGACGCCCGTGTACTTAGATCGTTAGATTTTGGGGAAGCGATTTATCAAATTAGTGATTTGGTAAAGGTAAGTACTAAACTGGTTGTTTCTTTCTCGATTTGTATCAAGTTCTAGTTGTTTATGAGATGGTTCTTTTGTTCTTATTTAATAGGGAAGGATCGGTGAAAGCTATATTTCTACATAAGAGGAGAAACATTGTTTGCTGGCTTGGAGGCAAGTTCATACGATCTCTTAGTCCCGGTTAGATGTAAAAGTGGCAATCAAATATTTCGTCCTCTCTATTTCAAGCCTGAATTTCTACTCCATAAATTTCTTGTGATCTAATCAAACTGTTTAGTTTAGTTATTTTTTTATTATCTTGGATGAGAGTAGGTGTAGCCTTGATTGTGTAGCAGTGTGATCAGGGTAGTAGAATACTAGCAAAATAGTTAAATCCAGAATTTAGATATCCATTTTTTGGCTTGTTTAAGTGAATGGTGTGCTGCGTACTTAGATTGTATGACAAAAAAAATTCTAAATGTTCGATGCGCAGGACGTGATAGGTGCTCTTTGGATTAGCCATTTAAATTTGTTTTCCTAGGCTCCATGTTAGCTATATATTCAGGCAGTAGTTATTTGATATTTGAATGAAATGTTTGCATTATTGGCGAACTAGATGTAGTGTTAATGTTTAGTGGGATATTATGGTTTCTTTCTTGATTAATACTAGTTGAGTACTGGATCCGTATGAGTCAAGATGTTATTAGCAAGTGCCAAACTGAACGGAGTTTAAGAATACTATTTGAGTAATGTTAGTGTATTTATCGAATGTTGTACTGCAAAGAGGTTTGAACTGCTAGTACCTGGTGGTGACTTATAATTAATTTAATTTGTTAGCTTGATTTGGCGTAGGCTAGTGGAGATTTATTGCTACCGCTAATGTCTTTGGTTTTCCGACTAAAGGGAAGAATCTTAGCTTTAGCTAACAGATAGCTGCAGCGAGAGATTTGGTGCATAGAATAAAGGATTTGACCATGTACTTATCTACGAGTCTGTTTAGCTCGGAATAGTTATGGTTCAAAGAGTGATAATAATACCCTTGCAGTGAAACCATATACAGGCAGAGAGGTGTTATGTATGCCTCTATTTTTAGTCAACTAGACCTCATTCCTAAAAAGGGAATTTGTGACAGGGATAGGTTTCCCAAGTGTAGAGATATATAGGTGCTAAGTACAACCGTATATATTGTACAGTCACGAGGGTTTGATGTTGCGGATAAGTTCTGAAGACAAAAATGTTATTGCGGATAGGTTCCGGTATAGCATTAAAGTGTGTTCTTTTGCTAGAAATGTGAAAGTTTGGATTAGTGATATTGATTGCCGAAAGGGGAAGACGTTTAATTGTTAATACGGTGATTGTTTCTATTTTGAGGAGAAGTGCATTAGTTCGCGACTTATTTGATTTCCCTTTTATATTTCTCCGTGACTCGATGATCGAGTGAACTTGCTTGGAGTTTAACTCCCGTTGATTATCTTTTTCAGGTGTTGTTAGGGATCGTGAAGGAGTTTGATTGATTTCAGATTCGGTGGATATTCTGAAGATATCTAGCGGGGTGTGGACATCTATACTTCTTCTATTTATTTTATTTTCTCGTTATATAGTTGTGAGGCAGCGGGGATACTTTCTTTTGGGTAGACTTCCTTACTATTTTCTTTTGTTAGTTCGACGTTAATTAAGGATGGATTATATTGTTGAAGTCAAGAACACAAAAATTACTCGACATGGTGATTTTCGTTAAGAAATAAAATTTCCTTATGCATATTCAATTGTAATGGAACTGTGTTCCTAGTTTTCTTTGGGTTATGTACCTTGTTGTAGAAAATTAACGGCATACCTTCTATTTAATCATCGGCCGGGGTTAAGTGGAAAGTAGGGCTGTTACATTGGTGACATTACTCTTCACTCTCCTTCATCCAAATTGCTACTGAAAAACACATTACATGTTCCATCACTTGCCAAGAATCTTATCTCTGTTGGCCAACTTACTCGTGACTCTAACTGTGTTTTTCTTTTTGACCGTGATGGTTTTTGCAGGATCAACTAACGGGAGCTCTTCTGTACAAGGGGCAAGAAATGAATTGGATTGTATGCTATTTTCCCTAGTGCTTCTTCCGATTCTCATTTGTCTTGTTCCAACCCTATCTGCTATTACTATTGGTGTTCGAACAAGTCCCACCGTGTGGCATATGCGCTTGGGACATCCCAACACGTTGTCTTCAATTCTCTCAAGTCTCGTTTATTGTTTAGTTCTAGTCTTTCTTCTTATGGTTCTATCTTCTCTAGCTGTGTAGGTGCTAAGCATCACCGTATTCCATTTTCCTCTAGAAATATTTATTCGTATAAAATTGGAGCTGTTATATACTCATATTTATGGGGTCCTGCGCCTTTTCTTTCTAATTGTGGTTTTCGTTATTTTTTTCTATTTGTTGATGAATGCTCTCGCTTTTCTTGGGTCTATTTTCTATCTGATAAAACACAAGTCTTTCGTTGCTTTCTCAACTTCCAAGCCATGATAGAAAAACAATTCTCTACAACCATACGTGTCCTCCAAACTGATGGTGGCACTGAATTTGCTGATCCCTTGAGATCTTACTTATTTGAACATGGTATTCTAAGTCAATCTTCTTTTCCTAGCACGCCTCAACAAATGGCCTTCACGAACGAAAGATTCGGTCATATTACCAAACAGGTCGGGCTTTGATGCTTCAAAGTGGTTTTCCCGAGAGTTTTGGGCTGAATTTTTATGCAACCGATGTTTATTTGATAAATCGTCTTCCAACTCCAATTTTGTCTCATAATTATCCCTATTTTGTTGTTCACAATCGCCATCCCTGACTATGCCTTTTTAAAAGCTTTTGGGTGTCGTTTGTTATCCACTCTTGAATCAATTTCGAAGTAACAAATTAAAACCAAAACTCTACCATGTGTCTTTTTTGGGTATAGTGATCGTCATAAGGGATACAAATGCCTAGAAGTTAAGAGCAACAAGATTTATATCTCTCGTCATGTTATATTTGATGAATCCATATTTCCTTACCCAAGCGATGTTGGTGCTAAACTTCCCTTTTCTTTCCTCTAATCCCTCTACATCAACTCTTCTAACTTGGCCAAATCCTATTTCAGCCACGCATCTACTTTCTTCTCAGCTCTCTTCACCGAATTCTTCTTCTACAGCTACTGATTATGTTACTTTATCTCCACCAAATCCAATACCATCACCTTTTACTCCTTCTCCAACTCCCATACCTAATGTTTCAGCGTCTACTTCCTCCGGTTCTCCTTTACTTTCTTCCTCCCTACATTCTGATTTCATGCCATTATCTCCTCGTCGTCTCTCTTTTCCTGATAATTCTTCTTCATCGTCACCTGTGTCTCCCTCCCACACTGGCATCTCCCTCTATAGCAACTTCTGATGGTTCTTCTTCATCGTCAGTTGTGTCTCCCTCCACACTGGCATCTCCCTTTATATCAACTTCTGATGGTTCTTCTTTGCATACAAATTCCGCCGACTTGCCAACGAACAAGAGCCTCCTCGCTGACTAGTAATGCTCATCCGATGGTGACACGCCTCAAGGATAATACTATTCAGCCTAGGAGTTTTAAAGGTTGTTTTACTACACGATATCCCATCTTACAATGTTTTACAACCCAGTTTGCGTCTCTTCCTTCTGAGCCAACCAGTTTTACTGCTGCCTCTAAGTTTAAGGAATGGTGGGCAGCCATGATTGAAGAATTCAATGCTCTTTTACTTAATTTCACTTGGTCTCTTGTTCATCGACGACCTGGTATGAATATTATTGGCTCTAAATGGGTTTATCGTGTGAAGCAAAAACCTGATGGTTCTCTTGATCGACGCAAAGCACGTTTGGTTGCTAAGGGGTATTCTCAACAATATGGTATTGATTATGATGAGACTTTTAGTCCCGTCGTGAAACCGGTTACTGTTCGTCTAGTTCTTAGTCTTACAATCACTTATTCATGGCAAATTAAGCAACTTGACGTTAAGAATGCGTTTCTACATGGTTCTCTTGACCAGGAGGTTTATATGGAACAACCTCAGGGGTTGGTTGATCCTAGATATCCTAATCATGTCTGTTTATTACACAAGGCTTTATATGGTTGTTTATGGGTAAAAATCGTTTCACGATTTCGGTAATTTCGGTGGGTGAGTGAGAAATTGATTCAAACCCTAAACAAATGTGCTGCACGTGAGCACTTTATAGATTCGAGAGATCGATTCAGACAAGTCCAGCCTAAACCAAGAAATGGCAGTTCTGGACTTGCTTCGGTCACAAAGTGGAGGAGAAGGGTTGATTTGGGGAGGAAAGCAAAGAAAGGTGTTGAGGAGAGTAGTATCTCGACTTGTATCGAAAGTGAAAGCTTAGGAAGCTTGCAAGAGATGGAAGCTTTTGAGAGAGCTTGCAAAGTTGCCTTTCCGAGAGTGTAAGTGTAGTATATTTCTCCTGACCGAGACTTGTTGTCTGGTGGAAATAGGTAAGACCTAATTATACAAGTCGAGATTGAAACGTACCACTGGCCTCATGAAGGAAGAGAGTAAAGGGTGAAATAATGGGAGGAGGTGGTAACCGCATGGTTTAATGGACGAAAAACGTTTTTCACCATTATTTCCTCTTTTATTTGACCGCTTTATTCCTTTTCACGCTTTCTTAATGTGAGCGTAGTGTCTGCGCATGTTGTGACCGCCAAACCAAAACCCTAAAGAAGCATCCCCAATTTGTGTCGATGTCTCGAGTGTTGGTTGCATCTTGAGTGCAAGTGGCGCCGCTAGTGGCGCGTGTGGCATGTGCCAATGGCATGTGCGGAATGCCTTGGTGGTAGCTTGCATGGTTTGCAAATTAGGTTACAAAGGCGTGTGTGTGTTTGGCATGTGCCAATGGCATGTGCGGAATGCCTTGGTGGTAGGTTGCACGGTTTGCAAGTTAGGCTACCAACACGTGTGTGTTTGGCATGTGCGAATGCCTTGGTGGTAGGTTGCACCTGTCTGCAAGTTAGCTACCAGCGTGTGTGTTTGGCATGTGCCAATGGCGCGTGCGGCCATGTTGACCTAGTTGCAAGTCTTGCAAACCTAGGGAGCTATGTTTGGCGTGGGCCAAAGGCATAGCGGCTTAGAAATATGGCTTGTGGCACGTGTTGGCATGTGCCAATGGCACGTGCGGCCATGTTGACCTTGTTGCAAGTCTTGCAAACCTAGGGCGCTATGTTTGGTGTGGGCCCAAGGCATAGCGGCTCGAAATATGGCTTGCGCATGCGTGTTGGCATGTGCCAATGTCACACGTGCTGACCGTGTTGACCTAGTTGCAAGTCTTGCAAACCTAGGGCGCTATGTTTGGCGTGGGCCCAAGGCATAGCGGCTTGGAAATATGGCTTGCGACACGTGTTGGCATGTGCCAATGGCACGTGCGGCCATGTTGACCTAGTTGCAAGTCTTGCAAACCTAGGGCGCTATGTTTGGCGGGGCCCAAGGCATAGTGGCTTAGAAATATGGCTTGCGACACGCGTTGGTATGTGCCAATGGCACGTGCGGCCATGTTGACCTAGTTGCAAGTCTTGCAAACCTAGGGCGCTATGTTTGGCGTGGGCCCAAGGCATAGCGCCTTGAAATATGGCTTGCGACACGCGGCGCAGCATGTGCCAATGGCACGTGCGGCCATGTTGACCTAGTTGCAAGTCTTGCAAAACCTAGGGCGCTATGTTTAGGCGTGGGCCAAAGGCATAGCGGCTTAGAAATATGGCTTGCGCACGCGTTGGGATGTGCCAATGGCACGTGCGGCCATTTTGACCTAGTTGCAAGTCTTGCAAACCTAGGGCGCTATGTTTGGCGTGGGCCCAAGGCATAGCGGCTTAGAAATATGGCTTGCGGCACGTGTTGGCATGTGCCAATGGCACGTGCGGCCATGTTGACCTAGTTGCAAGTCTTGCAAACCTAGGGTGCTATGTTGGGCGTGGGCCAAAGGCATAGCGGCTTGGAAATATGGCTTGCGACACGTGTTGGCATGTGCCAATGACACGTGCGGCCATGTTGACCTAGTTGCAAGTCTTGCAAACCTAGGGCGCTATGTTTGGCGTGGGCCAAAGGCATAGCATCTCGGAAATATGGCGTTGTTGCCATGGTGCGCAGAGGAGCGGCTTGGTTTGGCATGGTTGCCATGGTGCGCAGAGTGCGCTTGGTTTGGCATGGTTGCCATGGTGCATGTGATATGGCTTGGTTTGGCATGGTTGCCATGGTGCGCAGAGTGCGGCTTGGGTTGGCATGGTTGCCATGGTGCGCAGTATGCGGCTTGGCTTGGCATGGTTGCCATGGTGCGCCGTGGTGCGTCTTGGTTTGGCATGGTTGCCATGGTGCGTGAGTGTGGCTTGGTTTGGCATGGTTGCCATGGTGCGCCGTATGCGGCTTGGTTTGCCATGGTTGCCATGGTGCGCAGTAGTACTGGCTTGGTTTGGCATGGTTTCCATGGTGCGCAGAGTGCGGCTTGGTTTGGCATGGTTGCCATGGTGCATAAAAGATGCGGCTTGGTTTGGCATGGTTGCCATGGTGCGCAAAGATGCGGCTTGGTTTGGCATGGTTGCCATGGTGCGCAGTATGCGGCTTGGTTTGGGCATGGTTGCCATGGTGCGTGATATGCGGCTTTGGTTTGGCATGGTCGCCATGGTGCGCAGATGCGGCTTGGTTTGGCATTGTTGCCATGGTGCGTGATATGCGGCTTGGTTTGGAATTAGGGTTCGTATTTGAAAACCCCTAACTGGTATTTTGAAAAATACCCCTATTAATTATTTACACCTGAGTTAAATGCTCCAGTGCTTGCGGGCGTGACTTATGCAAATAAAGAGGAGTAGGCGTTTCTTGATAGCAAAGTTTCCTTATTTTGCTTTACTTCACGTGCGCTTCAATTAGGGCATTGTTCATGCTAAAATCTGAAAGCGTTAAGTCCCTCATTGCTTCCTTTACTTTTTAGAATCCCGTATTTATACCCAATGCAAACGCATCATATTCCTTGTTTGAGAAAACATTCTTCTTGTTGGATTTCTCTCTTTGTCATGTTGCGCAGATTCGAGTCATCTTCTAACCAGTCAGGTTCTCCGGATGAGGGCGCGAGGTCTGATTCTTGCATGAGCGTCCCAACAAATGTTATTCGGGTTAAGAAAACATACCGGTATGATTTTCTTCTTCTTTGCGGATTGACACACACTTTAATGCTTGTTGTGTAAATGGGAGAATTTCCTTGTGCTGAGAGATATCCTGTTGGAGCATGCTTCACCGTTATCGACGAGGATGACCTAGTTGTTCCTCTTCCTTCAGTCCGACCTTGTTGACTGCCGCAGATTTGGAGAATGCTGATTTAGGGCTCTCTTGTCATGAATACCCTTTCTGCGGGTTCATCGTTTGGGACTCGTGATGAGGTGTCTCTCCTCCAATTATCGGAATGTTGGTGGTTTCTTGGTGCGGAAAGAATTCGTGAGCCCTTTATACGAGGATATGGAAAACGTATGGCCATATTGCTACCAGGAACGTGGTGAAGTGTTGTTCGCCGCTTTGGTTTCCGTAGTGAACTGTCTTCTGAATCTTTGGAATTTAACGTTAGCTGGTTGCGGCACCGCCTCAATATTGTGAAGGTTGATAGGGCTGGTATTCTTGCTGGTGTGATTCCTGCCACGAAAGCCATGCTGGAAGAAGAGGAAATTTTGGCCCTGGAGTCTCGGAAGATTGAGGAGTTAACTGAGATTTGAAGAGTAGGACTGAAAGATATCATGGCCGATTGAAGATGATATTTTGTAGGGATTATAATTTACTAGATGGGCTTTTCTCGATTTGCATTATGAGATTCAAGGCTCCCTTTCTCTCTTTTTTTTTTTTTGTAGAAAATAAAGAGATTCTGTTAATCCATTGGCTTTGTATTGAAATTCGATAACTGGTAAGAAAGAAAGTAAAAGCGGAGAGAAAATGCCTGGACGTTCACACTTTTGATGTAGCATGTGCAGGGGAATGATTAGGCGTAGTACGCCTTTAGCCATTTTCCATTGATAACTGTCTCTAGCTTCCCCCATCTTCTTTGATGATCTTGTAGTAACCGCTGTTATATGCTTTAGTGATTATGTACGGCCCTTCCCATTTGGGAGAAAACTTTGGTGTCGATGCTCGTCTTTTTGGATGTGTTTGGCGGTTTTTAGCACTGAGATCTCCTTCCTTGAAAACCCCGGGTTTTACATGGTCATTGTACGCCCCGGAAATCCCATTCCCGTATATTTGCGCATGTTCCTCTGCCCGGGATCTTTTGGAGTCTAGAGTATCCGATTCCGCACCCTGGCATTGAGTGATTCGGCTTCGTTCCACCGGGGTCCGCTCGCCGCGGGCATTACGGCGAATGGGATATTTATTTCTGCCGGGAGGATTGCATCACACCTGTAGACGAGGGAGTAAGGAGACACGCGGTGGAGCTTCTAGGAGATGTTCGTACGCCCGAGAGATCCATTGGCAATTGCTCATGCCGGGTTCTGGGATTGTCATGTCTTGTCTACCGAGGAGGATCGAGTCTTGTTGGTACTTTCGCTCGCCCATTTCCCTGAGGATAATAGATGGTAGAGAAGACTTGTTTGATTCCGTACCTCTCAAGTAGTTCCTGTACTTGCTTGTTAGCGAAAAGGTATGCCGTTGTCGGTGATGATGTGTTTAGGTACGCCAAAACGATGATGATGTGCTCCTTGATGAATGCCGCGATTGTGGCTCGGTGGTTCCTTTGGTGGGACGGCCTCAACCCACTTGGTAAAATACTCGGTCGCGGTTATTATGTACTCATGTTGTTTTGAGGATGGGAGGTTGATCTTCCCGATGATGTCGAGTCCCCGCTATAAAAGGGCCACGGGCTACCACTTATTGCGTGCAAGGGTGTTGGAGGCGTGTGGATGAGGTTTCCATGAATCTGGCATTCTCGGCATTTCTGAACGAAGGTAGCCGCGTCGTCTTCCATGGTCGGCCAGTAGTACCTCTCGTGTATCTGCAGGAATAATTTTTGTTTTCCTTGGTGTTCGCCTTCGTGCATTTCTCTTAACATAACTGGGACCTCTGTATCGTCCAAACACCTTAGTAGACCTCCCCAACTCTTGCGATATAAAACCCCATCATGGAACACGAACCTTTTGGACTGTCTTAGTTTGGACGCATCCTCTTTGTTAGTAGGAAGAATGCTATCGCAAGGAAAGTGATGTACGGCTCCACCAGTCCCAAAGATGGCTGATGTTGAGGATTTCGACCGACATGGGGGCGCTGGCAATTTGGACACGCCTTTGGAACAATCGGGATTGGGTTTCCATCTCGGCCAGAGTATCCAAGTCGTTGTAAACGACGGTAGAGGGTTACCACCGATGTTATCCCACAGACTTCGGCATGAATACGTTCCAGCGGCTGCTGTGCTTCCTCTTTCCCGAGACACCTTGATGAGAGATCCGTCTGGATTTCGGCGATCTGAGAACACCTTGAAGCATAAAGAAATTCCGCAAGGTCTTGAGGTCGACCTTCCCTTGAAAGAGTGAGTTGTTGAGTTCTTGAATGATAGGAGTTCTCCGGTCGTCATCCCTCGGCTTTCTCGGGTTGTGAAAGCCACGTTGAAGCTATCGTTCGCTTTACTGTCAGGGTTTCCTCAGTTCCTTCAAACCGCAGCTTTGAGGCTAGTGTAGCTAAGCAGTCGGCATGCTTGTTGCTGCTTCTGGCTGACATGTGTGATGGTTGCTTCAGCGAAATAATTGAGTAGTTTTTGTGCTTCAGCCCTGTATGGTGCCAGTGTTAGTTCCTTCAATGCATAGATCCCGTTTACCTGGTTGATGAGTAATTTGGAATCTCCTCTTATCTCCAAACGCGTGGCCCCGACTTGTTTAGCTAGTGATAGTCCGATGAGGAAAGCTTCGTATTCAGCTGAGTTATTGGTGCACAGAAAGTCTAGCTTGAAAGAGTACGAGAAGACTTCTCCAGCAGGAGATACTAGTACAACACTCGCTCCTCCGGTATTAGTGCTTGGGGGTGGAAGAGCCGATCAAGAACAAGTAGCCACGTTTCTTCTTTGACTAAAGATATCCGGAAGATCTCGGGAGATCTTCTCGTAATTCTAGCGGTATCTTCCCTCGAATGTTTAACAGGTCCGCAACAGCTTGTCCTTTATGGCCCTTGGGGAGACGCACGTTATGTCGAACTCGACAGCCTGCGGGAGCCATTTAGCCGGCCTCCCTATCGGAGCAGGGTTTCGAGAGGAGAAACTTTACAGGGTCTGATTTGGATACTAGCACCACTTTATTGGAGAGGAGGTAGTGCCTGAACTTCTGGATGGAATAAATCAGTGCTAAACATGCCTTTTCCGCCTTGGAGATTGCCCGACAGGAAATGGAACTCGAAAAGCTTTCCAAGATGTTGACTATGAAGAGAGCGGCTCTTGAAGACGCAAAGTTGACTTTCTCCAAGAAGAGCAGACTTCTGTTGGATGATTTTCCTTGAACGTTTCTCTGTTAAACTTTCATTTAGGTTCTTTTTTTTTTTTTTTCGAAAGACATATTGGATGTCTGGTTCAAAACTTGATCTTTGATAGACAGCTGGTAGCTTTTTAGGGTATTGGATTATTTCTGGGATGAATGGTTTTGATAATATGACTCGATTATGTTTTGGGAAAAGAATATTGCTTTTATGAAAGTGTAAAGCAAGCAATAGGTACAAGACCCGGTAGTATGACGGTTTTACTAAGAACCTAAAAATGGATTGTATATCTTGCCCGATCTGAATTTACTCACTTCATAGGTTTTGCGAACACGCCTCTCCATGTAAAAGGCGGTTTTGATGGTGGTTTTGCTGTAGCATCGCCAAAGAAGTCCCCGATAGTAGCATCTTCGGCGATTGAGTAGTATCATCTTGACAAGTCCCCGGTTTTCTTGTGTAGTTTTTACAACTAGTAACCGGCCGTCACGGTAGTTGAGTCGGATTGAGTCGCCTTCCCTACCATCTTGACATCCGGGTCGAAGAACGAGATCGACAACCGATATTGTAGCCGATAGATCAATCCTCCCGCCGTGGTCGCCAATTGTTTATGGGTGAAAATCGTTTTCAGCTGATTTCGGTAATTTCGGTGGGTGAGTGAGAAATTGATTCAAACCCTAAACAAATGTGCTGCACGTGAGCACTTTATAGATTCGAGAGATCGATCTATACAAGTCCGGCCTAAACCAAGAAATGGCCGTTCCAGACTTGCTTCGGTCACAAAGTGGAGGAGAAGGGTTGATATGGGGAGGGAAGCAAAGAAAGGTGTTGAGGAGAGTAGTATCTCGACTTGTATCAGAAAGTGAAAGCTTAGGAAGCTTGCAAGAGATGGAAGCTTTTGGGAGAGCTTGCAAAGTTGCCTTTCTGAGAGTGTAAGTGTAGTATATTTCTCCGACCGAGACTTGTTGTCCGGTGGAAATAGGTAAGACCTATTTATACAAGTCGAGATTGAAACGCACTCCCGGCCTCATGAAGGAAGAGAGTAAAGGGTGAAATAATGGAGGAGGTGGTAACCGCATGGTTTAATGGGCGAAAACGTTTTTCACCATTATTTTCTCTTTTATTTGACCGCTTTATTCCTTTTCACGCTTTCTTAATGTGAGCGTAGTGTACGCTGCATGCTGTGACCGCCAAACCAAAACCTAAAGAAGCATCCCCCAGTTTTGTGTCGATGTCTCGAGTGTTGGTTGCATCTTGAGTGCAAGTGGCGCTGCTAGTGGCGCGTGTGGCATGTGCCAATGGCATGTGCGGAATGCCTTGGTGGTAGCTTGCATGGTTTGCAAATTAGGTTACCAGCGTGTGTGTTTGGCATGTTCCAATGGCATGTGCGGAATGCCTTGGTGGTAGGTTGCACGGTTTGCAAGTTAGGCTACCAGCGTGTGTGTTTGGCATGTGCGGAATGCCTTGGTGGTAGGTTGCACGGTTTGCAAGTTAGCCTACCAGCGTGTGTGTTTGGCATGTGCGGAATTCCTTGGTGGTAGGTTGCACGGTTTGCAAGTTAGGCTACCAGCGTGTGTGTTTGGCATGTGCCAATGGCGCGTGCGGCCATGTTGACCTAGTTGCAAGTCTTGCAAACCTAGGGCGCTATGTTTGGCGTGGGCCAAAGGCATAGCGCTTAGAAATATGGCTTGCGGCACGTGTAGGCATGTGCCAATGGCACGTGCGGCCATGTTGACCTAGTTGCAAGTCTTGCAAACCAAGGGCGCTATGTTTGGCGTGGGCCCAAGGCATAGCGGATCGGAAATATGGCTTTGCGGCACGTGTTGGCATGTGCCAATGGCATGTGCGTGCCATGTTGACCTAGTTGCAAGTCTTGAAAACCTAGGGCGCTATGTTGGGCGTGGGCCCAAGGCATAGCGGCTTGGAAATATGGCTTGCGACAGCGTTGGCATGTGCCAATGGCACGTGTGGCCATGTTGACCCAGTTGCAAGTCTTGCAAACCTAGGGGCGCTATGTTTGGCGTGGGCCCAAGGCATAGCGGCTTAGAAATATGGCTTGCGACACGCGTTGGCATGTGCCAATGGCACGTGCGGCCATGTTGACCTAGTTACAAGTCTTGCAAACCTAGGGCGCTATGTTTGGCGTGGGCCCAAGGCATAGCGGCTTGGAAATATGGCTTGCGACACGCGTTGTATGGCCATGTTGACCTAGTTGCAAGTCTTGCAAACCTAGGGCGCTATGTTTGGCGTGGGCCAAAGGCATAGCGGCTTAGACATATGGCTTGCGGCACGTGTTGGCATGTGCCAATGGCACGTGCGGCCATGTTGACCTAGTTGCAAGTCTTGAAACTAGGGCGCTATGTTTGGCGTGGGCCCAAGGCATAGCGGCTAGGAAATATGGCTTGCGGCACGTGTTGGCATGTGCCAATGGCACGTGCGGCCATGTTGACCTAGTTGCAAGTCTTGCAAACCTAGGGTGCTATGTTGGGCATGGGCCAAACGCATAGCGGCTCGGAAATATGGCTTGCGACACGTGTTGGCATGTGTCAGTGGCACGTGCGGCCATGTTGACCTAGTTGCAAGTCTCAAAACCTATGGCGCTATGTTTGGCGTAGGCCAAAGGCATAGCGGCTCGGAAATATGGCGTTGTTTCCATGGTGAGTTTGCGGCTTGGTTTGGCATGGTTGCCATGGTGCGCAGAGTACGGCTTGGTTTGGCATGGTTGCCATGGTGCGCAGTATGCGGCTTGGTTTGGCATGGTTGCCATGGTGCGCAGGGTGCGGCTTGGTCTGGCATGGTTGTCATGGTGCGAGTGCGGCTTGGTTTGGCATGGTTGCCATGGTGCGCGTGATGCGGCTTGGTTTGGCATGGTTGCCATGGTGCGCAGAGTGCGGCTTGGTTTGGCATGGTTACCATGGTGCGCAGAGTGCGGCTTGGTTTGGCATGGTTGCCATGGTGCGCAGATGCGGCTTGGTTTGGCATGGTTGCCATGGTGCGCAAAGATGCGGCTTGGTTTGGCATGGTTGCCATGGTGCGCGTGATGCGGCTTGGTTTGGGCATGGTTGCCATGGTGCGCGATATGCGGCTTGGTTTGGCATGGTCGCCATGGCGCAGATATGCTGGCTTGGTTTGGCATTGTTGCCATGGTGCGTAAAGATGCGGCTTGGTTTGGAATTAGGTTACGTATTTGAAAACCCTAACTGTATTTTGAAAAAATACCCCTATTAATTATTTACACCGAAGTTAAATGCTCTTAGTTAATGTGTTGCGGGTAACACTAGGTCATGGGGTTTTACTATTTTACCCCTTGTCTAAAAACCACCATCAACAATGGTTTAAAACAGGCTCCTCGTGCGTGGTTCAATCGCTTTGCTGCTTTTTTCTTGGCATTGATTTCGTCTTCTCGGTCCGATCATTCTATGTTTATTAAACACTCCGGTGAGTGGATTATGATTCTCTTACTTTATGTTGATGATATCATTCTTACCGGTAGTGATACTTGCGGTATTAATTCTCTTTTACCAAAGCTTCACTGGAATTCTCATGACTGACTTGGGAGACTTGCATTATTTTCTTGGTTTGAAGCTACGCGAACTAAAGATGTTCTTGTGTTAACTCTAATCGATACACATTTGATCTTTTGAAACGAGTTGATCTTGCGCGATTCTAAACCGTTTCTACTTATGACGCCGCTTTCTAAACTATCATCCAATGATGCTCCATTATTTTCTGATATTACACTGTATCGTAGTTTGGTGGGAGGCTTACAATATCTCAACATGACGCGTCCTGATATTACTTATGCGGTTAATCAGGTTAGTCAATATATGCATCGCCCAACTCAAGCTCATTTTATGGCTGTTAAACGAATTCTCCGTTATCTAAAGGGGACACTTGGTCATGGAATTTCCTTTTGGCACAACAATTCTATGGAGCTTACGGCTTTTTCTGATGCTGATTGGGGAGGTGATCCTGATACCTCACGTTCCACTTGTGCCATTGTATTTTCTTGGGCAAAAACCTTGTTTCATGGGGCTCTAAGAAACAACCTAAAGTTTCTACTAGCAGCACCGGAATCGTGAATATCGTGCACTATCATCTACTTCCCCTGAGCTCACATGGATTCAGTATTTGCTGAAAGATCTTGGTTTCTCTTTGGCAAAGCCTCCAACTCTATATTGTGATAATATCAGTGCTACGTATCTTGCTATCAATCCTATTCAGCATGCGCGATCGAAACATATCCAGATTCATTATCATTTTGTACGAGAACGTATCTCATCAAGTTGTTTAATTCTTCGCTATGTTGCAACCGAACATCAACTTGCGGATTTGTTTACTAAGGGTCTCTCTACAAAGAGGTTTCATTTTCTATGTCGCAAGCTTTCACGTTGTTTACCACCGCGTACAGCTTGAGGGGGGGTGTAGAATGGCAGTCCATGTATAGTTCATATATTAGAGTCCATATGTATTGTTGGTCTTATGTAAAGTGTCCTGTAAGCTAAAGTCCAATATGCTTAATATAAATACTTGCCTCTAGTACCCTAATAGGGTTAAAAGAGCTTATACAATTGTTCAAAAACCTCTGGACTGGAACAAGAGGATGAAAATTGCAGCTGGTGCAGCTAATGGAATAAAATACTTGCACGAAAAACATGTACTTCCCATAAAAACATGTTTTACTGTTATGAACATGCTGGCCACTCTTTTTCCCATTGAACTCTGAAACATAATGGACTAACTCCTTATCACATACAAACGCCATGGCCGAACTCCTTTGCTTCCTTTTTTTTTTTTTAATAAGGTACAAGTAATTCGAATACTAGACCTTGTAATAATGGTAAGTTAGTTAAAGAAGAGGCTTGTCAAAAAAAAAACCAGAGCCCAACTCCTTTGCTTCCTTTTTTTTTTTAATAAGGTACAAGTAATTCGAATACTAGACCTTGTAATAATGGTAAGTTAGTTAAAGAAGAGCTCGCTTGTCAAAAAAAACCAGATCAGTAAGGTACAAGTAAGAGCTCGTTAACTGCAATCTCAAGCTAGACCTTAAAACTTTGCCAAAAAAAAACCAGATCAGCGATGGATGGAGAGGCCCGACAGAGGAAAGATGCACTTTATCTCAAGCAAGGGGTTGGCTGATAGCCCATGTAGGACTATAGGATGGGCATCCAAACAATCACTGATTGGCAATTGTTACTGCAATCCTAATCTAATATATAGAAGATCCATGGGATCCCTTTGTACAATGTGGGACTATTTTTAATCTTAGTTAAATTACTTCGAAACCAGCCGTATAAGCCGGTCTTTGTTAATTCTTGTGTTTGGGTTTCCGCTTTTCTCTGGCCACTTTTAGTTATTATCAATGGTCCTACACAGGCTATCATCCAACCTAATTATTAAAACCAAGTAATCCGAATTTATGACAATACTCGCAATTTATGCTAAGATTGAGTGGGTGACTAATTTTGCTTATCTCGTCAATAAAACTATATATGAAGAACTTTCAGCAACCTTTCAGCTTAATTAGCTTTTGTTGGATATTTTCAATATTGAAAGACAGCGTCTCGCAGAATTTTTTTTCTGGTTTTGAAATTCAAAACCTGACTTGGTTTCCAGAATTTTCTACAGTCGCGTCTCTTCCCATTAATGGATGACGACTTTTGATACCGCTTGTTGAACATGAAACGATGTCTCCAAAAGGCATGAAAAACTCTTTCTCTCTAAGCATCTTCAGAATTAAATAAAGTTTGTTCTTGGTTGGGTCAAGAGAGTACAACCTTTGAATTCAACAACGTTGTTAGGGATTCATTGTATCCCGACAAAGAATATTTCATTTGACCGATTGTACTCGCCAATTTATTGGGAAAGGTCGAAATAATTGTCAAAAGAATTGCAAGGCCTTGCAGCTCCAGTGATACAACATTCTTTTCATTCTTTGTTTTCATCCTCTATTACCCTGAATTTTCCAACAGGTTTCAGCAATTAATTTTCAATAATGGAGGGTGAATCTTCAAATTCAAATGTTATTGCTCAATCTCTGCAAGTGATGAACCAAACCCTAACTTGATCTGAACGTTTTGATGGTGATAATTTTACTCGTTTTGAGATTATAAAATCAGTAGATGTGGAAATTCTTGATAACTTGAATAAGAATAGTTCCCAAATGCAACCCATAGAAAACTCAGTGTTACCTAGTCTAGAATCTATAGAGACTAATAACAATGATGAACATTCTGCTCATACTCGAGACATAGAAGATAATTCTGAAATTGTAGAAGATATCGAACTTAGAAGAAGTAAGAGAGAAAGAAAAGCATCAAGCTTTGGTCTAGAATTGGTACAATATCTTGTAGAAGGTAGTAAGAATGAAATTCTTAGTGTTAGTAGATATGTTATCCATGTTGATGATGACCCTAAAACTTATGCCGAGGCTATGATTTATAGATATGCTAGTTTCTGGAAAAAGTCTATCACTGATGAAAAGAGTTCACTTTTGACTAACGATACTTGGATATATTGTGATTTACCTCTAGGCGTTAAGCTTATTGGATGTAAATGGATATTCAAAAGAAAGTTGAATGCTGATAGCTCCATTGATAAGTTTAAATCCAGATTAGTTGCTAAGGGTTATAAGCAAAAACATGTAATTGATTGCTTTGATACATATTCTCCTGTTGTTCGCATCTCATCTATTCGTTGTTCAATTGCACTTGCTTTTGTTCACAAGTTACTTATTCATCAAATGGATGTCAGAACTGCTTTTCTAAAGGGTGATTTAGAAGAAGAGATATATATGGAACAACCTGAAGGTTTCATATTACCAAGCCAAGAAAGAAGGTTTGAATATTGGTTAATGATGTAGATAAATGTATCTATAGTAAGCATGATAGTTCTGGATGTGTAATTCTCTGCTTGTATGGTGATGATATGCTTATTTTTGGATCTGACATATCTTGTATTGAAGAAACAAAGAAGTTTCTTAGTTCTAACTTTGACATGAAGGATTTAGGAGAGGCTGATGTGATCTTAGGAATTAAAATTCTACGAAAGGGGAATGAGTTGGCTTTAACCCAATCTCATTATATTGAGAAATTTCTCAAGAAGTATGGTCATTTTGATGACATCCCATCCGTCAATCCTATGGATCCTAATGTAAAGTTAATGAAGAATATTGGACGTGCTCATAAGCAAAAACGAGAGGATAAAACTTGCCATGGACTAAATGCTAAAGATATCTCATGGTGCAGTCCAAACGAACATCTTCCGGTACAACTTACAAACTTTGAAACATGCTCATGGCATCAGTCAACCTACTAGGTGAGTGAAGTTCAAAATGCAGTTTACATTGACAATTGATTATCAGATTTATAAGTGTGCAGCACCATTAAACTTGAATCGAACAATGAAAGCAATTTTATGCATCATCATAGATAACAGTAAAATGCAGTTGAGACTAACTCTTAATTAATAGTCTTCCTACAGTAGAAAATCTGAAAAGAAGAGGAATGGAACTTGAAAATGGTAGATGTAAGTTTTGCAACAACAACGAGGATGAGTCAGCAAACCATCTTTTTATTAGTTGCAAAGTCACAGCTGATTTATGGCAGCATTTTTTTGGTTTGCTTGATTCAACTTGGTTTCCTCCCAATACAGTGATCCATGTTTTGGTGGATTGGAAACTTAAATTTAGCTTGAAACCGTCGATCTTCATCAAGTACTGCCTACCATTCGCGATATGGTCTGTCCTTTGGACTGAAAGGAACAACACGGTGTTTAGGAGTGAATCAATTACTTATGAGAAATTGCTCATTAACATTAAAGCAACTCTATACACATGGTCCTCTATGTATAAAGAGCTTAGGATCTTTACTTTTGATTATTTTATGTGTAGATGGGAAAAATTTAAAGACAACATGTAATCCCATCGCTCAACTATTCTGATTATTGTACTTCGTGTTTTTCTTGTGCTTTCTCAGCACTCCTGGAATGAATTTTGCTATTTCGAAAAAAAACTCTTAATTAATAATCAAGCTGAATTATCTGAAAAAGCACATGCTGGAACAATCAAAGAACATGAAACATATTTGAATTCTACAAAAGCACATGCTTACCAACATATGATCTTGAAATTCCTCGTATTTTCCTTTACTGAATTGAAACTCCAGTTATTGCTAAATTCGTATTCATTACTGAATAGAATCTCGAGTTTGGATCAACGCCGGCAGGCTCACTTCACACACTCTCTCTCTCTTTCCTCTGTATCTATCTAACGCAACAACAAAATTTCAGGGTTTGTATTACGGGAAAATTAGGCGCATGCCCAAAAAAATAAAATTCTCATTGTCTGGCCCACAATTAATTTAGGTACCGTGACACCCATAATTATATGAAATTATTAAAAATGTCTGCATGAAGGATTATGCATCTGCATGACGGGTTATGCATCTGGTGTATAATTGGAAACACAACTTGGATATAACATATCTAAAAATCCGCGCCTTGGAATTTTACAAATTTTATATCGTTGGTAATCTTGTTAAGAGAGCTACGCAACGAGTACAAACAAGAATATCAAATTTTTGTTTTCACGAAAAAATCGGAGGTGATTATCATTTTAGACAAAATTTTGAAAACTTGATACATAACTATTATGCAGCCACCAAAAAAGATGCATAACACATTCAGACGCATAACGAATTATACAACCATTTTCTTCATTGCATAACAAATTATACATTTGGATAACAAAGTTATGCATCTATAACAAGTTATGTAACCATTGTTTTGGTTGATTTTAGTGCGTACATAAAAAAATTGATGCATAATGCAGTATGCATCCATATTTACGGATGCATATCAGGTTATGCATCTATTTTCTTGATGCATAAAAGATTGTGCAACAATTTTCTCGATGCATAATGTATTATGCAGTCATATTTTCACGACTACATAACATGTTATGTAGATATTATTGTAGGTGCATGACAAGTTATGCAGCCTTATTTTTTGTTGGTTTCAATACTAAGAAAAAAATAGTGGCATAACATGTTTTGCAACCGTTTTCTGGACTGCATAACAAGTTATGCAAAAAATAAAAAAAAAAGCTGCAGAACGTGTTATGCAACCAATTTCGAGAATTCATAACAAGTTATGCAACAAAATTTTGTAGATGCATAACCTGTTATGCATCACTATTCACACCTCCATTTTCTTTTAAATGTACGTCACACGCACACCAAACCCATTTGCACTTCCATCTCCTTTTCCTTGCCACTCCAACATCCTTTAGCTCCATTTTATTTTAAATGCATAACCCATTGAAACCAACATCAACACCACCGTTCCTAACTCACTTAACTGATCCATTCATCAATCCATTTGTTCATAGCTCAATCATGACAGTAAACACCATTCCAAATGCAAACATCTCATACATTGTAATCACTCAAATGATACATTTCATTCACCTGTAGCGTTATAACCAATTTCATTGCAAACCACCAAATCCAACTAAATTAAGGCCATTAGTACTATTTCCGAAAATACAAACATGATAAATAAAGTTTCCATAATTTCATATTCAAATCAACAGACCCTAATAAGTAATTTGTAAGCTGAGTTTATTGTTGGTCGACCAAAGGGATATGGTTTTAGGTTTCCAATGCAATTCGTCAGTAACGCAATTGGTTTTAAGTTTGCAAATTTTTTTCAATTTAATCATAGCTTATGGAATTAAGATGAACTTTGAGACAATTAATCAAAATTGATGACCAATTTCCTTCAACTACAATCAAATCAGTGAAAACTTCTCCAAAAATCTCCATTAAATTGATCAATTGGCAGGGATCTTTTCATTCATTCAAAAAACTAAAAACAATTCAAAGTTCCAAAATCACAAGCAAATTATACCCAGTTTCTAAGAAATAACGAATCACATTCACTACAAAGTATTTGATTGATCAATCGAAAAAAAAAAAAAGTCGGTTTCTTCGCCTATTCTAATTTAGAGAAGACGGTACTTACAATTGTTTTGATAATCTCTCGAGAAAATGATCTTCTCTGAATCCTTACAACAGTTGAATGGATGATGTAGTTTTGACAAAGCCCGTTGAAAATCTGTGGAGAACTTCAATAAGGAAAATGGAAAAACAGTAGGGTTGGGATTCTGTTTCAGAAACTAACTTTAAGAAATATGGGTGTGAGAGAGATTTTCTCTTAGAAAATGGGTGCGAGCGAGATTTTTTATGGGCATCGGTTTGTCAGTGGAAAAATCTACAAAATTGGGTTTGTCTGTAGTTTTCACTTTATTAAAATCTATCTTGGGCTTTAAACTGGGGCTTTTTGAGTACAATCCCCGACATGGTTAATCAATTTTGAGTGGTGAACCGTGTTTGCTAGGAGAGAGTTTTCCCCTTTATTGTGCAGTGGATGGATGGGTGCAATGGATCAAGCACAAATGAGATGAGAAGTGTCTTTTGACATCTAGAATTCTAAATTCCCGAATTCCACTTTGGATGCTTATAACCTTTCAAATAGGTAAAATTTAGATTTCAGAGTTGCCATGCTTCGTTATTCTATAGGGTACGTGATGGTATTTTTCAATGATGTTGTTGTAGTAAAAAAGATTCGAACTCTAAGACTTGCGAAGATTATATTTAAAGATTTAAAGAAAATAATAAACAAAAGCGAGAATTACTGGGACTAGGATTCCACCGAATTCATATCAATAGGTTTAATTATTTATTCTTTAACAATTATCGCTCAATAAATAAAAACATGGAGTCTTATTTTTGCCAAGGTAGATTCTCAAAATATTAGCTTTAAATCGTAAGCATGGGACATCAAGTATTTAAGCAAGCATGACCCATCAAATTAAATAATAACTAATTAATTCAAATCATAATTCAATTTAAAATAAGTGCAAAAGTCATAAAAAAAATAAAATAAATTCACCCATGTATGAAATTCGGATTCCTCCGTCGACCCAGTATAGGGGTTTAACTCCTCATATCTTTCCTTCTTCGAATTTATACACCTTACCAATCCTGTTATGCCGCTAGAACTTCATACAAATCCCTTTTGGTAAGAATAAGTCATTCTCCAATGAAAACAAAAAGAAAATCTCGAGAAGATCTCTTGTAATCACTTCCAGAAACTCGATATCTTTTCCACACTCTTTTTAGCTTCACACGGATATCCATCCCAATTCATTTGAATACAATGACTATACCAAGCCTGTTTAGTGTTAATAGGTCCAACAAAACTGAATCTAGCGGTTGAATCTTTCCCGAACATGCCTTAAAATCAAACCCTAAATCCGATACTTCACAACAAATTCTTCCCGCCAAAATCCAAATTCAAACGGACAAGATGACCTCCCCCTAATCCTGTACGGGTGTCCCTTTAGCACTTGCCTTATGGGGTGTAGATAGTAAGGAAGGTGTCCCTTATCCGTTGAGGTGCTCCTTAGTTTGCTAATTGCTATAAGTAGCATAGGCTTTGTGGCTTGGGCTTTGAAAACTTGTTTTTCTATCTTTACTATCAAATGGCTCGGTCTCACCCACCCCGCCTTTAGAGTTCTCCACGTGCGACCAGCATATACTTGCTACCATCCATAATAGAGATGCCGGTCAGTTGAAATCAAGGAATGATAACCTCTTAAAATAAAGAGGGCATATCTCGTATCCTTTGGTACGGTATAAGATAGTATAAGTTGTTCCTCCAACCCTAAAAAAAGAAACCAACAAAGCCGCATGCTTAATATGATCATCTACGTTTATCTGCTTAAAAAAAAAAAAAAAATCTACGTTTATCGCAAGAAAATCATGGAGCATGGCATCATCATCAAAAACAACAAAGCATAATGATTTCTTCTCTCAAATATATGATATGACATTATTCACAGCTTTGTGTTCATTAGGTCTATTTCATCATATGTGATCAGGGTATCTGAATATAAGATGAGTTTTGCTGGGATCGAACATGATTTGTATTCATTTAGCATTTCTATAACAATATAAGATGAGTTTTGCTGGGATCGAACCTGATTTGTATTCATTTAGCATTTCTATAACAATGATAGAATTTATGATCTGGAATCTCCTTTGGTACAAAGTATGAAATTTTTCCTGAGTTAAGAGGCACTGTACAGTGAGCTTTAAATTGTCTGGATAAGAGAATTTGAGGTCTGAAAATTGCAATTTTGTTATGGGGTTCGGAAGAATATAGTAAAAGTTATGAGATATTGAGATAAAGAGTCAGATTTAGTTCATATAAAGAATCAGCAATATAAAGTATTTCTGTATTACATTTCCACTGAAACGCCCCAACATTAAAAAGTTCATTGTTTGGGTATTGTGT
Organism: Papaver armeniacum; assembly: GCA_023531295.1. NCBI lineage: Eukaryota > Viridiplantae > Streptophyta > Magnoliopsida > Ranunculales > Papaveraceae > Papaver > Papaver armeniacum. Next base: position 22,891 of record JAJJWW010017151.1, read on the forward strand.
AGATGTTAACTCACTGGTAAGGTTTTTGTGAGGGTAATTAGATTCTTTTTTTTCGAGATGCTAACTTCACACATTCAGGGTCTCATTTTGCTAGGCTGACGAATTCGTTCGTTTGTTAGCCCAACTTGAGCGAACTTGATCAAGAATAATGGGGAACTCACGAGTCACACCAAAACTCAAAGGTCCTCTATTCACAAGAGATCTAGAGAGCAACTTCAACTTTTCAGAAGTCCGTGTTATGATCCTGACATTTTTTATTACACTAACCAAGGGTTTCCCTTTACGTACGGCCTCTCACCGAACCGAATACAACATAAATCAATACAAATAATGCAAATCCAGGAAAAAAAAAACAAACAAACAAACAACAAAAACTAATATAACGAACCACAGTACACCTTTCATTTAGCAAAATAGAATGATAAACCTGTGAATCCTCTCGATCAAATAGTGCTGATTGGAAGAAGTATTAATTTGTTTTGTGTGGTATACTCATATCTCTGACTTCAATGGCTTTCGGGCTGCATAAGAAACGCCTGCATATTTATACAAACCCCAAAACTCTGGATCGAATCTCGCCTTTTCACTGCCAGGAGTCAACTCTGCAACGTTGACAGCTACTATAAATGTTCCTCGATAGAAATGGCCCACTTGAACGTTGGTTGTAACATCTTCAACAAACTTTGGCTTGCTGGGTCCTTCCATTATCGCCAGGGGAGTATTCTTCGAAAAATTTAGCACATCAAGTTCCTCAAAAGGAACCCAATGACTAGGAATTGTATCACCACTCATCCATGGTTGCATATCGGCAGATCCACCTCCAGCACAAAGACACTCTTTGAGTTTTGCTGTCAAATCGAAAAGCTGCTTTTCCAAAGCTTGCTCCCTGTTCAGTTGCTCCTTCAACTTCTCTTTCAGAACTGAATTTTCTGTCACTGAGTCGGAATATTTTTTCTCAACAGCTTGTTTCTCAGCCAATATTACTGTTCCACAAGAATTAGCAATACCAGGTAGACAATAGAAAACTGAGTTAAGTTCCGCTACATTGTCTACTCGTGACCACGTACCTGATGCAAATTGCTTATAGGAACAGTAGACCACCAAACCTTGACAATTGACATACATAACATTATCGAAACTAGTCACATCAGCATTTCTAGCTAAGATAGATTTCAGAGCAGCATAATCGCTCTCGTTATTGCCCAAAAAAGAAACCGAAAGATGCTTAGAGAAATTTAATTGTCCCTCTTCATAAGTGATATCTCCATGGATCAGAGGGACGTTACACTTTTTCTTAATCCTCCCTATCCCATACCCATAACTCGGATTCCAGTAATATATAAACAACTCGGGATCTGTATACCACGACATAATTACTACCGAGAAAGTTAGTTTCGACAAGAGAAATCAAGCTTTGTCGTTAAAGAAAGGAGTGATGAGAATTTCTTTAGCTGATCCTTAACAAGAGTCGAATGCTAATGATGCATATATTTAGAGTCGATCAACAAAGATAAGTATATATGCAAAATAAATGATATGTTTATGCAAATGTCAACTATACTTACATATGCATATGGACAACTTGTTGATATAAATTAATGTCATATTAAGAACTAGTTGGGTTTGTTTAAGTTTCGATAACGCGTATGACTTCTAGGAAGTCGTTGTTAGCTAATAATTAAATTGAAAAACATTATTATGTCAGGTAATACGTACGCTTCCTATAGCTTGCTCAGAATTCAGAAGTCTACCTTAACTTATACACACGAGTCATTCCAGATTAATACGATTATTAGTTGGGCCGACCTACCGCAGAGAGTCCCTTTTATGGCCATTTTTTTTGTAAATTGCAACCTAACAAAAATGTTCAATTTGATAAAAAGATTGGAAATCAATTTAGCATGAAAAACCTAAAATGTCATTCATTTTAATCTAATTATTATATCTCCTTATACATCTTATTTTTTCAGGGGTATACTTAGTAACCAAACTTTAATATAATATATTTAAAGATCCGTGCCTTGGAATTTTATTATTTTTATGTCATTGGAAAGGATTTTAAAAGATCTACACAACGAATACAAACAACAATATAAAATTTAGTGTTTTTACGAAAAATCCGATGGTGACTTTCAAAATTTAATGCATAGCCATTATGCAAAGCACCAAAAAAAAAATTCATAATACATGAGGAAATTGATGCAAACCACCACAAAGAATACATAAGATACCAAGACATGGGATAAAGGATCACGTGCAATCTATCACAAAGGATGCATTAAAAAAGGGGAAATTTATATCAATTTTAGCCTTATAACACCATTACGTGTAGCGTTTCGTTTTTTTCTGGCCAAATTCCCCTGATTGTGGCAATGGGGATCAGTGTATTACTGGAGAAAAAAACGATGAAAGATAGCAATTGAGTTTTTGTTAATTGGGCCGACCACCGGAATGCCCGAAGGGGCCCGTAGGAAGGAAATCCCGTTTATGGCCACTTTTTTGTCAAACGAAACCTAACACAAATTCTCAATTTGATAAAAAGATTACAAATTGTTTGGTGGTAGTCTTTGGGACCTAAAAAGACTTGAATACCCTTATACTTAAAAACTATTTCCCTTATGATCTTTGTGTCCCCCGTTGCGTTATTACGTTTTTTCACCCAACACCACTTTCCAGTTTCACCACCCTGCATTACACAACAAACACCTTTATCTTCTTTACTGCCACAACAAACACCTCCGCCATCACATCGCTACCACAACGAGCAACATCTCCACAATCACTACCAGCTCCGCCACCACCTCTAATGAAAGCACCTCATTTCTTCACTTACCACTGTCACAACTACTGGCACAACCAAAGCCACCACTACCCACCTGCGTCACCGCCACCACCACCAATAATGTATCCACAAACACCAGCAGCTCCGCCACCAACTCTACCGTCGGTAACTAATTTCTTCACCTATCACATGGGATAAATTGATGCAATCTATCACAAAGGTGCATTAAAAAAGGGGAAATTTATATCAATCTTAGCCTTATAACACCATTATGTGTAGCGGCGTTTCGTTTTTTACTGTTCGGCCCTCCACCAGTGGCAGCGGTGAACTAGTGTATTCTGGGAGAAAAAAATGATGAAAGATAACAATTGAGTTTTTGTTAATTGGGCGACCGACTCCAGAGTCGAAGGGCCCGTAGGGAGGAATCCCTTATACCACTTTTCATTAGAATGAAACTAACACAAATTCTCAATTTGATAAAAAGATTGCAAATTGTTTGATGTTAGTCTTTGAGACCTAAAAGACTTGAATACCCTTATACTTAAAAACTATTTCCCTTATGATCTTTGTGTCCCCCTGTTACGTTATTACGTTTTTTCACCCAACACCACTTTCCAGTTTCACCACCCTGCATTACACTTTTCCACCTACCACCACCGACACCATTTTACTGCCACAACAAACACCTCCGCCATCACATCGCTACCACAACGAGCAACATCTCCACAATCATTACCAGCTCCGCCACCACCTCTAATGAAAGCACCTCATTTCTTCACTTACCACTGTCACAACTACCGGCACAACCAGAGCCACCACTACCCACCTGCATCACCGCCACCACCGCCACAACACCTCCGCCAACATCGCCACCACCACCAATAATGTATCTACAAACACTAGCAGCTCCGCCACCAACTCTACCGTCAGTAACTAATTTCTTCACCTATCACAACCATCACCGCCGTCACCACCACCACTGTCACCTAGCACCACCGTCACCTACAATTCGCGATGGAAAATTTGATTCCAAAGTAAATGAACCAATAATCAGATCAAATCTTGGTAACCTATTGTTTCAAAGAAAAGAAAAATAGAAATTACCCTGTAAATGTTAGATTATTATTCTTATACGTTTATGAATAACGATCTAATTTTTGATATCTAAATGGAATGAAATCAATCTAAATTTTGGGTTTATTTGCAGAATAAGATGGGAAGTCGGAGGAGAGTAGACATAGAGTGGTTACGTATTCACCCGGAAGATAAGAATCTTTTACACGGGGACACACGTGGTTTAGCATACGTGTACTTCATTTTGAAAGATCAAAATTTCTAGATGGACTCTAAGGCTAACTCCTATGAAATTTGGACCGGATTGTTAGACTTGAAAAGTGTTGCAAATTATAAAAAAAGTGTGGGAGAAAAGTTAACACTCATCCGACTACTTCTCTCTCCTAGCATTTGCTATGAATTCAATTATGTTGAGAGTTAAACGCCGATTGTGCGAGGCGCTCAAAAAGTTAAAAGCATGGAATGAGTTCGACGATTTATATAATTTTTTGGAAGAGAAGGAAGGAGAGAGAGAAAAAGTAAAAAGAAGGAAAGAAGAAAAGAGGGAGAGGAAGAGTAGAGAGGGAGGAAAGAAGGAGAGGGAGAAGAAAAAAAGAGAGAGAAGAAAAAGAGGAAAAGAAGGAGAGAGAATTCGAGTAACGCAATCAGATCGTTGGCGTTTAACGCCGAATGGTTATTACATTCACGCTAGATTGGCCATCCCATAAGGATTAGGAGGTTGCCCTATCTGACGTGAATGGCCAATCTAACAGCTAAATATCTAACCCATAGGACTAAGCCTAACAGCTTTGCTAGATACACCATGATTTATATACCGAGTGTGCACCGAGAGGGGATCAGACAGTCCTGGATTAGCTCTCAACATTGGGATGTGGAGTGGGGCACGAGTGGGACTCACTCTCCTCTCACACGGTGCACACCGCGCGGTGTATAAATCATTTCCGGGACTGTAATGCTTTAGGCTTTGATAATGCTTGTTGATTGAATCGAAAGGAAGTCTAGTTCTGTTCTTCCATCCACCATATTCCCATACAAAACCACTTTTAGATCCATATGAAGAGGCCATTATTGTGGATTTTGTTGTTTCCTTCCCAGTGATTGATAATTAAGCTGATTTTTAGCTCCTTTTTTCAGCAGATCTGGAATAATCAGAGATGAACTACGAGAAAAAAACTTACATTCTTTTGATTCGACTTCAGATCTAAGAAGAAGAAGTAGAAAGGCAGCGCACAAACCCTCTTCCTAGGTTTTCAACCAAGGAGAGTAGAGATTTCGAAAAAGTGAAGACTGAGATCCAAAAATGCATCTATACATGCAGATTTTACATATTCTTCCTTTACATCAGAAATGTATTGTGTGGAGAGGTCTCTGGGGGTCGCGGATTCTACATACATTATGTCCGCGGCTAGGACCCATATAGCGCAAAATGTCTGACGGACAAAGCAATACTTTTTTTTTTTGATCGGTCAAATAGAAATTTCATTGAAGAAAGGCACTTAAGTGGGGTACCTTAACCCAATGATTACAACCGAACAAAAAAGGGGAACATAAAGAGATCACCGTATTTGCCGTAAGACCTAACATTTTTGTATTTGATTCCGCCCAAAAGAATGCTTGTAATTTGATGTCTCTAATGAGGCTTGCCAAGAAGTTTTCTTTTTTGTTATCGAAGGTTCTTGCATTTGTCTTCCAAATACACCACCATATAGCAATAGGGATGTTATTCCATATTCGACTAAGTCTTTCATCTCCCCAATCAAACTTCCAATCCTTCATAGATGTAATGATATTAGGGTCATATGACCATCCAAAGTAGCACCCTTCAACAAAGTAATCTCATATTCTCATTCTCCAACAACCATAAAACAAGTGCTGAACTCGACTCATCGTCTTCTTCACAAAAACGACATACACAAGAAACATCCATACCTCTTCTTAAAAGTTTATCCGCCAAGTCATTATCCGTCATGAGAAAGGAGCCAAAGAAAGAAATTGATTTTGTGAGGGTACTCATTACTCCAAACAACATTGATTGGATAATCCGGCTCATCTTGATCGCGATTGTCTTTAGATCCATCCTTAACCGTATATTGACCGTGATCACTACCAACCCAAATTCGGGTATCCATAACCCCTTCTTGAATAGAGATTGAGGAAAGAAGATTTGATATAGATACCCACTTCACTAGTAATGGTTTGAGAGTATCTTTGCCTAGACATAAATGCCCACCTTACACCACCTTCCCTAAGTTCATACATACTAGCCACCACAAACTCCTTGGTCTCGAAGCTTCATAAGCCAAAGGATACATATCACATAATCTTCCTTCACCAAGCCAAGAATCTTCCCAAAATCTAGTTTCCTTACCCTCTCAATCTTGAATCTAATACTTTTATTGAAATCTTCAAGCTCTTTATAGATATTGAACCACAAGCTACCACCTTTCGCTCCTTTGGGTTTGAGAGTTTCCAATATTAAATGTTTCGCCAAATTTTTCAACTATGATTTTCCTCCACAACGCATTTTCTCTACACCAAAACGCCACCACCATTTTTTTAGCAAAGCCTAGGTTCACTTGCTTAGTTTTTCTTAAACCAAGACCACCTTTTCTTTTGGTTTTTTTTTTTTTGAAGACAATTTCCAACCAATATTGTGAATTCTTTTCTTATTTTTATCATCCATAAGAAATTTCTCACAACTCTATCAATTTTTTTTAGTTATGGAGCAAGGAGCAAGAAAAAAGAGAGATAATAAATGGGTAAACTAGCTAAAACGCTTTTGATGAGAGTTAGCTTACCTCCTCTTGCTATTGTTTTTCCATTCCAAAAGTAACTCTTTTCCCACAAACTTCAAATATTTTCCCATTTTGAGTGCCCCCAACCTTGTCTCCCAAAGGAAGACCAAGATATACGCTAGGAAAACTTGCATACTTGCATCCTAGCAAGTTAGCATAATTTTCAACTTCTTCCTCGAGCAGCGACCCCAAAATAAGCTACTTTTAGAGAAATTTATCTTCAAACCCGAAGTTAACTGAAACAAAGAAGAAGGTAACGAAGGGCATCGACTTGTTCCCTCTTAGCATCAAGAAAGATGATGGTATCATCGACCAAATTGCAAGTGATTTACTTTTTCCCCCTCCTTGACCCAAAAACCGAGATTTGATCAAGTTCTTGTGCTTTTCTCAATATACAACTTAAGACTTCACCAACAATAGTAAAAAGAAAAGGAGAGAGAGGGTCTCCATGACGAAGTCCCTTTTCACTACCGAAATAACGAAAGACGATCCATTAACAAGAACCGAGAACTTTGAGAATGTTAAACAATTTCTAATCCAAGCCCTCCAAACACCACCAAACCCCATTTTGAACAAAACTTCATTTAAGAAATTCCAATTCACATTATCAAACGCCTTTTCAAAATCAAGTTTGCAAACCAACCCAGGTATTTTTGAGAAGTCTAGAATCCACACATTCGTTTGCTATCAATACTCCATCAAGAATTTGTCTTCCTTTAATAAAACTAGATTGAGTTGTTGATTGATTAGAGTAGGAAAGGTATACCTTTAAACGCTCGCTTAAAACCTTTGAAATGATTTTGTACACACTACCAATAAGACTAATAGGCCGAAAATCTTTTACTTCCTCTACACCCACCTTCTTAGGGATAAAGCGCAATAAAATTGTTTTTCAATGACGAGTGAAGAATATTGTGGTCATGAAATTCTTCAAAAACCTTCATCAAATCTTCTTTTAGGAAATCCCAACAAACAATAAAGAACTTCATAGGAAACCCATCCAGACCCGGAGCTCGATCAATACCCAAATCTTTAATTGCGTTCTTAACTTCTTCTTGCGGACAAAGCAATACTAGTAGAGGAAATGATCCGAATGTATCTGCAACAACTAGCTTGATAGTTGTCCAGTTCTTGTGATGAAACGTAAGGGTTAGTGGTTGTGGGCATCTGGTCTAGAATTTGAACACATTTAGAGAAATTCATGAATAAACCTCGAGCAAAACCAATTATGCCAGCTCTGCAAATTGCAAGAAAGAGTTATAGTCTACATAGCTCAAAACACCTTCATAAATAAATAATTGCAAAAATGTCTTGATGTTCATTTCAACTACTATTTATGGTTTAAGATTAGCTTTGCAATACAATTGATCTATCTCTATTAATCTGGTTTTTCAATCCCGTCATTCTCTAGGTTAATAGAACTATATAAGACATACTTTTGCTAAATAAAGATGTTGCACGTTATATGTATTTAAGCATTTGTGATACGTTGGGTGCATCCGCCAAATTTTCTCACCCATTGGTGGTAATGTCTCTTACGAGTAATAGGATCCCAAAGCTATTGTGGACTCATTTTAAGGGTTAATGACTTCATGACAATACTTCCATCTTCCAAAGGCAAAACTATGCAGAAAAAACAGGCTAGAAACAGATCGTAAAGACAATTTATACGGGAAAAAAAATTGGTTGGCAAGGGACTACTCGAAATTCAAACACACTAATTCATCATGAAGAGCCATCTAACTAGCCTTCATGGCTTCATATGGCTTCTTTATTTGCCTCCCACTTGTTAATAATAGACTGACTTCTAAACTTTCTGCCAGCTATATAAATAGGGTAGAATTTTCAGTTCATATACAAATGTCGAAGACTCGAAGAGTACGGGGAGGAGAAGGTATTCTTCACAAACAAAACGCCTTCTTAATTTCCATCAATTGCGTAGATTCATCATCTTAAACAAAAAAAAAATAAAATCACAACACACCAGCCAGAGATTCCAATTCCATGATCTTATACATAAGAGATTGAATACACAACTCACTGATATTGAACATACCAACACTGCAGAAGTTTAGACTATCAAGGGGTGTAGATTGTAATATTCGAAGATTTGATTGATTCAACTCTCCTCTCAAATCTCATCTCATATTCATGGCAAACAGCTTAGCTTTACGCAACACGAAAGAGAAAAAAAAAGAGTATTCAGAAATACAATGAGACAAAATAAAGTTGATAGACTAATCTCATTATAAATACACATCAATACATTATGCGTCTCCATAATTATTTTTTTGAGAGGAGAAATCATAAGTGAAGTGAAAGCGGATTTCGATTTTGTTATTGTTTTCCGACTACCAGAATCCCCATCCATAAGAAACCTTCTGTGATGTCGATTTCTTCAGAAAATCTGAATCTCTAAGAGATGAATAAATGTTGAAATGCAAGAGGAAATCTCAAAGCCACGGAATTCGTGTTCACTTCTAAAAAGACGTAGGGAAACTATCAATGGAATTGTTTTGAGAGGAGAAATCATTATGCTGCTCAAATACTCAAGGAAGATCAGTTCTTCCACTACCATATTCCCATATAAAACCAAAGTTACATCCATATGAGTATGAGCCATTAGTTGTCTCCCTAAATTAACCCGATCTAGAGCTTCTCTTTCAGCAGATCTAAAACTGGAATTCAGATCTATGAAGAAGAAAAAGAAAAAGATGTATAAACCCTCCTCCTATTGTTTTTAAGGAAGTAACACCACTCTCTCAGTCTCTCTCACTTGAAAGCAATAGATTTCAACCCCAAGCCAAGTGTTTGAAACCCTAACACGTTCATATTTTACTTACCTCTTTTACATGGTTTGCAATTGACGAGGCAATAACTACGTATATTATCTACAACTACTAAGGGTTGTACCGATGCTGCAATGAAATGGATCGGGACTTTAGGAGTAATGGCATCTAGTGCAGGTTGAATACTAACAGCAAAGTTTAATTAGGTTAAACTAGGTTTAATTAGAACAAACATGTATGTGCTAGTGTAACTATGTAAACGGTATAGTTTATTTTTTTATTTTTCCCTGGTCATTTCTTGGTTGGGAGACACCAATGGATTAAGAATCATATAAATGGCAGAGAACATTCCCATAACTATTTGTTGATCCCACAAGTAATTATGAATTTTACCGAATATATTTGTCTTTATTTATCAATAAACCTTCAATATATTAAAATCATATATTTATAGAAAATGAATGGTGATTGGCTTATTTTACAGCTAACAAAGAGCAATCTTTATATTTTTGGGCGGAAAGATCGGGCAGACCTCATGTTGCCGAAATGCACTAAAAATAACATTCCCCATCGGATACAGATCCACAATATGACATCGAAGCTAAAATGATAATTGCGAAGAGAACTCGAATATTATGGAAACACCAGTGAAACGAGTTCTCGAGTTGTGCCTTCAAGCGAAACTTTGATGTGAAAAAGCCAAATAAAAGCCTTTGATGCATAGTCTTTGTTTGTGTGCAAAACAAAAAATTGTTCAAATCAAGGTGGAATGCGGTGTATACAAATATTCTTTGGTCTTTGGTGTGCTCTTCAGTAGTGGTTACAGAAGTAGTTGTGGTGCGGGATTTTGTTGCGGGTAAGCGAAAGTGGTAGTTGTAAAATCATACATGTAGAGAGGAGAAAAAGAAGTCCATAAACTCCATGTAACCGACTTACGGATTTTTTAGAAGGGGAGTGAATAATAATTCTCAACTTTCCATGGTCAATCCTGGAATATTTGATGTCAAAAGCAATAATATTATTAGCATCACGAAATATAATATCGAAGTAGAGGTATTATTACAAGTAGGCGACTAATAATCTGCAGGAAGAATATGAGCAGCGATTCTGAGAAATAATCAGATGAAAATCTCTTAAGAACCAACCATCATGGCCCAATAGATACTTATAGTGGGTTTGGATTTTAATAAAAGAAAAAGTTGTCCATCGATCAATCAATTTTGCATTATGATCATCTCTTCGTGAATAATATCTATTGACAATAAAATTACATGATTTGTTGAATAATGATACAAATGCACGAACATATTTGGAAATTTGAGCCATATAAATAAATGTACTTCTTATCTTGGTTTAGAGAAAACTATTCTTCGATACACTTATGAAAAGTGAAAACGAACAACTAATTAAGCCAGAGAATCTATTTAACATCCCCAGAACATAAATTATCACGAAGAGAGAACAAGTATGATGATTTATTTCAAGAGATATTAAGCAGATTTCCAACAAATCCATTGTTTCAAAATACTATTGTTGATGGTGGTTTTTAGACAAGGGGTAAAATCGTAAAACCCCATGACCTAGTGTTACCCGCAACACATTAACTAAGAGAATTTAACTCAGGTGTAAATAATTAATAGGGGTATTATTTCCAAAAATGCGAGTTGGGGATTTTCAACCCGGAGCTAATTCAAACCAACGCGCATCACTGCAGCGCCATGGCATGATGCCAAGCCAAACCGCACTCTTTGCGCACCATAGCTAACCATGCCAAACCAAACCGCATCTTTACGAACCATGGCAACCATGCCGAAACCAAAGCGCACTTCACGCCACCAGTAGCAACCCATGCCAAACCAAGCCTGGCATCTTTGCGCACCACGGCAACCATGCCGAACCAAGCCGCACTCTTATCGCGCTTGCCATAGCGACCATGCCAAACCAAGCAGCGCACCTGCTTGCACCACATGGCAACCATGCCAAACCAAAAGCGCGTCTTTGGCGCCATGCAACCATGCCAAACCAAGCCGCACTCGCGCACCATAGCAACCCACGCCAAACCAAGCGGCATCTTTTGCGCACCATGGCAACCATGCCAAACCAATGGCGCTCTGCACTCCGCCAACCATGCTGCAAACCAAGCGTACCTGCACCATGACAACGATACGCCATATTTAAAGCAGCTATGCCTTAGGCCCACGCCAGCGTGGCGCCCTAAGGTTTGCAAGACTTGTAACTAAGATGTCAACGCGGCCGCACGTGCCATTGGCACATGCCAACACGTAGCCATGCAAGCCATATTTCAATGCACTATGCCTTTGGCCTAGCCAAACATGGCGCCCTAGGTTCTGCAAGACTTGCAACTAAGGTCATTTACATGTACGCCAGTGCCATTGGCTTACATGCCAACGCATGTCATAAGCCATATTTCCGAGCCGCTATGCCTTTGGCCCACGCCTCAACATAGCGCCCTAGGTTCACAAGACTTGCTGACTGGAGTCAACATGGCGCTACGTGCCATTGGCACATGCCAACGCGTGCTGTAAGCCATATTCCAGAACCGCTATGCCTTGGGCCCCCTTAAACATAGCGCCCTAGGTTCTGCAAGACTTGCAGCTCCAAGTTAACATGGCCGCACGTGCCATTGGCACATGTCGTGCCGCCACCCATATTTCTAAGTAGCTATGCCTTTGGCCCACCAAACATGGCGCCCTAGTTGCAAGACTTGCAACTAGGTCCAACATGGCCTTAGTGCCATTGGCACATGCCAACGCGTCTTGCAAGCCATATTTCTAAACCGCTATGCCTTTGGCCCATGCCAAACATAGCGCTAGGTTGCAGACTTCTGCATTTGGAATTACGACATGGCGCCGTGCCATTGGCACACATGCTGTGGCGATGCCAAGCCATATTTCTAAGCCCCGTTGTGCCTTGGGCCCCCAAACATGGCGCCCTAGGTTTGCAAGACTTGCAACTAGGTCAACATGGCCGCACGTGCCATTGGCACATGCCAACACGATGCCGCAAACCCCGTATTCTAGACGCTATGCCCCTTGGCCCCCGCTGACCACCAGCGCCCTAGGTTTGCAGACTTGCAACTAGGTCAACATGGCCGCACGTGCCATTGGCTCATGCCAACACGTGCTAGTAAGCCATATTTCTAGGCAGGCTATGCCTTTGTCCACGCTAACATGCGCCCAGGTTCTGCCAAGACTTGCAAGTCCGGGTCGGCATGGCCCGCGCGTGCCATTGGTGCACATGCCAACATGTGCACGCAAGCCATATTCCCTAAGCCAGCTATGCCTTGGGCCCCACGCTTAAACATAGCGCCCTAGGTTCACGAGACTTGCAACTAGGTCAACATGTACGCAAGTGCCCGCATTGGCACATACTGACACATCATGCAAGCCATATTTCTAAGCCAGTATGCCTTTGGCCCACGCTAAACATAGTAGCGCCTAGGTTCTAAGACTTGCAACTAGAGTCGACATGGCCGCCATGCGCCATTGGCACATGCACCAAACACACCATTCTGGTAGCCTAACCAGAAAGCCAGTGCAGCCTACCACCAGGGCGTTAGCGCGTGCAGAACACACGTGGTTTGGTGCCTCAACTTGCAAGCCGTCCGGCCTACACAAGGCATTCCGCACATGCCATTGGCTACATGCACCAAACACACGCAGTGGTAACCTAACACCAAGCGTGTCAACCTACCACCAAGGCATTCCCGCATGCATGACATTGGCACATGCCGCAGCGCGCTTTAGCGAAGCCATAGCACTCAAATGCAACCAACACTCGAGACATCGACACAAGCTGGGGGATGCTTCTCAGGGTTTTGGTTTGGCGGTCCTGACATGCGGCGTGCACTACGCTCCACATTAAGAAGCGTGAAAAGGAATAAAGCGGTCGAAATCAAAAGGAAATAATGGTGAGAAGCGTTTTGCCCATTAAACCATCGCGGTTACCACCTCCTCCCATTATTTCACCCTTTACTCTCTCTCCTTCATGAGGCGGCGAGTGCGTATCAATCTCAACGTATAAATAGGTCTTACTGTTTCCACCCGGACAACAGAGTCTCGGTCAAGGAAATATACTACACTTACACTCTCGGAAAGAATGACTTTGCAAGCTCTCCCCAAAAGCTTCTATCTCTTGCAAGCTTCTAAGCTTTCACTTTACGATACAGAGTAGAATCTCTCTCCTCAACACCTTTCTTTGCTTCCTCCCCAAATCAACCCTTCTCCTCCACTTTGTGATCGAAGCAAATCAGGAACGGCCATTTCTTGGTTTAGGCCGGACTTGTACAGATCGATCTCGAATCTACAAGGTGCTCACGTGCAGCATATTTGTTTAGGGTTTGAATCAATTCTCACTCACCCACCAGAAATTCCGAAATCAGCAGAAACGATTTTCACCCATAAACAATTGGCGA
>JAJJWW010017152.1:0-43334 GCA_023531295.1 Papaver armeniacum
TAATCTTTAGAGGATTCAAATATATTCGGCAGCCACCTTAGTTGCTTACATAATTAAGGTTTAACAATCCTTTATATGTTTTTTTTTAGAAATTTGGTATAAAACCAAAAATCCGGATTAATTAGTTGATGATTTCAACATTATAAGTCTCTTGAGAAAACACAAAAATCCACGCCTTAGAAGCATAAATTCTATTTTCTTTCCTTTCTTAAATCTGCAGTTGGAATTATGCTAGCATAAACTCGTCTTTAAGATAGACTAGAGTTATTCTTTTGATGCTTATTTTAAATTTTTTTAGTAACTCATATAATTGGGTTAGCATCAATAAAAATGTCAAAATTTGTACTCTTTTCCCTTCGTTTCGGTTTTGTCCCATGTGGTTTTCCTGACAAGGTTTTAACGAGGCAATATCTCTGACGTTTAAATTTCTTTTTAATGTTGATATTTGTGCTTTTTTTTCCTTCATCCATATTTTTCCCCATTGGATTTTTAATGGTAAGGTTTTAGTGAGGCAAATCAATTCAACATGGTGGTCATCCAAGAGGGAGTTGTATCAATTGTGATTATTTGGTGGATTCCCACCATTGAATAGGTCATTTTGATAGACCAAATCAGCATAACAATCTCCTAGAAATTTGGATGTTCATCTAAGCCACATAAGGTATGCACACAAATACCGTTTTGTTCACTTACGGTAATGTATCTACATCTTGGCTCTTTTGTCAAAGAACCTCCATCAACGACTTCATCAAATCATCACGAAGTTAGCATTAAACCATCACACAAATTCTCAATGTTGAAGAAGAACGTAGACTGCAAAAGTATTAACCGAAGACAATACCGCTTGTGCAACATAAAAGAAGACTTCATCAACCAATAGACATCTTCATGGAAGCACAAATGATCTTTCGCATTCAAGAAAATTGTTCAGAATGACATTGGGATGTCTCGACTCAAAGATTAGCAAGCCAAGAATTTACTTAAGTACTATCGGGGGAGCACCATCATACAAGGTGCATTCTACTGACTTATCATGTTGTACTATTTTTCCTATGTCGAGGTTTTGTCTCATTAGGTTTTTTCCTTGTCAAGGTTTTAACGAGGCAACGTTTGTGTGTCCAACACAAGCTTCAAGTCTTTTCGTGTATATGCAATTACGGGTTTTCTCCTTTGAGTTTTCTGGTATATTTGTAATGACTTAGCCATGTGGTCATCGGGGAGTGTTATAAACCTAAAGTTTAATTACTAAGATGCCCTTTGTGTCTAAGATTAGGGTTTACATACCTTGGGCACCAAGTCCCCTATCTATATAAATAGAGACTTGAACTCTGTATTCTATACACATATTAATGGAATTCTCTATGCATCTTCTCCCTATTTTCTATCTCATTCCCTATTTACAAGATTTTCAACATTTTCATTATATTGTCCAAAGACGAGGAACTAGTACTATCATATTCTTTAATTTCTTGCTCGTATGACCGGTCCGTGTGTGTGTATAGTAATTAGGCTCACCATGGTATGATCCATAATCTTGAAAAGGTGGATGTTCCCAACCACTATTCACACTATGGTCAATGTTGTGTCCATTTTGAAAATCAGTCGGATATTCGTTGTATTGGCTATTGTAATAATACCAGTTCGACATTCTCAACACAAAATAAACCCATCGACGGGGATCGGGTGTTGTAAGAACTTACCTCCGTTCCCGAGACGAGGGGATGAACAGTTGAGTCGACTCGGGCCACGCCTCGAGTGTCGTGCGAACCCGAGGGCCGAGACGAGTATCGTGAATCGTCGTCCTTCCCTGCCTTGATTTTATTTAAATTAACCCTTCCTTAGGGTTTTAAAAATAATGTCCAAAAGAAAGTCAAATAAAGTCCGAAAATAAAAGATAATTACAGTTTCTAAAAAAATAAAAAATAACTAATAAAAATAAAAATAAATTAAGTATATACAAAAATATTCTACTTTACTCCTTTGGATTTCTCTTTTCTTTCCTTCTTTGGCTTCGCTTTACTTTTCAACACTTTCTCTTTTACATGAGCTCCGCACCGAATCTGAAAGCAAACAGAAAATACCAAAACGCGTAAAAAGGAACAAAAATAATAAAAATAAAACCTAAAAACAAATCTATACACAAGTTCATCGGCGTAAGTGTGCCAAAATTGATCGAAATTTAGATAGTGGTAAATAAGGTTGTCGTTCACTCGGACTTGATGAAATTGAATTTTAGTTTAAAATTATAAAACTAGCAAATATATAGAAAATAATAACAATGTTTCGAGAGGTACTAGGACTAGGATTCCACCAAATATTCAAATTCATGCGATTCACCTATTTATTCTAAACCATTATAGCTCATTCAATAAGAATTTTGACTCTATTTCTTTGACTAAGGTAGATTCTTAAAACATTAATTGTAAATCTTAAGCATGGCATATCAAAAGAATTAATCCTAAGCATAAACAATCAAATGAAATGACAATTAATTAAAAAAATCTTTTCCTAATTTAAGTTAATGTAAATAGTCATATAAATAATTAAATGAATTTACCACATGACGAATTTTGGTTTCCTCCGTCGTCCCAGAGAAAGGTTTAGCTCCACATAGTGAAAAACACGTTCAAAATATATTTTTATAGCTCAAATGGTGTTTACAAAGAAGAAATGGTAACTCAGGGAATTCGCAACGCTGATACGGCGTTACAGAGACCACCGTTACAATATTTGTCACAAACTGAAGATAACGTTACAAATTGTTAAAGATACGACCCTTGAAACGACAGTTCTCTATGGTTTTATGTTCTTCAGGTTTTTCTTCCCTGCAGCAGCAGAGGGATCTGCTATGCAGCTTCTTTTTCTTCTCTGTAGCCTCTCCAAACTCTCGATGATCTCTTTTCTAACTCCCAGCGTCTATTTATAATAAAACATCCCCGAAATATCACATCATAATTGCATATAATCTTGCCAGGACTCGGCAATGAAGAAAGAATATTTTCTCCCCTTTTTATCTCCTCCACGAGTTACAGGCTGATTTACAGATAAAATCCTTTTTATAACTTATTCACACTCCTATTTGCAAGTTAAAGACACACTGCATGTCACGGATCGAGTCAACATCTTTACGCCCACACGCCAACCATACTCCCGTATTAATCTCACACAATAACTCCCGAACCCGAGAATACTTCACCTTCTCTCGTTTTCTCAAATCAACGAAAATATCCCCCTTTTCGAATTTATGACTCATACCTACCCTGTTTAGATAAAACAGGGTCAACCCAATCTTAATCAGTGAAGAAATCAACTAAAATCTCGTATAAATCATCTCCAAAAAATTACGCAGTTGACACAATTATTTTCCCGCCAAAATCTGGTTCAAACGGAGAAGGTGACCTCCCCCTATCCTGTACAGGTGTGCGAATAGCAGGTGGATGTCTTGGGGTGCAAATAGCAGCTAGTGTGCCCCTTAATCAGTGGAGTGCCCCATAGTAATAGGTTACCCCATATCCAAAACTGCGAGTCCGAATATCATGTGTCCTCCGGGTGCCTTTAGCAACTTTTCGAGCCGAATTTTCCAAAAATGTTTATTGCCCAAAAATGCCTATAAACACACAAAAACCATAATTAGTACAATATCGAGCACTAACAATGCAGAACATTGAGAACAAAATAGAAACAAAAATGTGTCTATCAAATACCCCCAAACTTATTATTTGCTAGTCCTCCAGCAAATCTAATCTATAAAAATAAAAATGACTACACTTAGCACGTAAAAGAAAGTAGTTAAACAGCTAGTGGCCCTAGCGGTGGAGTGTTTTCTCCGAGGTTTTACTGCAGAGGTGTACCCACAAAACCTTTACTCCAGACCCTAGCTATCTACGCAAAACCTTGGAAGGCACTAAAGAATCTCCTTGGTTAGCATACTCTCATTGACTATAGGAGGAAGTACCCTGATGCGAAATTACAATTGTTGTACACGAGTTTGCACTCAAGCATACTAAAATTCATATAAGTGACAAGAGCTCTACTCGGATAGTTTCGTACATCATAACCGGTGAGTCAACCAATCACATGGAAAGATTAAGAAGATGGATGTAGAGAAAAACGCAGATGGTTTTGATGTTGACTAAGGTGAACCTATCCTAATGGACTGAGATACCGGTAGGACTAATATCAACATAGCAGGCATATACAAGGGAACCAGCGGGTGATAATCCTAACTCTAGGTCAACACAACTGGCATATACAAGGGCTTCAGTGGTCGACTTTATTGAATTTATTCCGGTTGGTCTGATGGTCTAGTCTCATTTTTTTTTTTTTTTTGGTATCTCAATCACTCTATTTCATCCAATCACTTATAAGAAAATAAAAACTGAAGGTGAAAAGGATTCAACGAGATATGGCGAAACTACCATTTTTTTTTTTTAATTCTAACACCTGAGCTCTGTGCTTTTATGAATAGACTCTTTATATGTTTCCATCTAATCCATTGGTTCCCTCAACTCCTATAACCAAGATGCTTCCATCCACTTAGATTGGTTAGTGCCATCCTTAATAAACATAAATTTCTAGGCTCTGGAGTTTATTTATTGCAACTAAAAAGTTTCTCCCATACCCCCAAACTTAAATCTAACATTGTCCTCAATGTTCTAAAGATAAAATTAAAAGCATATGAACAAGGAGAAACTGTTACCATTTGAAGCAAAAGAGTTGAGGAAAGATATTACCGTATTTCATGAGATTGGGTTACCTCCCAAGAAGTCCTAAGTTTAACGTCTTCGGCCTGGACTGTGAAAGGATCAGTCACCTTATAGAATCATAAAGTAATAGCCGGAATAACTGCGGATCACCAAAACCAAATAGAGCTATCACAAGTAAAAGGAATCTGCAACATGCCAAGAAAATTAACAAATAAAGCACAACCTTGTCTAGTTTCCTGTTTAAGACAACTACATCTAGTTGTAGTTCAGGTTCAGGTTCTATAACAGGGTCTAGATAAAATATTTCCATGGGTTGCATTTCCTCATAAGTTAGATCCGAATGTTCAGGTTCTAGAGTCTGGAAAAACTCAAATAAAAACTTAGAAGCACATAATAATAACCCGAATAATCGGGGGATCCTCTCGAGTAATCGATTTGACTCACACATGTGACCACAATGAGAGTGGTGGTGTTCCTTAAACAAATGTGTTGACCCTAATCTCCTAAAGTAATTAGGTTTAGTCTCAAAACACAATAACTGACATATTTCAAATTCAAACGTTCCCACAATTGGAATAAAATTTTTTGGTGGGAAAACAAAATCAATCTGGGTATCATAGCCTGGGTAAACCACATCAACCAGAAGATGGGTTTCTAACAACTGAACTTCTTCCTGGACATTATTAGGTTCGAGAGAGCTAGTATGACGGTAATATGGCACAATGGTTGAGGCACATATATCAAGTCCCAAGTGAGGACCTTTCTAAGACTTAAAGCACACTGAGAATGATAATCACCCCCAAACTTAGAGTTTTCAGTGTCTCTAGAAAGACTAGTCACAACTTCCCTAATTTCTAGGTCATCGATTCCCGGAAATGGTCAATTGATTCTTCTAAGTCGGGTTCATCCTCACTCATCTCTACGAGTTCACTTTCTTTGTCTAAGACTATTGTTTCTAAATCGCTAGACTCAAAATAAACTCGTTCCTCTAAACCTTCGTTGGCTTCGTGAAAAGGAAATACTACATCGTCTAAAACGGGGATATTTCTAGTCAAATCCTCGTCCTTTTGAATAGGTGAATAATTATTAGAATTATTTGGATTTGTACTAGAAATAACATTATCATTGTAAAGCTCAATTGGAGTAATAAATTCCTGATCACTATGCCTATATGTATCCGATTCTTCATCAACACTATCCTCATCATAATCATCATTATAATAACATGAAAATGGTTGAACCTCATCTAAACAAGTAGTGTTACCAATTCTAACCTCGTCATCTTGATTATGTGAATACCTATCTTCATTTTCAAAGGTACTATTGGAAACACTATATTGGAATTTAAGATTATTTCGAGCAGTTATGTTTTGGGCCTCTAATAAATAAGGTAGATTCTTAAAACATTAATTGTAAATCTTAAGCATGGCATATCAAAAGAATTAATCCTAAGCATAAACCATCAAAAGAAATGACAATTAATTAAGAAAAATCTTTTCCTAATTTAAGTTAATGCAAATAGTCATATAAATAATTAAATGAATTTACCACATGACGAATTTTGGTTTCTCCGTAGTAAGGAGAAAGGTTTAGCTCTACATAGTGAAAACACGCTCAAAATATATTTTTATAGTTCAAATGGTGTTTACAAAAGAAGAAATGGTAACTCGGTGAAGTCGCCGCGATACGGCGTTACGAGATCACCGTTACAATATTTGTCACAAAATCGAAGATAACGTTACAACCGACCATTACAAATCGGTAAAGATAACGACCCTTGAAACGACAGTTCTCTATGGTTTTATGTTCTTCGGGTTTTTCTTCCCTGCAGCAGCAGAGAAATCTGCTCTGCAACTTCTTTTTCTTCTCTGTAGCCTCTCCAAACTCTCGATGATCTCTTTTCTAACTCCCAGCGTCTATTTATAATCAAACATCCCCGAAATATCACATCATAATTGCATATAATCTTCCCATGACTCGGCAATGAAGAAAGAATATTTTCTCCCTTTTTATCTCCTCCACGAGTTCTCGTTGGTATTGATTTACGGATAAATTCCTTTTATAACTTATTCACACTCCTATTTGCAAGCCGCACACACCTGGCATGTCAGCGATCGAGTCAACATCTTTCCACCACACGCCAACCATACTCCCGTATTAATCTCACACAATAACTCCTTAAACCCGAGAATACTTCACCTTCTCTGTTTTCTCAAATCAACGAAAATATCCCCCCTTTTTCGAATTTATGACTCATACCTACCCTGTTTAGATAAAACAGGGTCAACCCAATCTTAATCAGCGAAGAAATCAACTAAAATCTCGTCCAAATCATCTCCAACAAATTACGCAATTGACACAATTATTTTCCCTTAAAAAATCGGGTTCAACGGAGAAGATGACATCCCCCTATCCTGTACAGGTGTGCGAATAGCAGGTGGATGTCTTGGGGTGCAAATAGCAGCTATTGTGCCCCTTAATTAGTGGAGTGCCCCATAGTAATAGGTTACCCCATATCCAAAACTGCGAGTCCGAATATCATGTGTCCTCCGGGTGCCTTTAGCAACTTTTCGAGCCGAATTTTCCAAAAATGTTTATTGCCCAAAAATGCCTACAAACACACAAAAACCATAATTAGTACAATATCGAGCACTAACAATACAGAACATTGAGAACAAAATAGACACAAAAATGTGTCTATCAAATACCCCCAAACTTATTATTTGCTAGTCCTCGAGAAAATCTAATCTATAAAAATAAAAATGACTACACTTAGCACGTGCAACAAGCCGTTAAACCGCTAGGTGGCCCTCCGAATGAGTGTTATCTCCAGAGGGTTTACCAGAGGTGTACCCACAAAACCTTTACTCCAGACCCTAGCTATCTACACAAAACCTTGGAAGGCACTAAAGAATCTCCTTGGTTAGCATACTCTCATTGACTATAGGAGGAAGTACCCTGATGCGAAATTCCAATTGTTGTACACGAGTTTGCACTCAAGCATACTAAAATTCATATAAGAGATGAGCTCTACTCGATAGTTTCGTACATCATAACCTGAGTCAACCAATCACATGGAAAGATTAAGAAGATGGATGTAGAGAAAAACGTAGATGGTTTTGATGTTGACTAAGGTGAACCTATCCTAATGGATCGAGATACCTGCAAATTCGACTAATATCAACACACCGGGCATATACAAGGGAACCAGTGGGTGATAATCCTAACTCTAGGTCAACACAACCGGCATATACAAGGGCCCGGTGGTCGACTTTATTGAATTTATTAGGTTGGTCTGATGGTCTAGTCTCATTTTTTTTTTTTTTTTTTTGCATCTCAATCACTCTATTTCATCCAATCACTTATAAGAAAATAAAAACAAAAGGTTCAAAGGACTCAACGAGATATGGCGAAACTACCATGTTTTTTTTTTTTAATTCTAACACCTGAGCTCGTGCTTTTATGAATAGACTCTTTATATGTTTCCATCTAATCGATTGGTTCTCAACTCCTATAACCAAGATGCTTCCATCCACTTAGATTGGTTAGTGTCATCCTTAATAAACATAAATTTCTAGGCTCTGGAGTTTATTTATTGCAACTAAAAAGTTTCTCCCATACCCCCAAACTTAAATCTAACATTGTCCTCAATGTTCTAAAGATAAAATTAAAAGCATATGAACAAGGAGAAACTGTTACCATTTGAAGCAAAAGAGTTGAGGAAAGATATTACCGTATTTCATGAGATTGGGTTACCTCCCAAGAAGTGCTAAGTTTAACGTCTTCAGCCAGACCAAGAAAGGATCAATCACCTTATAGAATCATAAAGTAATAGCCGGAATAACAGCGGATCACCAAAACCAAATAGAGCTATCACAAGTAAAAGGAATCTGCAACATGCCAAGAAAATTAACAAATAAAGCACAACCTTGTCTAGTTTCTGTTTAAGACAACTACATCTAGTTGTGGTTCAGGTTCAGGTTCTATAACAGGGTCTAGATAAAAAAATTCCATGGGTTGCATTTCCTCATAAGTTAGATCCGAATGTTCAGGTTCTAGAGTCTGGAAAAACTCAAATAAAAACTTAGAAGAACATAATAATAACCTGAATAACTGGGGATCCTCTGAGTCAATCAGATTTGACTCACACATCTTACCACAATGAGAGTGGTGGCGTTCCTTAAACAAATGTGTCGACCATAATCTCCTAAAGTAATTAGGTTTAGTCTCAAAACTCAATAACTGACACATTTCAAATTCAAACGTTCCCACAATTGGAATAAAAGTTTTTGGTGGGAAAACAAAATCAATCTGGGTATCATAGCCTGGGTAAACCACATCAACCAGAAGATGGGTTTCTAACAACTGAACTTCTTCCTGGACATTATTAGGTTCGGGAGAGCTAGTATGACGGTAATATGGCACAATGGTTGAGGCACATATATCAAGTCCCAAGTGAGGGACCTTTCTAAGACTTAAAGCACACGGATAATGATAATCACCCCCAAACTTAGAGTTTTCAGTGTCTCTAGAAAGACTAGTCACAACTTCCCTAATTTCTAGGTCATCAGATTCTGAAATGGTCAATTGATTCTTCTAAGTCGAGGTTCATCCTCACTCATCTCTACGAGTTCACTTTCTTTAATTGTCTAAGACTATTGTTTCTAAATCGCTAGACTCAAAATAAACTCGTTCCTCTAAACCTTCGTTGGATTCGTGAAAAGGAAATACTACATCGTCTAAAACGGGGATATTTCTAGTCAAATCCTCGTCCTTTTGAATAGGTGAATAATTATTAGAATTATTTGGATTTGTACTAGAAATAACATTATCATCAGAAAGCTCAATTGGAGTAATAAATTCCTGATCACTATGCCTATATGTATCCAATTCTTCATCAACACTATCCTCATCATAATCATCATTATAATAACATGAAAATGGTTGAACCTCATCTAAACAAGTAGTGTTACCAATTCTAACCTCGTCATCTTGATTATGTGAATAACTATCTTCATTTTCAAAGGTACTATTGGAAACACTATATTGGAATTTAAGATTATTTCGAGCAGTTATGTTCTGGGCCTCTAATAAATAAGGTAGATTCTTAAAACATTAAGTGTAAATCTTAAGCATGGCATATCAAAAGAATTAATCCTAAGCATAAACCATCAAACGAAATGACAATTAATTAAGAAAAATCTTTTCCTAATTTAAGTTAATGCAAATAGTCATATAAATAATTAAATGAATTTACCACATGATGAATTTTGGTTTCCTCCGTCGTCCCAGAGAAAGGTTTAGATCCACATAGTGAAAAACACGCTCAAAATATATTTTATAGCTCAAATGGTGTTTACAAAGAAGAAATGGTAACTCAGGGAATTCGCAACGATGATACGGCATTGCAGAGATCACTGTTACAATATTTGTCACAAATCGAAGATAACGTTACAAATCGTTAAAGATACGACCCTTGAAACGACAGTTCTCTATGGTTTTATGTTCTTCGAGGTTTTCTTCCCAAAGAAAGAGAGAAATTGCTCTGCGCCTTCTTTTCTTCTCTGTAGCCTCTCCAAACTCTCGATGACCTCTTTTCTAACTCTCAGCGTCTATTTATAATCAAACATCCCCGAAATATCACATCATAATTGCATATAATCTTCCCATGACTCGGCAATGAAGAAAGAATATTTTCTCCCCTTTTTATCTCCTCCACGAGTTCTGTTGGTATTGATTTACAGTATAAAATCCTTTTATAACTTATTCACACTCCTATTTGCAAGCTGCACACACCAGGCATGTCACAGATCGAGTCAACATCTTTCCAGCCACACGCCAACCATACTCCCGTATTAATCTCACACAATAACTCCCAAAAGCCCGAGAATACTTCACCTTCTCTATTTTCTCAAATCAACGAAAATATCCCCCCTTTTTCGAATTTATGACTCATACCTACCCTGTTTAGATAAAACAGGGTCAACCCAATCTTAATCAGCGAAGAAATCAACTAAAATCTCGTCCAAATCATCTCCAACAAATTACGCAGTTGACACAATTATTTTCCCGCCAAAATCAGGTTCAAACGGAGAAGATGACATCCCCCTATCTTGTACAGGTGTGCGAATAGCAGGTGGATGTCTTGGGGTGCAAATAGAAGCTAGTGTGCCCCTTAATCAGTGGAGTGCCCCATAGTAATAGGTTACCCCATATCCAAAACTGCGAGTCCGAATATCATGTGTCCTCCGGGTGCCTTTAGCAACTTTTCGAGCCGAATTTTCCAAAAATATTTATTGCCCAAAAATGCCTACAAACACACAAAAACCATAATTAGTACAATATCGAGCACTAAGAATACGGTAACATTGAGAACAAAATAGAAAAATGTGACTATCAGTGGTTGAATCTGACACCGCTTCGAATCGAGCATCTCACCGAGACGTTCACTACTGAGAGATGACGGAAGCATGGAAAATAACACTTTGGGAATTTCTCCACAGACTTGCGGGGAATGACCACGAGTGCCACAAAATCATAAATATTTGATGTCAGACAAATGTTGAATCCCACTATCGCAGCGGAATTCCAAATCAAAAGAAGATACACGGGGCCGAGACGATCAAGCCTAAGATGTTCGATGCTTCAGCGCTCTAGCATATAAGAAGCCTTCGAATTATACTCCCAATCAAAGAGTACAACTTCGATAATAGCGCCTCTAGCTTCAAAGAGACAATATCTCGACGGTGACACAATGGTTCAACACCGACACAATCAAAGTGTGGCTGAATTACAAATCGATAAGTCTTCACTATCCCACGATGAGACTTCTGAAGCAGATGCAACATCATTCATCAATGGATGCTACAAACTCCTTTAACCATGCTAACCCCGCACGACTGAAACTTCTCTCTTCACCAATCATATCCGGAATGAAGACTATTTAACGCTATCTACCACGCAACAACAACGAATCCTCGACGAAGCCACTTCACAAGAAAGTCATGTTCAGGAGAATTTGGGTTGAAATCCTAGTACACCTTTATCTTGGGAATGCTCAACCCACCAACTAGTTCGTGCATATAAAGGCTCACTGGATGGAGGAGGAAAGACTATCTTCGGTCTATGTAGAAACTCCAACCATAGTATCGGGATCAACAAGGATAAGTAGAGGAACTCCATTCATGGTCTCATCATCAACAAGAATTTATGGAGAAAATTGAATCATGATCTCAGCATCAATAGCAGTTTCAGACACAACATCCGGATTCATCAACTATCCATTCTCTGAAGTGTTACTCAATGGATCGTACTTCTCCAAGCCCTAATGATTCATATCAAGATATGTAGACATGATAAAATGATAACATGAACATCTTCCCAAATCTTGCACGACGGACGGGCACAAATCAAAGTCTTCTACAAGATGTTCTCATCGCCTCTACAAATGAGATACGACATGCTCCAGGCCATGGGTTTACAAAAACGTAACAATGGGTGAGGAATGGGACAATACTTCCTCAACGAAAGATGTTCGCCTATGTTTCTTCTACAACATACCAAAAGGGCTCATCAATCAGACATACGGGCTAAAAGATATGGCCTTTACCGTCAGGTCACGAAATCTGAAAAATTTGTACGGGATTACAAATTACAAATGTGCACGCTTCGTTGGCTGACCTTTGCAACTCCAAATTGAGTGATTCTTTTCTAATTTGATAACTCAGTCTCTTAGATTCAAAATTTTGGGTTAAGCATCGAATTCCGACGTCGTATGAGGTTCCTACAGCTTCGAGCATACAACATGCAAGCAGCAATTCTTAGACGGATTCATAACTTCCACAATCGATCGGTGTCTACCACGTCTTCCCACTAAGTCCTTCATCAAGGTATCTCCAACTTTGACCATCTAGGTCTTTACATCAATTTCTACCGGGTCCTCTATTTAAGTCTTGCCGTAAGAAAGGAAAACGAAAGGAGAGATTTGACAAAATATACTGGGATGACGGTCCATCGATCATGGCGATTAGTTTTGGCCCAAGACCCGTGGCACCAGGCTCTCATGTGATGATCATTCATCATAAAAGGAATGCTACCACCGGGACATGAAACCATGGTCATTACATCACCCCCTCTAGAGCAACCTCGGTTATGGTCTCGTGACCGGGGTTTGAAGTGATGTTTCTGCGACAATAACAAACAAGACGACACCGCAAGCACCACACTCATGTATCAATAAAGGGGTCCTGATCTCAAATGAATCAATGACATTAAAATCCTTCACCAACCGTTCAAGACACAAGCGAATGGTCTAAAGACACAACATGAGTGTTTTACGGAACAAGCTCTGTCGAGATAATTTTCAAATCGTCCTGTATAAACCGATTTATCTGGGAGAAATTGGTGAAGAATCTATGGATGTGTCATATATCATTCTCTTCATATGGATGTCCTATACAACATATCCAAAATTCACAGCAATTGAAGAAACGAGCAAGGAGATGTGGCCAAAACATTGGATAACATACAATCTGAAAAAATTCTGAAAATATCCTGGACTTTTTCGCCTTTTTCAGGCCCTAAACATGCTCAAAACTCAAAAAGCTTCTTTGAAAAATCTTGGAAATTTTCGGGGCACGAAGATACATATGCAGACCGCGAAAATCCGACTTCGGATGAAGATTCTACAACGTTTTTATTAAAAGGCTGAAGTCTGAAATTTTCTGGCTCGACAATGCCGCAATCTCCATTGATAACGCCGTTATCTCCATTCGGTTTGGGATTTCGGGAATTCTCCATATTCCCATGCCCCAAAGAAGAGTGCACTTCATCAACATGCTGCTCATCTACAATGATTTCTTCCTGGACTCATCAACAATAATTATTATTATTTCATTCAAGGAGATGCCACGATCGCCTGCACGAGAGAGATTCTTACATCGACTTCTTCATCAGTGCTGGATTGTTTGCCCAGGAACAAGTTGAAGGCAGTCAATCGATGGAGAAAAGTCTAAAACAAGTAACAAACCTTGGTATCGTGATCCTAATTGCACGGGCAGGGAAAAGTTATGACACAAGGAGCGCTAACAACTCACCAAAGAAACGACTGGGGACTGCACGTCATTTGCTAACATCCTGTAGTCCTTACTTCTGGGTTCTCCGCTCTCGTAGACTTTCTTCTATTTCCGTGGAGTCTACATTTATCCGGGATTTCACTATACGATCATCCTGTGGTAAAGCTAATGAAATAAGGAGAAGTACAACTCAGTATGAAGGATCTCTCACCATCACTTAGAGGTCCCAGGAGTACCATTTCTTAAAGTTTCATCCGTAGAGATGTCATCTCTGGAAACACCATCTTTGGAAGTATCATCCTTGGAGTCAGTCATTCTTCCAAAGTGGCTATTTCAGCGCATCGTTCATACAAAGCGCAAGATTCGACAAAACAATGAATCATGGAATAAAGGTGCTCACAACAGCGTCTACAAAAATGGTAACAATCCAACTCTTACCTATTTACAATTTCACTAGCTGTAGTGATTATAACGTCAGAATTTCAAAACTTGCTCGTTCCTTCAAACCTGCAAAGACGAGCAAAATTTATTATTCAAAATCATGACTTGATTTTCATAAAACCGTGAACAACCCACGTGAATTTTAGCATCCACTGGTTTTTCAAAAATTGGACAGACGTCCATTCTACAATTGTGAAAACTTACATACATACATTATTTTCACCATGAATAATTGTCTACTTTCAACAGTTGTTCAAAATCAAAACATTGGTTTTACAAAATATATATATTTAACGTGAAACTCACGTAAGTTTGAAAAATAACATATATATATATATATATATATATATTCGTTCCCTCGCGCGAGCATCTGTCTTTGAAGCGAGAGTATATTTTCAAAGATTTATGAAAGCTCGAAGATAATTTTTTTTATGAAATCTCATAAACAAAATTTTATTACTAACAGCCTCACGTCTGTTCAAAAAAAATTCTGCATCCACCTTTGAAACGAGAGTTTATTCCACTTTGTGAAATCTCACATATTAAATAAATAAAATTTTGTTTTTCGTGAAAGCTCATAGACAAGATTTTTATCATTAGACTCAGGACTATTTTGTTTGTTTCTTAAACTAACGAACGAACGAACGTCCGTGCTAAAACGGATTCCTTTCTTGGGCCCGGATCCGTGAATCCTAAACCGACCAAGGTTCCATCACCAAATCAGCGGTGCTACACCACTTTACGCTCGTTAGACAATGCTCTATCATGCCACTGGGATCTTTGGTCAAGCCATGGTTCGCTCGTACAATCGAAAATCCGGTAACATCTTATCTTACGACTAAGTTCAATTACTTATTTCGTTCATACCTAGAAAATCACCATTTAGTGCTGACTGAGGAACATGACTGTCCCTCACTAAGTAGGGGACTTAATGTAGATGGTGGATTTTCGACAAGGGATAAAATCATAAAACCATAATTGTATATGCTCCTGATCCAGCAATCAGACGAGTATTGAGGCTCATGTCTTTTATCGAAAGGATGAAAGCTCATGCCACAAGAATCTCTGACTGAGAGTACTAACTCTCAGAGTGTATGTAGATGTGTAGTCGTCAGCTGAGGCAACGGCATATCTCATGAATACTGAGCAATTTCATTATTTACTTCTGTATAGAATCGAAAGATTGGACATCTCCTAGACAGCTTGCCTGCTAGTATAGAGCAATAATGTCTTCAGGATGTAACAATGTTTTCCCTGACTATATAAAAGAAATATGACGCTTCAACTAGCTCATATTACTCAATTCCTGAATAATTAATGCTCCTAGATGATCGTACTAGTATAGAGCCATCAATTAATTATTCCCAAATCATCAGATTCATCAACTGAATCCTTGGAAAATATTCTATGTTTTCCATAACATTTCATTACTTCAATTCATGGTTCTTCCCAGCAGAATTCCATGGGTTAGTAATAAATATTCAACACACGGGCATCTGAGCAACTATCGAGTAAGCCCCAACTAAAATGGTGCAAGTGTACTCAGCAATAATACACCAACGAGCGCCTGAATGCACGAACGAGTATTCCAAAATACGAAAGAACGATGAACCTATGCAAAATAGGAAGAAAATAATAAATAATAAAATATTAGTCAAGGCGCTAGGGGACTGGGCTCACCGGCCGGCCAGTCACGCCGTGACCAGCCCCACGTCCAAATTCTATATTTTATCATATTTTTATTATTTTCCTTGATCTCATGAAAATCTCTTCATTTGAACAAATATCCTTCGTTTTAAGGAAACTCCTCAGTTTCATGGTGTTTCCTTCGCATCAAGGAAATAATATAAAATTGGGAAAGGTGTCGTGGGACCGTGTTTATTAGCCGGCCGGCTATGCCCTAGTCGTGGACGGTCCCACACCTCATGATTCCTCATTATTTTATTATTATTTCCCTAATCTCATGAAAACTCCTTAATTTCATGATATTTCCTTCAAGTCATGAAAAATAATATAAAATTAGGGAAACTCGTGGGACCGAACCCTAGCCGGACGGTCATGCCCTAACGGGTCCCAAACAACCTTATTTTATTATTATTATTTTTTTTATGTTTCCTTAATCCCATGGAATTCCTTGATTTCATGATATTTTTTTCAAATCACGAAAATTCCTTCAAATCATGAAAATTCCTTCATATCATGAAATAATACATAAAATTAGGGAAAACTCACGGGACCGGGCCCTAGCCGGCCGACTATGCCCAAGCCGGTCCCACGTGCCCTTATTTTATTATTATTAATATTATTTGTTTCCTTCATCTCATGGAAACTCCTTCACTTCAAGGAAAACTCCTTTATTTCAACAAACTCCTTGATTTCATGGTATTTTCATAAAATCATGAAAAATATAATAAAATTAGGAAAAAGTGATATGGCACCGGGCTCATTGGCCGGCTAGCCATGCCATGCCCTAGACGGTCCCACACTCCATGATTCCTTCATTTTATAATTATTTTCCTTCATCTCATGAAGTTTCCTCAGTTTCTGCAAAAATCCCTGATTTCTTCATATTTTCTCAGATGATTGCTCAAACGCACATCAGAAAATATCAAAATTCTCAGGACTGAGACGCGAACACTTTGGTGACGTGAGCATATTACCTTGACCGAACAAGGTTTGCTCTTTGGCTTGCAAGAGGCCGGTCTCATATATTTTCATCGTTTGACCTAATTTGTTCATATTAGGTTCAAACTCTTCCAAACAACTTGGAATTCCATGAAATGATCGTCAGTCGATCCCATGACCACCCAGGGCCGGTTTCATGACCCCTTGGTCGGTCCCTCATCTCTCGCATAATTAATTAGGTTTTATTCCCTAAGGCTCGACGAGCATTATTTTTAATAAATGATTAAACCAAAGATTTAATCATCCTCTCATCAACAAATCAACAAGTCTTCAAGAGACCTTGGTATTTGCTCACTTGAGCATCTGGGAGCTACATGGTCGACCCATGATCCCATGTATCCGGTCCCTCCTTCCGTGGTTAATTTTCAATAAACCGTCAATTAATCGAATTAGGGTTTTGAGTCCAAGGTTCATAATTCCAGATTCAAACACTAATAATTTTACGATGATCTCATGGTCAACATTTTATTAATTATACTTGGTTTAGTTGCCAGTATTTAAATTAATATTTCATTTGGTCATGCTATCAATAATTCATCAGACGAGCAACATTTGCTCAAATGAGCAACATTTGCTCAAACCAAGGAATATTGGTTCAACTATCAATATTCAACAATCCATGAATGAGAAATATTTGCTCACCTTAACTATCAATGTTCATCCATGCATTATACCTCTGTCTCAACAGACATGTTCAATTCATGAGTCTCAGAACATTTTCAAATCATGTTCGACTCAACAATACAAGGACTCATCGTCCCATGAAGTCATGAAGTCAGCAACTGACTAACTAAATACACGTCTGCCTTGCAGACTCCACGATCACGAGACATCAATCGTGTCACATGGGGGATATTAACTAGGGTATTGGTCTGGCGGTCTTCAGAACTTATCTTATTTTCAGAATACACAACACACCTACAATCTTCGATCACCATTGATCTCACACATTTCTCAGCTTCCCTCCTACAGATCGACCCATCCCGGCCCGGTGACCAACTGTTGCCTATGCCAATGACCATTCAACTGGGTCATCTGGCATAACAACAGAGAAACAGGGACAGATTTTCTTGTGGGCCGTCAAAAGTAGGTTTCTGAGCCCTCTAGCCCTGTAAGCCCACACCTGTGTAGAGTAGATCGTTCAACACCTGCGGCACACATTTTTGACTCATGGGACCTAGTATCATAGGCAACCGAACGGCCGCCCCCTAATTACTAGACCGATCCTCTTTGTAATAATTCCATAAACACCTAGTGAAGATATGGAAAACAAATAAAGTAGCCCTATGTTCGGATCGACAATACCATACCATAATCAAAAGGTACAAGCCCGAGCGACTGGACTTAACATGAATGCCAGCCACTGGAGCCATTCTAAAAAGGGAGAAATTAGCACTACTTGGTGAAATAGGTTCCTTTAGAATCAATTTCGAACCATCTGCTATAGGTTGTAACAATCCGAACGAACCCACTACATCAGGACCCTTTCGACGTTGAACAAAAGCCATGACTTTCCGTCCCCTCCAAGTCTAATAAGAGTACCTGAAACCCCATCCGATGTAATAGAATCACTAAGCAAAGAAGTAGACATTTATCGTAATAAAGGCGCCCCCTTATGTATGGGATTCTTCTATTGCTTCTTTATGATACGCAGACACTCACGACCATTCAGATGTCTGACTTCCTTCTTAGTAAAAGGATCACGCACTAGGGCCACGAGACTAAGCTTTTGGATCATACCCTCTCTTTCAACCTATCTCAATGAATGAAGCCCCTTATAATTTATAGCGAAGATGAATCCAATCTATAGTAACGCTTAGCCTTTAATACACCGAATAGAAGACCCCTCTTTCTGAGGCCCGGAGGGACTCGACTGAAAGGAGAGGAACTGACGTGACTCGACCAGAGGGAGAGGCTCTTTAGAGACTCGACTGCCAAGGAGAGGGACCCGTAGGGGGTGAGACCTCATCACTCGACCGCTAGGTCGGCCACACCCAACCCGAAGACTGTTAAGGACTTTAGGTACTCGTACGTAGGTGCGAGGAGAGGGATGAAGGCACTTACCCGTTAGGATGAGGGACTCGACGTAAGCGGAGAGGAAGGAAGCAGCCCTAGCCTCTGTCCGGCCGATCATTCCGCTGGCATCTCGCATTCACGCCCCCGTTTGACTGCCGTTCGAGGATGTAGTTGTAGATACGTTAGTGTCTTCTTAGTGGGTCCTTGGCTCCACCTCTTATCTCCTTCTAAGACATGCTGTTGTCGTCGCCATATCTAATATGTCACTTAGTCATCTCTGCCTCGCTGCGGGTCAGCACCTCCGAAATAAACGGAAGACTTCATTCAGTGACTCCGCGATCGCCCTCTGAACGATCAGAATAAGGTAAAGCTTGAAGATAAGTTTTGTACTCTATTAATTTCTCAGTCCCTCTATGTAGTGATCCAATATGTGGTTCCGCACGTTCTACTACTTCTCCGTTCATTTCCAATACTGATCGTGAAACACCATGAGCAGCAGGATGTTGAGGTCCGAAATTCGAAGTGAAATTTTTGATTTGCCCGTTTCTAGTCGTCATGGGAAAGAAAGGCAGAAAGAAGAAAGAGATTATTCCCCTAGAGCGTGTCCAGTACCACCACAGTACCAGATATGCATCTCCTTCGCCTCTTTCAGTACCCGATCCCGAAACTTTGTTCAACATACTTGTGTTAACATTAACATATTGCTTGCATACTGCTTGAGCCAGGATCAAACTATGCTTTTGACTTTGATTCTTTACTTTACTTCGGTAGAACCTGGTGAACCGGGCGTACAAAAGAATCTTTCTTCTCTATACGATGAAAGAGAGACAAGGATAGCTCAGAGGGTAGTACATGCGATAGTCCACATCATCCTCTGGGTGGTAATTCTCGTACCCAATTCCCAGCTGACTTCTACCTCTCGGACTAACGGACACAATCTAATCCCTGCCAGCTAGAGATGGGGAGGGGCCTCTCTGTTGGTAAGCGCAACGACCCAGAGCTGGTAAAAAATAATGCTGCTTGTTACAGATCATCTTTCGAAGGGAGAGCATCAGTTGAAGTAAACGGGGAAAGGGGGATCCGTAGGCAAATTCTATATCATATAGAGAGCTCCTCTGGTTTTGAGGGACCAAACTCCTTGTCCTCATCTGATTCAACGGCGAAAGAGAAGATTGTTTGTAATGCACCAGATCGGATCTTTTGCTAAAGTAGACGCTGCTGCGGTTTGCTTTCTCTTTGGTGGAATAGAAGCGAATGGCGTCTTTCTCAGGGCTGAGGTATAGCTATATAATGGATTATGTTGTCGATAAGGTTGAATACGATTTAGAGCGCCCGTTGGTCCCTGTTCTTATCGCATCCATTTCTCTTCCCATGGAGCCCCGAGGCTGCTAGGGATAGCCTTTCTTTGTCGAGCTAAGGAAGGCGATGACGCAAGGCGCTTATGGATGCAGGATCAACTTGTTAGTGAAGGCGCGGTTGGAGGCTCGATTTCGTCGATCTGGTTTCGAAAGGCTTGGGCCCAGGAAGAAAGCACTTCTTGGATAAGGATCCCACCGCCGCTTACTCCCACTGCAAAGCCTGCCTTCTCTTCCTCTTCATCGACCGAAAAAAGCGAGATAAGTTAAGGATCAAAATGAATCATTCGAATCAAAGCATAGTGAAGAGCAGGGCTCGTTTCCTCTTGCTGCATCAACGCTCGCCTTTGTTCTTACTGCTCATGAACAGAAAGGATCGCTCGTCTTTCGGCTTGCCCCGAAAGAATCTCTAACTTTCTTGGCTTAGCGCTTGCATTTATGCTTATCCATACTATTACGCCTTAATTTCTAAGTCGCTGAACACTTTTCTGCTCACTCGTAGAAAAGTGTACCCATGAAATGATCGTCAGTCGATCAGTCGCCCCCTTGGTCGATCCCATGACCACCCAGGGCCGGTTTCATGACCCCTTGGTCGATCCCTCATCTCTTCATAATTAATTAGGTTTTATTACCTAAGGCTCGGACGAGCATTATTTTAATAAATGATTAAACCAAAGATTTAATCATCCCCTCATCAACAAATCAACAAGTCTTCAAGAGACCTTGGTATTTGCTCACTTGAGCATCTGGGCGCTACATGGTCGACCCATGATCCCATGTATCCGGTCCCTCCTTCCGTGGTTAATTTTCAATAAACCATCAATTAATCGAATTAGGGTTTTGAGTCCAAGGTTCATAATTCCAGATTCAAACACTAATAATTTTACGATGATCTCATGGTCAACATTTTATTAATTATACTTGGTTCAGTTGCCAGTATTTAAATTAATATTTCATTTGGTCATGCTATCAATAATTCATCAGACGAGCAACATTTGCTCAAACCAAGGAATATTGGTTCAACTATCAATATTTAACAATCCATGAATGAGCAATATTTGCTCACCCTAACTATAAATGTTCATCCATGCATTATACCTCTGTCTCAACAGACATGTTCAATTCATGAGTCTCAGAATAATTTCAAATCATGTTCGACTCAACAATACAAGGACTCATCGTCCCATGAAGTCATGAAGTCGAGAATCGACTAACTAAATACACGTACGCTTGCAGACTCCACGATCACGAGACATCAATCGTGTCACATGGGGGATATTAACTAGGGTTTTGGTCTGGCGGTATTCAGAACTTATCTTATTTTCAGAATATACAACACACCTACAATCTTCGATCACCATTGATCTCACACATTTCTCGCCTTCCTCTACAGATCGACCCATCCTCTCTTGTGACCGAATTCCTCTCGGAACGCCATTGTCTTGGTTTAGGCCGGAGTACTACATATTGATCTCTCAAATTCAAAGCACTCCCTTCTTGCAGTGCATCCGTAAGGTTTAACAGTTCGCTCGGTTCAAGGAGTTTCCTCCGCACGGTCGTCTCCTCAATTCCGTAAAAACCAGCAACTCGTTTTGCCCCATCTACACTGGTTTTTACATGATAAATCAAAAGATGATCATGTGAAAATTTTCTTGAAACATCTTACATGATTTGCGTGAGACAGTCATTTGATGTCGACTCGGAATGTTTCGTATTGATCATTCGATCACTTGAAAAATTCTTGTAAGCTAACGGTTTGTGTGAAACAGCCATTGTCGTCTTCTAAGAATGTTTCAATGATTAAAATGGGAGTTTGGAACTAAAACCCATGTCTGGAAAACATCACAGTACGCGTACTTAATGTACAAACTGTGTTGGTATGATTCAGGTCCGGAAACCAAGTTTGCATACCAGTATACGGACGGTTTTAACTGTTAAAGTCCGGGAACCAAGTTTGCATACCAGTATGCAAACTGTTCTACCTGAGTTAGGTAAGGAACGATAGTATGTGTACCCGTTTGCGAACTGTCGGACAAGACCAAAGTCCGAAACTTAAGTTTGCGTAACCGTTTGCAAACTAAGTGGTGAAAGTTCTAAAATCGGTTAAGTATGATTTCATACTCATGAACAAATATATTTATAAATCAGGGAATGCAATCTTTGCAAATCGTGGCTTAATGTTCATGAATTGTTTATTAAATAAGTACTTTGTACAATCATGAATCAAATCCGATTTTGCTTCAATTGTGTGTCTTGTATACTTCTATGAGAATATAAACAATTGAACAACTCTATGACTAAAAAAATTAGGTTCATTTGATTATCATTTGATCTTGAAGTGTTAGATGAATGTGGTTAATACAAAAATGTTCATATGGCTAACTTCAGTTAATTATTGTTGAGCCAACTCAATATACACGTTTAGGTACGGTTACCCATATCTAAATGAAGGTATATTTCATTTGTGTGTAACAAGCTAAGACTATCTAACGGTGAAGAGATATTGCTTTGGTTTTAAGCAAACTTAGCTTGAATCTTAAATCGGTATTTCATCTAACGGTGAATATTGATTGCTTTGTTTCAAAGCTATATTAAACCCAGATTTGAAGACTATATAAGGGAGAACTCTAGCAACTGGGAAACCTAATCCCAGACCTCATGTGTGATAGTAGTTGCGACTAGAGTCGATTCTCCTTTAACCTAGGTTTTTCCTAAAACTATTATAGGTTAACGACTTGAAGACTTCATTGGGATTCTGAAGCTAGACCCAACTATTTTCTCTGTAGTTGCGTGTTCTAATCTTACTTTTTCTATCGTATTGAGTACTATCTTCTCTCGAGATTTATCTCCGATAGGTAAGATATAAAAAGTAATCACAAAGCTCTTCATCTCATTTTTTGTGATTCCACAATAACTTGTTCTACTACCATATAGTTAAATTATTCTGAGGTGATTGATATTTCTAGGTTATTCTTCGGGAATATAAGACCAGATAATCAAATGGTTCCTGTTCACCTTGATTTATCAAAAGACGGAACAAAAACTTCGTAGGGATTTTTGTGGGAGACAGATTTATCTATCAGAATAGACTTTTCGGTGGGAGAAAGATTTGTTTATAAAGTCTTCGACTTTGGGTCGTATAAACTCTTAGTTGTGGGCGAGATCAGCTAAGGGAACAAGTGTGTAGAGTTCTGTTGGGATTCAGAGGCGTAAGGAACGTGAATGTACCTTAATCGGTGTGAGACTTGGTTAGGGCTCAACTACATTATAGTCTGAAGTTAAGTTGTAGTAGGCTAGTGTTTGTTGCAGCTTAATACAGTGTGGTGTTCAAAACTGGACTAGGTCCCCGGGTTTTTCTGCATTTGCGGTTTCCTCATTAAAAAAACTTCGGTGTACGTATTTATTTATTTTCCGCATTATATTTTCTATATAATTGAAATATCACAGGTTGTGCGTAGTTCAATCAATTGATAAATCCAACCTTTGGTTGTTGATTGAAATTGATTGACACTTTAAAATTGGTTTCTGATACCGTTCAAGTTATTTCTTATATCAATCGGGCTTACAAATTTCTATTTGTTCTAATTGTTGGAAACTAAATAATAAGTCGAGAGATGATCATGTAAAAATTTCCTTGAAACATCTTCCATGATTTGTGTGAGACAGTCATTTGATGTCGACTCAGAATATTTCGTATTGATCATTCGAGCACTTGAAAATTGCTTATAAGCTAATGGTTTGTGTGAGACGGCCATTGTCATCTTCTAAGAATGTTTCAATGATTGAAATGAGAGTTTGGAACTAAAACCCATGTCTGGAAAACATCACAGTACGCGTACTTAATATACAAACTATGTTGTTATAATTCAGGTCTGGAAACCAAGTTTACATACCAGTATGTAAACGGTTTTAATTGTTAAAGTCCGGGAACCAAGTTTGCATACTAGTATGCAAACGGTTCTACCTGAGTTAGGTAAGGAACGATAGTATGTGTACCCGTTTGCGAACTGTCGGACAAGACCAAAGGCCGGAACTTAAATTTGCGTACCCGTTTGCAAACTAAGTGGTGAAAGTTCTAAAATCGATTAAGTATGATTCCATACTCATGAACAAATATATTTATAAATTAGGGAATTCAATCTTTGCAAATCGTGGCTTAATGTTCATGAATTGATTATTAAATAAGTACTTTGTACAATCATGAATCAAATCCGATTTTGCTTCAATTGTGTCTTGTATACTTCTATGGGAATATAAACAATTGAACAACTCTATGAATAATACAATTAGATTCATTTGATTATCATTTGATCTTGAAGTGTTAGATGAATGTGGTTAATACAAAAGTATTCATACGGCTAACTTCAGTTAACTATTGTCAAGCCAACTCAATATACACGTTTAGGTACAGTTACCCATATCTAAATGAAGGTATATTTCATTTGTGTGTAACAAGCTAAGACCATCTAACAGTGGAGAGATATTGCTTTGGTTTTAAGCAAACTTAGCTTGAATCTTAAATCAGGATTTCATCTAACGGTAAATATTTGTTTCAAATCTATCAAACCCTGATTTGAAGATTATATAAGAGAGAACTCTAGCAACTGGGAAACCTAATCCACATACCTCATGTGCGATACTAGTTGCGACTAGAGTCGATTCTCCTTTAACCTAGGTTTTTCCTAAAACTTTTATAGGTTAACGACTTGAAGATTTCATTAGGATTGTGGTGCCAGACCCAACTATTTCCTCTGTGGTTGCGTGTTCTGATATTACTTATTCTATCATATTGAGTACTATCTTCTCTAAGATTGGCTCTAGATTTATCTCCGATAGGTAAGATATAAAACAATAATCACAAAGCTCTTCATCTCATTCTTTGTGATTCCACAATAACTTATTCTACTACCATATAGTTAAGTTATTATGAGGTGATTGATATGTGTAGGCTGTTCTTCAGGAATATAAGACTGTATTATCAATTAGTTCATGTTCACCTTGATTTATCAAAAGACGAAACAAAAAGTTTGTAGGTATTTATGTGGGAGACAGATTTATCTATCAGAATAGACTTTTCTGTGGGAGACAGATTTGTTTATAAAGTCTTCGACTTTGGGTCGTAACAAATCTTAGTTGTGGATGAGATCAGCTAAGGGAATCAAGTGCGTAGAGTCCTGCTGGGATTCAGATGCGTAAGGAACACGACTGTACCTTAATCGGTGTGAGACTTGGTTAGCACTCAACTACATTATAGTCTGAAGTTAAGTTGTAGTAGGCTAGTGTTTGTTGCAGCTTAATACAGTGTGGTGTTCAAAACTGGACTAGGTCCCCGGGTTTTTCTGCATTTGCGGTTTCCTCATTAAAAAAACTTCTGGTGTCTGTGTTATTTATTTTCCGCATTATATTTTCTATATAATTGAAATATCACAGGTTGTGCGTAGTTCAATCAATTGGTAAATCCAACCTTTGGTTGTTGATTGAAATTGATTGACACTTTAAAATTGGTTTCTGATACCGTTCAAGTTATTTCTTATATCAATCGGTCTTACAAATTTCTTTTGTTCGATTGCAGATTGTATTGAGAAATTCAGATATAACTCTTGGATATATTTTCTTGATTAAGTCTGACTGTCTAGTTGATTCTCACAGAATTATATAGGAGTTAGTCCATACAGATTGCCGAACGAAATATTGGGTGTGGTTGTTTGACCCCCGCTTTTTCAAAAAGTATTGAATCAAAAACTTTAAATACTCAAAGAAAAGAAATTCAAATTCTGGTATTACAACGTACCGTTTTTGGATGATTATGCTTCTCTTTTATACACAACTGCCACGACTTGTTCTTTGATTTATAGCTCAGATTCATCCCTGCTTTCATGCCTATAAGACTCGAATAAACTTTTATCCACATTTCCAATTGGTTTACATGAAACCCATTCCTTAATTTTTTATCTCTAACTGACTTGGGGATTTTACTTTGACGAGGTGTAGAAACAGTTGAGCCTGATTTTTTAGTTGACTCCCAATTTATCCGCATGAGAACACATATTCATCTACTGAAATTTGATTAAGCTTCGGTGAATACTTCACTTTGATTCGATTGTATTTGCTCCTGAATTTTTTGCTACATAAAACTCTAGACTTGTTCACGACCAAATCAGGTTTTGATTCATAACAAAATATCATAAGGTTTTATCTTTGTAACAGTGGTCTCACTTGCTTGTAGTAGATTTACCATAAATCCCTTCCAAAATGCAAAAACACTTGTTTGCACGGCGCATAATTTCCTTGCTTGTTGCGGGTTCAACCTTGGTCCATAGCAAACATGATCCCAGCCACGCGTCTACACTTGCATCCCACTGTTAACCCATTTTTGTTATCCGAAAAAACTCAACATATGATTGATGAAACACTTTGCTTATCAGACCATGTGTGAGTAATATTAGCTCAAAGCATGGAATTAACATGTCAATAATGGCCTAAAAAGTACTGTGAACATGGTTGATTGTGTCATAAAATGAGCACAAACACCACCCCCAACCAGCAATTTGCTAGTCCTCGAGCAAAATAAAAATAAAAATACTCGAAAACGAAGTGAAATCCGCTCCACAACAGACAAATACAAGATACGTTCGCTCCATAGCGAATAGATAAAAAAATATCCGCTAAACAGTTGGATATGGATGTATGCTAAACAGCAAGACAGATCCACTAAACAGTAGATTAGGAATGTCCGCTAAATAGCTAGACGGAACCACTAAACAATGATGTAGAAAGACTGCTCAACAGTTGATCTTATCATGTATTTTTTTAATTAAAGAATTAAAACATACATGCAAACAAATAAATGGTAAAGTATGAATATGCAAACAGAATAATGAGACAAGCATGGGTTTACCTCAGCCCCAACCAAATTTCTACATTGTCCCCAATGTGGGAATGACCAAAAACAAGGTTCAAATGTGGAAAAGGTAACCATGCACAAACATATTATTCATGATAAAGACAAGGAAAAAATAAAATACATTATTTTACCACTTTCGCAGTCTAGTCTGCCGCATTTAGGTCATGCAACAAGCCTTTAAACCTCAAGGTCGCACAAGAAGACGAGTTATGTCTCGTAAGGGCTTCCATCTCGTGATACCAAAAACAAATCGAAGAGGGTTGTCTCCATAAAGCACGAATTTTATGTCTCCATCCATACACCGCAAAATATATCCAATTAAAAATAAAAAGGATACTTCAGAGTCGTGGCATCGACTTCTGGATTCACAAGTTCCAAAACTGATTTCAAAAGATGCATATTAACCTTGAAGATGTTGCTGTCATTAGGATTTTAAATGTGAATAGTACCATCAAGAAATTCATTTTTAACATTAAACGGGTCTTTGCATCGTGACTTAAGCATACCTGAAAACTTGTGCAATTGAGAATCATAACAAGGAACTGGTTCAACTATTTCCCTAGTAGTATGCTTATCTAGAAAGATCTTATTTTACATTTGCAGTCTGTATCACCCACATTTCTGATCTCATGAAGCTCATTAAGTCGTGACTTCCTACGTGCACAAGCACTAGGATCAATTCCTTTCATGTCTGCAATACTCCATCCTGCAGCACTTATATGTTTCCTAAGAACATGTGAGTGCATTGTTTCCTTTTCCTCATTAGGTTCAAATGGTATAAAATTTGGAACATTTTCAGTTTGGCCTAAAACATTATAATTGAGTTCACTAGGAAGGGGATTAAGGTAAGGCTTTCAAACTCTGCGAACGGAGATAATGGTTCGGCCTTACTTATTTGAAGTGACTCAAATCTAGACTGCCACTTATACGTTTCCAGCAATATGGATGAATTCAATAAA
Source organism: Papaver armeniacum (assembly GCA_023531295.1). Taxonomy (NCBI): domain Eukaryota; kingdom Viridiplantae; phylum Streptophyta; class Magnoliopsida; order Ranunculales; family Papaveraceae; genus Papaver; species Papaver armeniacum. Next base: position 28,141 of record JAJJWW010017152.1, read on the forward strand.
ATTAACTTCTTAAATGTATCCATCCTCATCGAAATCCCGTAGATTAGGAAGACAAGCTTCTAAAGGAACGTTAGCTACTAAAAGAGGTGTTTTTTTCTTCACACATGTTTCAATCATATTAACTTCATTAATATCATCTATACTACCAGGATCTTTAAATGCATCATATATATTGAACTCAACGGTCATATTTCCAAATGACAGATTCATTATTCCAGTTCGACAATCAATCAAGGTATTTGCAATTGTAAGAAAAGGACGACCGAAGATGACAAGTATTTGTTTACTAGCATAAGTTACAGGTTGAGTATCCAAAACGATAAAATCCACCGGACAGTAAAAATTATCCATTTGAATTAACACATTCTCAACTACCCCTCTCGGTACTTTAACCGTTATGTCTGCAAGTTATAGTGTGACCGAGGTGGGTTTTAATTCACCTAAGCCCCATTGCTCATAAACCGAGAACGGTAAGAGGTTTACATTAGCTCTTAAATCCAGAAGTGCATGTTTGATCATGAAATCCCCTATTGTACAAGAAATAGTAGGGCATCCCCGTATCTTTATATTTGTGAGGAGTGTTGTGTTTGAGAATAGAACTTCCCTTTTCCGTGAGAAATGTCATTTTATGCTTTTATGCACATTATGCTTCCTCTTGACCGTGCAGAGATCCTTTATGAACTTCGCGTAAGCGAAAATTGCATAATCACACTCAAGAGAGGTATGTTGATCTTCACCTGCTGAAAAACATCAAGGATATCCTTATTGTCAGCCAATTGTTTAGTAGACAATAAACGGTGAGGAAATTGAGCATGCATTTTCTTATCAATTTCAGATGTTCATTTTGAGTATCATTGTGATTACTCTTAAGCTTCAGAGACTTACCTTCATCGGAGTCTCAATCACCTTACCACTTCAAATTGGCCTTTGGGGTTAGGTTGATTTTGGGAAGGCAATGTCCCTTTCTCCCTAACATAGAGACGTGATTCAATTCTAATTATGCCAGTTTTCAGCTCATCTAAATTCTTCATAACAATCTGATTTATCTGTGTTTGTCCCTACATAAAAGTTTGTAACGTATCTTCAAGAGTATTCTTATGATGTAGCACACAAGGATTACTAGATGAAGGACCATTCCTTCGATCGAAATTAGGATGGTTTCGCCAATTTTGATTCTACGTTTCTAAATATGGGGAGCTAAATGGTTGGACATGTAAAACTTCCTGAAATGCGGGAATTGTAGGACAATCCTTAGAGTAAGTTTGTGATTCAGTGATATTGGTTGAACCAATGGTTAAACCAGTTGACCTAGCCTCGGTGGCTTTACTGGTTCGACATCCGGTACGACTCTAAAAACATTGGTCCGTATACGGGCTACATACTTGGTGGTAGAATTCTATTTTGCCCTATACCACCCGCTCATTTTTCTTCCCCAATTCCTAAAACAGAAATAACACTGACCCTAACCCTACAATCGAATTTCTTCGATTACTCCCTCATATCTCAACCAAACCACCTGATTCTTCGTGCATTAGCATCTTCAACTGGTCCTATACAAGTAAGAGGTAGATTTCATTGTATCTGGTTATATTTCGAAGATTTTTTTTTGTAAACAACGATGGTTTCTTCAAAGAGAAAGTCGAAGAAGAAACCAAGAGCTAAAAAACAATGTAGAAATAAAATCGATGAGTAGATTATGTTTCAGAGGAGTATACAAAGGAAATCAATGTCATGGATTATCTCTCAGAAGATATATGGTTTGAGATATTCACTCATCTTCCTCTAAAACGGATCTATCAGCTGAAGCTTCTTTCTAAACAATGGTATTCTCTAATCTCTAGCAGTAATTTTTGTACCAGGAAATTGAATCTATGCACTTTCTTTTATAAGATTCGCTTTGTTCGTCTACCTCGTATTCGTTATCAATTTATTCCGATGCTATTTTCAAGCAATACGGATTCTTCTGATTATTTCATGTCTGATCAAGCTTATATCCGTTATGGGTTTTCTTTTAACTTCCTTCTGGAAAACATGCAAGAAGGACTATGTATTTTAGGTTCTAGCAATGGTTTGCTTCTGTGTCGTTATCCACTTCCTCTCTGGGGTGGCGACCCGCCGTACTATTATTTCATTTGTAACCCACTCACCAGAGATTGGATTCCAATACCCGGTTCGATATATGATGATGATGAGCATGAATCCCGCGTTTTGGTATGTGAATCGTCCTCGTCCACCTGGAACACTAGTCCTAGTGGTTTCAAGGTGGTTCGTATACCAGAAATTACTGTACCCACTAAGAAATTTTATCTTAAAATTTTTTCTTCGAGTACAGGTTGTTGGAAAAATCGTAAGGTTTTGTGCTCGGATAAAATCACTATGTTGTATGAAAACACAAAGAAGGTAGTTAGTGATCAAAATGAACGCTTGTATTGGATTGTAGAAACAAATAAGATTTTAGTTTATGATCTCAAGAATAATGTAGGTGGTAGTGGTGAATGTATGTTGATTGGCATGCCAAAGAACGAAGAAAAGGACCATGGATCAGTCGGTGTTACTCTATCATGTCTTGCCGAGTCGGAAGGGTTCATCTTTTACATTAGAGTCGAAAATAAGAAGATGGATGTTGGTGTTTGGTTGCTAGAGGAAAAGGATGATTCCGGTGAACAATGGTATTGGAAAGAAGTTTATAAGATTACACTAAATGAAATGTTAGAAGGTTATGAGTGGAACAACACCAGGATAAAGAACATGGAACCTTTAGGTGTTAGTCCAATAGACAGGAATATTATGTTCTTGCAGAGTGGCGAATACATTTTACAGTACAACATATTGACTAGAAGATCACAGTTGCTCTCCCTTAGTTCTCATTTATGTGTTCCTATATCATATTATGAATTTGGGGTGCTGCCATTTCTTATGGCAACAAAGCCGACGAGAATTCCAGTAATACGAAAAGCATAGTTGTGGATCTACAAACTTAATGGGTATGTATTTATGTATACGTTCTCTATCACGTACGTTGTTGCCATTAAAATTCCATTTGAGATCGTATTCATCATGCTAGTTTCCAGCAATAGTTAGAATAAAACCTGTGGTACTCTTATGATATATTGATACGGGGACCATTAAGCCTATTTGGGCTTTGGTCCCGTTTGTTAGTCCATTATTTTGTTTGTCCATGTTGGGGCGCATGTTTCAATTTCTGACATCGTATTTAGTTATTTAACAATTACTGTCACTTGCATCATTTAGCTACTATTTCACACTCTACTAACCCGTCTCTGCAGGTACATAGAGTTCCAGTTTTGCATTAGACTGTTGCTCCTTTTGGGTTTGTTATAAAATCAACATCGACGCTTAATTACAATTTGAACACATTGTCACGGGTATTAACAGGCTGATTCGGAATGGGGAGCTTTATACCAGCAAGGAGTGTAGCTCAAGCAGAATCATGGGGTTCTTGTATGCTCTTTATACCTGCATATCAAGCAGTTGATGAACGGTCTTCATGGCACCACTCAGGTTGTTCACTGGCAGGACGATTAATATAGATAAGTTGCGTCTTTAGGTTTGTTTGTTGAAGAGTCGTGTGTTGCTGCAGGAGAATGTGTTGTGATCTTGTTATTGTCTGTATAGAGTCGTTAGCTGAGTATGTTTGCACAATTAAGTTAGAATTTCTAATGTTGCAACTTGCAAGGTGGACTAGAAAAGCTCCCATGTCTTGCGGTATCAGTTTTCAGTTTCCATACGAAAATTAAAGTGTACTTGTGAAGGTTTTGAAGTTTGAAACAGGATATACACTTCATCAGATCATTCTCGCATTTCCATTCGGTTCTAACAACTATTTGAAATCTCCTTCAGTTAATCAAGAAACCGTTTTGTTGTGTCGCAGCATGAATTTTCTGACTAACATCACTTCAACTTAACTGCAAACTATTTGGTTTCCAATTCTCCCAACCGAACGAGCCGTTAGGGAATTATGATTGGTTTTCATCCTGCGACTTATGTATTTATTATTTTCTTCTTCACAGCAAGCAAAAGGGTGTACGTAGAGCAAAAAGAGACCCCATTTTTTGTTTTGTTTTGAAAAGGAAGTGGTGAAGTGTTTTTTTTTCATAGTGATCTTGTGTAATCAACAACAAAGAGATGGTGAAGAAGATGAGATCTTCATCAGTAACTGGAAGAGTTCCTGAGTTCTTCAAGATCTTTTTCTCCCTGAAAGCTTCAACAAAATGGTAAGCAACATATCTTTTCTTTAAGAAACTGTGGAATGATACTTTTCTCTGAGATTGATGTATGAATCTTAATTTTTTCATGAGAATATGTTAAAATTTTATTGCAAATAAAAATTGAATACAATCTGGCCCTGTTTCTCCAGAAACACTCTGCTAGCTTAGAACAGAGAAAAGCCCATAGCCCCCAGTTTGCAATTCATTTCAGGGATATTATTAGCCTCCAAAAAAGTTTTACCTAGCTTTTTCCCATTTGGCTCAGACCAAGCTACCAACTGGTGTCTGTGAGACCATTTGGGGATCATAATCTGCAACAAAGTAGTCACATAATACCTTGATGCCCTGCACCTTATAAAAATATGATCAACTCCTTCCACTGAGTTGCACAGGCAACAGTTGGTTGAAGTGATTCACATCCTCTTTGTTTAGATTATCCACAGTTGGGATTGCATTTTGAACAGCTGACGAAGTAAGAATTTGCACTTTAGTAGGAATATGACTAACCCAGATGCATCTAGGAGAAATAGAGATTGGAGCTGACTGTTGCCTGCACATCCACTGATAGCAATCATTTGTGGTAAAGCCAGAATTACAGAATATTTGGTCTTCCACCTGATCCGTCAGATGTATGAATCTTAGTTATAGTACTTCCTTAACATGGAAAATGCAATTTGTTTTTCAGAAAGAATCTTGGTTTGTGATTTGAGTTTTAAAATCATCTTTGTCTTTAACTGTTATTGCTGCAAGTGCTGTCTTTTTTTTCACAATGAAAGGTAGTGAATGAGCTTGGTCTGTTATATGAAATGAAACAATGCTTTTTTTAAAGGGTATGTCATATGCAGTCTAATTATAGTGCACGAGTACTTCAAGTAGTAGTTTGTTTGCTTAAAGTTATTGGGTGAATTAGTTTACTACATGACATTTCAATCAGATGGGGCTTTTGTGACTTCTTTTTAAGATTGATGTATGAATTTTAGTTACAGTACTTTCTTAATGTGGCAAATGCAATTTATTTTTGCAGAAAATCCCTGTAGAATTCTTGGAACAATTAACATGTGAAATTCATGGAATATTTTCTTTACTTGGTCCAAGTGGAAAAGTTTGGAGAGTACGCTTACTTGAGATGGGTGATGGCTGTTACTTTGAAAACGGATGGCAAGACTCTGTGATTGATAACTTCATGAGCGATTAAGACATTTGTGTTTTTAAATATGTTGATGAGAATTGGTTACAAGTGCAAATATTTGAGCAAAATGGATGTGAAAAAGAATCTGCATTCGAAGCCAATTGCAATCAAGAATCCACAACTAATTGTTCTGCAAGACGCTGGGGAAAATGGCAATGAAGAATCAAGGTAAGTTTCCAATATTTAAAGGTTCGAGCATCTACAATGAATCGTTCTGCGAGAAGCTGGGGAAAAGGCAGTGAAGAATCAAGGTAATTTCCCAACATTTAAGTGAGTTAATTTTTTCTAGTTGTTCATCTTCTTTCTGTCTCCATGGTTGGTAATTAGTTGCTGTTATCATATGACTGAATCTGTTTCTTATAGATGAAAGACTAGGAGGACCTTTGATATCACGTAAGACGTGACATCACAGTGGAAGAAGAAAATATGCCATTGGATGCAGCACTTGGATTTGTCTCTACAAATCCCTATACGATGATCACTATGTGAAATTCCCATGTTTATTCTGGATTCTGTCTGGTGAGTTTCTGGTTTCCTGGACTTCTTATTTATTTTTATTTTTTAAGAAGTATTTCCTTGTAAATTAATGATGAGCATGGCTTTTGGAGAATGCAGTAGCAAGTGAGTAATTTTTCCAAGTTCTGCCTTATTTATAGCACCTGTAAAATTGTCTTGTAATATGGTTAATATTGATTGTTGTCCTGTTACATCAATTTGTTTGTTAATGCAGCCATTGCCACGCCCATTCTGCAAGGAGCATCTTCCTGATCACAGTCAAGATATGACTTTGAGGGTTCCTCGTGGAGAAGTGTGGGGTGTCAGGTTTTACATGAATCAAACTCACCAGATTGGACAACTAACTGTAGGGTGGCGTAAGGTTTCCTTCACAAACAACATCGAAGCTAGTGATGTGTGTATCTTCGAACTCGTAAGACCAGACGGTTCAAGTTGCATATTTTCAGGGTTGTAGAAGAGATCACACCATTGAAAAGGCAGCGTGATATTTGAATAGAAACTGATAGTAATCAACAGGTAACCTATTCTGCTTCCAAGGTGTTAGTATAGGATGATCCCTATTTTAGAGTTCATTTACTACCTAAACCATTCATTAAAAGAATGAAAATTACTAGTATTGTATCTTAATTTTGCTGTATTAGTTACTGTTAATCTAATTTCTAGACGTAAATGTACTCTGGTAATGTTATGGCTTTTGTCGAATGTGCGTAGTTCTCAGTATCATAATGTATTTTGAAAGAGATGCTTCATCTGGCTCGTCAATCGTAGATATTACTATAACAATTGAATTAGTCCTTCTGCTGTGACAGAACTGTGGTCAGGGACTCGGATCATTTGACTGATCTGAAAAAAAGTTTGTTTGGCTGACAAAATGATCATATATACCAGTAGTAGTCAAGTCCCATCATATCATGCCTGGGGGCAGTGGCCCCCACTGAGCACCTACTTATTCTTCTTCTACTACTGTATCTCGTGATCACTCCTTATTTCCTTAATTTGATCTCAATGGCCTACTCTCTTATGTGTCTCTTTGTTTGGTTGCCTGTCTGTCTGATTGAAACTTGTTTACTAGTACTGAACATGAGCTTGTACTGGTCAGTGGGGTTGGGTTTGATGTGTTCATTTGTTATTCAGTTTTGGTATTTCAAAAAGAACGGTTTTTTGGGGACCAGCCTTTTTTTGAGGGGACCATTGTTTTATTTTGGGTAAGACATTAGAAGTAATTCTAGGTCACCCCTTATCTAAATATTTATATTAATACCAAAACTACCCTCGATTATATTTGGTTAATGATTAGTTAGTGTGATTAGTGAAATTATTTTGAATAAAGATTTGAGATTTAAGAAATCAGATTTTTAAAAAAGAAGTAGAATTATTGGGAGAGAGAAGTTTGAGAAGTTGAAGAACAAAACCATGGAAAATAAAATTTTTTTTGAGTTCACTAATCTAGACTACTCATGTGATGATTCAATTGATGATAGCTCATACAATCTACATCTCCTTCATCTCCTAGAGTATATGTCAATCTTCACAATGATCCAGGATATGGATAATTTCTTAGATGGTGAATGTATTCTTCCCCAAAGCCAATTTCAAGATGGTGAAAACGATGGATTTTACCAACCAGGAGGAGGAAGAATATTGGGTACCTGGTATGCTCAAAACTTAGATAATGTTGGTTGAATTGGTCCAAAACTACTCTAAAAATTTGAATTTTAGAGTAGATTTGTGTTTGTTCTGTTACCTTGTGTGAAGAACATGTAACCGAACTCATCCGAAAGTGTAGTTCGGTTACTTTTTCTAAACACGCAGGTTACCGAACTCTCCATTAATGGAGGTTTTGAAGTTGGTGCACAGAGTAGTTACCGAACTCTATAAATAGGATTAGGTGGTATGTTCGGTTTGGCAAAAATGTAAGCGAACATTAGGGTCTATGAGTTCCGGTTGTTTGCAGCCAATAGCTAACCGAACTTACGTAAAATAATATTTCACATTAGTGTACAAAGTTCGGTTGGTTCGCAAACTTGATACCAACCCTTAATATAACCGAACTTACGTACAATAAAATTTTGATTTAGTGTACGTAAAGTTCGGTTAGTTGTGAACTTGTGTCACAAACCGAACTCGAGTTCGGTTTCCCGAAAAAATAATCATATAACTTAGAACTTAGAGTCCATAAGTTCGATTGGTTCGCAAACTTCATACAAACCCACTACCTAACCGAACTTACGTACAATAAAAATATTGAATTAGTGTACGTTAAGTTCGGTTAGCCCTCATCTTGCTTGGCAAACCGAACTATGAGTTCGGTTATAGAAATAAAATTATCATATAACAAGAACTTTAGGGTCCATGAGTTCGGTTGGTTCGCAAACTTCATACCAACCCACTACCTAACCGAAATTACGTACAATAAACTTATGATGTAGTGTACGTAAAGTTCGGTTAGTTGTCAACTTGCTTGACCAACCGAACTCTGAGTTCGGTTAGCCCGTTAAAATAATATTGTAAATGTAGAACTTATTTTTCATTGCAATTGATGTTGTTCCTTTTCTTGTAGATTGAATGTCAACCTATACCAATGGATAATCAACCTTCTCCGGTTGGCATCTTTGTTTGAAGATACATCTAATCACTATGTCAATGATTTGGTTTTTGATGAAACTATTGATGCTAAGAATTGGGCTAGAGAACATGCCAAGAAAGCCATGTGCGTATTAGTTTTGAATGGAAAAGAAAGCCAAACTCGTTTTGAAATGGTTTGTGAGAGAAGTGGAGATCCCAATGTTAGTCACAAGAAGAAAGGGTTATGTGTATAAAGGAAAGCACGGCGAGGAAGAACACCGGCGTGCTCAAAGAAAACTAAATGTCCGTTCAAGCTAGTATTTAGTAAGTGCAAAAAAAAAAGAATGGATGGGTTCTATCTATGGATAAGGTGGTAGGCCATCATAACCACCTCGTCCGGATGATCTTGAAGGACATGCAATGGCCGCTCGCTCACTCCTCAAGAAATGGAGAAAATAGCTAAATTTAGGAGAATGGGAATTTCACGATTAACATGCTTCGCTTACTAAAGGATGATAACAAGGATAATGTATCATCTTTGACGACCATTTACAATGCAATTGAGACAATTAAAAGGATTGAATGGAAGGATAGAAAAGTGATGCAACAATTGTTTTTGGTAGCTAAAGAGAAAGGCTACGCGGTTCAAAAGAAGGTGGGTCCGGAAGATCAAATAACGCATCTCTTCATTGCGCATCCGAAGAGTGTTCAATTGGCTCAATCCTTCCATCAAGTTCTTATAATGGATTGCACTTACAAGACTAACAAATACGAGATGCCATTGTTGAATATTGTTGGTCGTACCTCGACGAAGTCGCCACTGCTGCTTTTTGTTTTCTAGAAGATGAGCAAGAACCAAGTTACACTTGGGCGCTACAACAAGTGAAGGCCATATACCGAGATGATGATATCCTGCGGTTATAGTGACGGACAACGATGTAGCATTAATGAACGCAATAATAGAGAGTCTTCCCATTAGCACATAATATGCTTTGTACGTTCCATATTTGGTGTAATGTGATGAATAGGTGCAAGCCTCAAATTTGTCCACCAAAGAGGAAAGCATTTGAAGAGATTAGTAAGCTCGGAGGAAGATGAACAAGCGGACGCAAAAGCGGAATTCGATATACAATACACTATAAATCACGCTAAATGGGTTGCTTTCTCTGGTGAATGGGAGTCATTGACTTGGTCTCTCACCGAAGAAGAGTATAATCTAAATCTTGCGGCATTTATCGAACATTGGTCTAGCCCCGAATATCCCAGGATATTGTAACGTACGTGGTTAAGCAATGGTTGGAACCGCACAAAGAGCGCTTCGTTTATGCATTTACCAACCACCATAAACACTTTGGGAATCAAGCGACAAGTTTGGTAGAATCGGCTCACCACCGGTTGAAGAAAAATCTTTTGGATGTGTCGATAATTTTGTGATTGTGTTTAATGCAATGGAGAATTACTTCAACCGTGAGATTGATAGAATTAAAGGAAGTTTCAAAAAAGTCGCATCATGAAGTACAAAAAGATTGTGGACAAAGGTGGTAAAATCACGAATATGGCGGACCTTCGGTTGTTTAAGGGACTTCATTATAATGTTTCGCGTGCTTGCATTAAGAGGTTAATGGTAGAGGTTCATTTGATTGACATATGGGGAACCAAGCCGGACGAGGTGTGTGTTTGCAACATGATGAAGTCTATGGGACTCCCTTGTCGCCATATGATAGTTAAGTATGAACATGGCATAATCCCTCTAAGCGATATAGATCCATATTGGCAACAATTAAGTTTTGTCCCTCCTCCAAAGGGGCGATGTCGGAGAAGAGTTTGGTGACAATGTGATGGGAAGAATCGTTATCGAGATGTACCGGAACATGAACAAACTCGAAAAGCAAATCTTTGGGATGACATGCGGCCAATTGTTTATCCACACACTTGGAGAATGTGCACGAACCGAAAAGGCAAGGGAAAGGTAGGCCAATCACCAAAGAAACAAAAAAACAAATAAGAGAATATGCAAAGGTGTTGGGTAAGAGGAAAAGTGAAATGACCCCTTTTACTAGAGACCCTTGTGGGCATGAGCATACCGCGGCGAAGTATCAAGAAGATTCTAAGAAAAGGTCTAGAATATGTGGAAAATGGTGAAACAAGTGAACGGGATATGAAGAAAAAGGACCGATGTTAATTCAACCAACCCCACCTACTCCATCGGAACCTAGCCAACCAATTCAACGAGACGTTAAGTTTAAGGCTCCAATATGCCGCATCCAACAAAGAAGTCGACCAATTGATGATACATCAACTTTTGTTGATAGAAGGTACTTGGAAGACCTACCTACATATATTAGAAAGTTACGTCAAAATCCACCGAGCGACGTTCGGATGGTAATTGCGGATTCCACGTTGTCGTACAACAACTAGGGCCTTTCACTGAAGGTGCAAAGTTGTATAATAATAATCAAATCACTTATGTCCGGCAAAGGATGTTGATGAAGCTAAAGGACAACCCGGAATTTTACAAGCGAAAATTTCTCGTCCTTCGTCACTAGGAGTGTCATCTCCACTGTAACTTTAGAAAATTTCTTGTCATGAGTTCGGTTAGGTTTCCATTACTGTATGTAACCGAACATTAAGTTCGGTTGATCCAAAAACATTGTAGGTAACCGAATACATAGTTCGATTGTTTGAGATTTAGTATATTAACCGAACTAACTAATTGTTTCTTAAAATTTGAATGTAATGAAACACTTAATCGTCAAATACCCAAACTAATCCCTTTAGAACACAAATTAAAAACCAAATTAAGAAATTTAATTAATAATCCACATCACTAAATGTTGGAAGCGCACAACATAAGGAAACAAACTACCAAATCCGCCATAAAAAAGTATTCCAAATATAAGGAACCAAACTACCAAATCCGCAATTTAAAAGTCTTCCAAACATGAGAAACCAAAGTAATAATTGTTGCAATCACTCATTTACCACGACCACTACAGAAACTTTTCTAGTCTTGCGTTTAGGAGCTTTAGGTCGTCCTTCGTCACTAGGAGTGTCATCTCCATTGTTTTGTTGTTCAACCATCCGACTTGAACCTTCCCCTTGTCTGCCGACTCCTCTTGACGGCATGGTCCGGCTTGGATCAACCTGGCTTGTATCGACAAGGCCGGGATTAAAAACATTAGTTATTTGGTTGTACAGGTCTGTTTGTTCTCGAGTATCCATCGGCTCTCCACTCCGGATTTTGCCATCATTTTCTTCAACAATTTTCCACTTGCCTTCACCTATTCTCATCAAAAACATAAGTAACTATTATTTTTCAATACTTCATAAAAATTTGAAACACAAAAAAGAAGAGTAAATTTCTTACCGCCGAATTCCACAAGATCAAGGCCTCATCACCACCCACGTAGGGTATGCTTCATAATTTTCTTAGCCTCTTTCTCCACCGCCTTCGCTTTTGTCTTCTCGGCACGGGCTTGTTGGATGTGCGTTTATTACACGAGGATGAGAAACATGTTCATACCATTCCATATATCCCTCGTCAGTGGCATTTGGCTCATCAAAAGAATCTTGTAACTCTTCAAGCTGGAACAAGATAATCCCACAGAAGTTCTTCCGGTGGTCCACCGATGGAGCCCGGGATCGTATTTGGGGGTGAACTTCAACTCGGTGTTCTTAGTTCCCCGCTTCTTCACTGAAGTTGAAGTTTTCCACTTGTGGAACACTTTGGACACAAGAAACTTGTCTTAATACTCTTAGAGGATTATACATTGTACAACCTCGAGGATGAAACAACGGTCCATTATACCCGCAGCTGGTGAGAAATCAATAACCTCAACATCCCTCCTCGTCTTCATCGATGGAATGGTGTAAGGATGGAAAACCACATCTTCCACTGTTAACGTATCCAATTTCTCCCTCAACTCCAACACCTTTTTTTCTTATTCTTTTCTGTGAATTCAAAAATTCATATTTACCGGTATTAGGCTTCCCATAAGGCCAAGGAGTGTGAGCATGAGACAATTGAAGTTTAGGGAAGTGGTCGTACACCCAAACCTATAAGAAGAGGCAACAAATAATACATTCGCAATATGATTAGTAACAATACACATTCATTCACTTATATATTGAAACACACAAACGATAATTTAACGGGTACCCGAACAAGGGTGTATAAGCCTCCAAAATATAGACTCTTAAGCCTCGAAGCTTTTCCGAGTTCCTCTTGAACGAATGAAAGCACCGCAATGCCCCAACAAAGTTGTTCACCTCATCCAAGGGGTCCAATAGGCTTGGAGGTAATGAGCATTTACCACGTGACCTGAACTCGGGTGAAGAAAATGGTTCCTAGTTGATATAACAAATAAGCAGTCACATGGTGCTTAATCTTCTCCTCTTGTCATCACCAACTTTCCTCGAGCAACCAAATCTTTCGTCCTCGAAAACTCATCAAACAAGGTCTTGAGCTTGATCTTTTAACTTCTTCTTGTACGTATGTCCGCCTCGAACTCATTATACTCATCACCTTCGTCAGGCTCTTTGTTAGCTGTCTAAACTCACATTGTGCCTTTTATCGCTCCATCCTAGACACCTTTCGCATAGCTTTTCAAGAAGTTCAAAACTCATCGAAGGATCGTAGCCATCTCGAACACTTGTTCCCGTTATTGGTAGGGTGTGATTCTAAAACAGTCATCCGAGTAATTGCCATCTCACCAAAAGGTAGATGAAAGGTATCAAATCTCTCGGATAAGACCTCTCGGCAAATGCGATAATGATGATAAACATCAAATTTTTGGTGCGCATGTTGTATCCCGTTCCATAGTACACAATCAAATACCGCCAAGCGCACCTCATCACACTCATTTTCTATATTCCATATCTTGTTCTTTTGACGTTTCAAAACACGAACAGCATTAGTATGATCCTACAAAAGCAACAAACTATCTTATATACTAATATATAGAAAAGAACAATATATGTCAAAATATAAGTTCAAATAAAAGAAGATGACTGAGAAATCTTGATGGTTAAGATTGAACCATACCTTTGCCGCAAAGATCTTGGCAGCCCATGAGTTTTTGTAGCCCATCAATAACTCCCCTCCATCTCTGGGAGTACCATAAGTTGGATTCTTTGGAGACAAACACAAATTGTCATCGGGAATGTAAGAATATCTAGCACAAGGCTTGTTAGGCGTCTTTCTAGGTTTCTTTTGCACTGTTTCTACTTGTGCCTCTTCCTCATCAACTTCCTCTTCATCCAACTCCTCCTCTGATTCAACATCATCCTTATCTCCATCTTCCTCATCTTTGTCATCCTCATTTGGTTCACCACCCTCATTTCCCCCTCCTTCAGCTGGTTCACCATCATTGGCACCCTCATTTCCTCCTCTTTCAGCTGGTTCACCTTCTCCACCTTGATGTTGTTCTTCATTGCCCATCGCTTCCACGATCTCTTCATTGCCCATCGCTTCCACAATCTCTTCATTAACTTGTTGGATTACGTTGTCAACATTATCTCTATTAACACCATCTTGGATCACAACATCCGGGAATGACCCACCTCTATACTTAGCATTTTTGGTTCCACGGTGACCGGCATCACAATGTACTTTGCCTCGAGGGGTGGGAGTTCTTAGATCTTCCAGCAAAGGTTTGTTTGGTTTTTTGCCTCTTCCACTAATCAAGAAAACAAAAGATATTAGCTTAAACAAAATAAGCCAACTCTAATTTTGGGGACCATAGTATAGTTCGGTTAACAAATATTTTTGAGAACAAACCGAACTCAACATTGGTAAATGTTAATGAAGAGTTCGGTTTGTCATCATTTTGCGTAACTAACCGAACTCAACATATTTGCAACTACCGAAGAGTTCGGGTTTGTCAAGTTTTTTTCTAAAAAGTTCTACATTTTCTAAGGTTAGATTTTTATGCAAACAAACCGAACTCAATATGACAGGTTGGTTTATAGCAAAAACTCCATTAAAGCAAAAAAGCGTAGATTGATTTACATGTAAAAAAATTGTTTTAACCGATCTTTAAGTTCGGTTGAAAATTTTTTTTGGCTTCTGCGATAACCGAACTTCAAGTTCGGATTTACCTAGTTTTGATACCTAGAGAACCGAACCTGTTTCTTCTGTTCTTCCTTTCGTGAAGTTCCTGTTAACTAAATTGGGTTTTGAAACTCGACCTAACCGAACTATGCATCAGAATCGCCATTTGAATCCTATTTTGATGATTTCTATTCATTTAAACTAATCAAAATCAAATTAAAAGCAAGGGGTTTGTTGCCAAAATACCTCGCGAATTGGTCCCATGGCAGAAACAGGCTTCACAACTAGTCTATTATACAGTTATGGCTTCACTTGGTTGTTCAACTCTTTTTGAATCAAAATCGCCGGATGATTTGCTAGATGTCCCAATCGAGGACCTTCTCCTTGAAGTCTTTTGGTTTGCTTTCGAAGAACCATTGTTATAGTCGATTGATTAATCGACGATGAAATTTTTGAATCGACGATTAATCGATGGAGTCGATGAAGACGATGTGGTATTTGGGGAAGAAGAGAAGCGAATAGGGAGCAGCTTTGATAGAAACTGTTTTTTGGTTTTGGTTTTTTTAGTTTTAGGTTTTGTTTTGATTATTAGGTTAGGGATAATTTTAATTAGGTAAGGGACAAATTGGTAATCTTATGATTT
>JAJJWW010017153.1:0-13560 GCA_023531295.1 Papaver armeniacum
TTTCGATAGTATATAAATAATTTAATGGGGGAAATTATTTCTAGCCCATTTTACATTTTTGTTTATCGTAAAACCCATCAATAAGATTCTATATTTAGAGAACCCATAATTAATTATTCTAATAGTTTGATTACACAAATAACCTTTTACTTAAATCAAAAAATTAATTCTAATTACTTTTCATTATAAAAAACGTGGACTTTTTCATCTCGGAATAACAAATGTGCGTGATTAATGGTAATCCCAAAATTATCTCTCTAATAAATGCTAATCCCAAAATTATCTCATTTCCTAATTTATTTTTCTCTATCCTCTATCTTTCGTGTTTCTCTTTTCCTCTTTTAAATTTTTTCTGCTCTTTTTCCTAATCTCAAGTAAAATTTAACCAGAGTGAAAAATCAAAATTTTGCACTTACAACTAAAGTGAATCATTTCATAATCACATAAGGGATCCGTGATTTCACATAGTTTTCAGGTCAGTAAATGGATTTTTCATTCATGCTTGGGTTTAGGATTGATAAATCAAATTATCAGCCCTTCATGCTGATTAGTTACGTGTTCTTTGGTTTGTTTTCATAAGTTCTGTATGATTTGGTTAGTTTATAACAAAGCAAAAATTGGATGATTGGTTCATGTTTATCTTTCATTTTTGTTGCTTTGAAGGTGTTTCATACAAAACACAATGAATAATTTGTTGTTCGCACGATTTACGAAATTCGAAAAATCATCACCCTACCAAATTACCCAAGTTTTGCTCTACTTGACAGTAGTTGGGATTTTTTAAGCCGTTTATCCTCGAAACTATATACTATAAAAGATAAACATGGTTGATAATTTCATTTTTCCACTGTTTATATGATACTTTATTGGAGATGATTGAAAATTGAAATCTGTAATTATCTCTTGTGAGTTGTGATAACTGTGATTATCACAATATATACAGTTAGTGAAATCTGCTTATATCACTTGATTCTGATGTGATAACTTAATATCACTGGCTATACAGAATCTGTGTGTTTTATATGTGATCAATGTAATTATCACTAGTTACTTCTCCTTATACTTCTTTTTTAAAACAGGTCCATGTGCAAACAACAATGAAGATTTTCAGCGGTGAAGCGGTTACATGGATATAGATCAGAGCAACCAATGTTAGTGTGTGATGCATTCGGTTCAAGACAAGTTAGGACAACAAATAATCTTGTGAAGAAAGCGATTTTGGTCTGTGATTCTCTTGTTCGAGGTTCTTGGTCTTTCAACCATGCTAATACTAATCATTAGCATGTAGCTTCTGATTTTTTTTCTTTTTGATCTTTCTAATTAATTTTTTTTGACTTTTAGTTATTTGTACATATTTTTGTTCCAACAAATCGTTAAGTATTTGTGCACATACCTTTGTATTGCTTCCAGACTCAAAAGTTTGTACTGTACCTTCAAAACAGGAACGTACCCTTATCAAGATGCCCAAAACTTTATCCAGATGCCCAAAACTTTAAGAACATGCCTAATAATTCACTGTTCACCCAAAACATGTGATAGTTGAACCTTTCACATGAGAATACCTTGTTAGTTTGTTCTTTCACCACCTGATTTAATATAAGGATGAAAAATAAGTTTGATCTTTGATAACCACGATTATCACTAACTATGATAGTTCGAATTATCACGGTAAGTGGAAAACCGAATTATCACTTGTCTACGATAATTGAAAGTTGGCTCCTAGGTGTGGTACCGCCGATGTTAAATTAAATTCTCGTTCTCCGAAATCAATTCTGCTACTGTTTACGTTAGTAACACAACAAACCTAAAGAAATCGCTTTGGTCATACGTAGTGCTAAAGACACGGGCAAAGCTAAATCTATCGTAATTATAAGACGTGATATAGTAGTTTGCTTTGGCCATAACTAACTCCCACGACAAGCGCCAATATTTAATCAACGAATTATCTATGGATTTTGTTTTTTTCAATTTTTTTGTTAATAATATAAAGGGTAGTTTAGTCCTCCTAAAAATATAAAAATATAAATTCAATTTAAAACAACTAATCTTAACCGTAGATTTAATCTTTTGGGCTACATATATATCCCATCTTAATGATGGGTTTCTGAAAGAAAGAGAAATCAAACTTGGGTTCGTCAGAAATTTCCACATAATTTAATTTGTAGGGCGGTTTCTTCCCCGTTTTAATATTACGTAGTATGGCGGATTCTTCCCCGTTTCGATAGTATATATGCTTAAGAATAGTAGGGCGTCTTCTTCCCCGTTTTAATATTACCTAGTAGGGCGGCTTCTTCCCCGTTTCGTTATTATATATACTATTTTATTTTGGGGAAATCACTCGTGTGCATATTATACTTGTTTGTCTAACTTTCTGATCTTGATGGTAATATTTTGAATCATGGTTTGTATGGGCACTCTATGTGGACGATGTTATTATTATTGATTAGGGTTGCTCTCGTGTCGTCTTCTCCAATGAGTTTGGTGATGTTAGAGTGACACTTGCTTCATGATGAATAAATAGCTGAATGATTAGTTTCTTCTTGTTTCTTCCAATTTATATTCTTTTAGAACTGTAAAAATGTTAGTGATTACTTGAGAGTTACATGTTTTCATTGAGCACCCTTTTGGGATGATGTGCTCACTCGTTCCCACTTCAGTTTTCAGTTATCAGAAGAAATGGTGCGCATGAAGATATCCGTTTTCGTAGCTTTGAGCTTTAGCGAATATTAGAGATATTTGTGTATCTTTTACTATTTGAATTCTTTTTTTATTTTGTAAAACAACACATTAATATATTTATATCACCTGAGAGATTCTTATTTTAATGTATCAGAGAGTTTGGGTTGGTATTAGATTGCTTTGTGGGTAATTATGGTTCTTAAAATCGATAATCTAGAATTGGTGCTTCAATTATTTTAACATCCTATTAGCTAGCAGGTTTAATGAGTTGGGGCGTCACAAGTTGGTGTCAGAGCTCACTATTATATATTACATGGGAAGCGATAGATAATACTCAATGTCAGATAGATAATTAGATTAGTTTAGAACTGGATTGGTTGTGAGATAAATCTTAAATACTAAAAGTTATCAAACTAAAAGATTTATTTGACTGATTGATTCATTTTCTTGTTGTGCGTACGTAGTATGAAGTAAAAATTGTAGGTTAAACCACTTACAATATGTTTTAGAAGATGATAGAGGATCAAAGAATAATTAGTTTAGAATTATGAACACGTAGTCAATCCAACACTGGAGAGATAGTAAGGTTAGTAGTTCTTATGGATCTTGAATGCCTTTAGGAACTTATTTAATATCATTACATGTACTTGGAACCATTAATCTATTAACATAAAAAGTTAGTGTGAGGAACTTAGACTTTCCTATTTGTTAGTAGATATAATCATCCGTCAGAATATAAATTAGTATATAAGACATAATGTATAGATTAAGACTTTGATATAATAGATAATTTAATTATCCAGAATTTTGCTATCAGATTAATTTCTGGTATTTGTGCCGCACTTATAAAATAAGTTAGGTATTATTTTATTTTGGTGCACTCATGTGTGAATGGTTTAACGTAAGAATTTCTTCTGCTGGATAAAATATATAGGAAAATAGTTAGCATGTTTATGGATGATACTTACATTAATTAAGAATAAATGAAATATAAATCAGGATAAATATATTTAGAAATACTTAGGATATATATAGTTAAACATAAACTAAATGACATTACAAACATAGATAACTATATTTATAAAATATTAATAAAGTTATTTTAAATGGATATGAATTAGAATATTAGTTAGGCAACAAATAAAATGACGATCATAAATATATATATTCTTCAAAAAAAACTCATAAATATATAATAGAAATATTATTTAGGATTAATTAACTATGCATCATTACTATCAATAATTATTTCTAGTCATTTGCTTTATGAAATGGAACTAACACTCTGTTAAATACTCGTTTAAAATAAATTAATAAAATAAATAACAATGATAATAAAAGAATTCTATTGATTAATTAGTATAATCTAAGATATATCTAAAATGATAATTACCTAATAATTTAGTATATAAGCATACATTTATAGAGATATACTTTAGTTATAGTTAATTAGAAGATTAAAAAAAAAGATTATTAATTAAATTCAAACATTATATAGAAGGGATTGTTTTCACAGTACTAATTAAATTTTTAAATATTAAATTATAGAGATGAATACCGACCCTAAATTATAGAGTACAGAATTGAGTAGATGCCATAGATTATACTCTATAAAGTAACTTGAATATCAAAAATTTTCCTTCTCAATTAACATTATACTCTATATGTTACTTCGAACTCATTTGAAATGAGTTGAACTTCGCGTGTTTGTAAGTATGAGCAGTACTTACATTAAGAGGTACTCGATTTAATTTTCGAAGTCGAAAATTCTTATAAGGTGGGTAGAATGTAAGGATCCACAAGCTCGTCAACGCTATTAGACCGGATAGGAAATGAATTAGCTACTAATGATTTGATTAGATGAATATGAACAACAATTAATGGAAATTCACCAAACAATAATTAGGCAATGAAACTAATATCATTAGATATATCTCGTAAAAATACGCGAAAAACACTAGTAGGTCGCGTCTTTCGGATGCCGGAAGGAAAAGAAATGTCACCGGGAGTTTTACGTATGTAGCTGGACTTTGGTCAACAAGATTTGACTCGTGATTGACTAAATACACCATAATCATATTTTAATTTAAGTATTTAATTAGCACGGACTTCAGCTTCACTGCCTTTGAAATCTCGTCATTACTTTAATAAATCGAACCCCACAGGTCCATAGCATCACTTCCTGTAGCTGTTTCATTTATCAAAAATACCATCGATTCAGCCAATTGCAACCTGTTTTAGAACCTAGCTTTGCCTCTCGCTTTGCATCTTCGTGTCTTCATCTCTTAACTCCGTCTGCTCACAGCCATGACCACTGTCTCATTCGAACACAGTGCCATAGAACTAACTCAACCATCTTCCATTCACGAGCTTGCCTGACCATGCAAATCCAGCGTAGCATACTCGCCATCTTCCATTCACGAGCTTTCGGCTTGTGACCAATGTCCGGAACTTAAGTTTGCGTACCCGTTTGCAAACTTAAGTGGTTCAAGTTCTAAAATCGGCTATGTATGTGTTAGAGCATAGCTCGGTTGAACCCACCAAGCGTTGGTATGTCAAGTTTGGTTGTCATATTTTAGTGAACCAAAACTCATTTAAGGAGTCGCTTGATTATTTACTAGAGTCAACTTCGTATAGGTTAGCTTGAAAGTATTAGGATATGAGACATTACAAGTATTACGTGAAGACTTGAAGAATGTGAAGAAGTAAGGAGCTACAACGACGACATCATCCTTTCACTTGAGGTTAGTAATATTTGACTTGAACTGTTGCATTCCCTAACGTATCTTTCAAGTCGTGCATATTGAAAACATAAGTCGAAG
This sequence comes from Papaver armeniacum, assembly GCA_023531295.1. NCBI lineage: Eukaryota > Viridiplantae > Streptophyta > Magnoliopsida > Ranunculales > Papaveraceae > Papaver > Papaver armeniacum. Next base: position 5,502 of record JAJJWW010017153.1, read on the forward strand.
CTGTGAATGATTATACTATAGGTCTCAAATAAGTTATTGAAAACATAAATTTGGAAGTTCATATCTAATTCACTATTTATCCAAATCATGCAAACTCAGTCTCTATAGAAAGATGAGAGACTCTACTAAAAGTCTCAAGTTTATAGTACGACTAGATTACATTTCAAGTCAATCAAAATCATGCAAGAATAGAGGACAAAGACACATGAATTTCATAACTAAGAACTTGGTTGTTTTTAACTATTTTCATTATCTATCAACTACCAGAAACCATACAACATGCAGAAACCATAATTATCAAACTAGAATTACTCTTCAAGATAACACTAGAAATCCAATTAAACAACAACCCAGTTGTTCTTAATCCTTCAACATCACTATATCATCATCAATTCTACGCACCCTAACTTCAGAAACCCGATTTCCAATTTATAACAACAACTCAATCTTCTCCAACATCAATATTATATCTCTCAATTCACCAACAGTCACTACATGATCTTTCTCCCCGTGTTTCGATCTCAAATTCATCAATTTGATTCACAAACCATCAGAGAATGAAGAACAGAGGAAGAGCAGAAGAAGAAAAGAAAAACAGAAGAAAGAGAAAAAGAATAAGAGAATGATTATTCTCTTCGATCCGCTTAGAGATAAGGCCCACGAGATTTACTGAGGCACCCAAGAAATGGATAAGGGCTGCCAAGGCGGTTAAGCGACAGAATGACTATTTCGCCCTTCTAACAAATCTGATGATATCTTCTTCGTCCGCTATCCGAATGACACGTTTGAGTAGCCCATCTCGCATAACTTTTCGAGATACATCCAATGATACTAGTTTCGTAACTAACTAGATGTTAGATTAATTTCTATTAGTTAAATTTCATGTTAAATTAATCTAGTTATTAGCGGCTAATTCGTCTCTTGATCATCGCTAGACCAGTCAAATAGCGTTGACGAGCTTGGGGATCTTTACAACATTCTTTGCAAACCGTGGCTATAATATTCATGAATTGATTCGAGTGAATCAAACCGATTTTGCTTCAATTGTGTTCTTTTATACTTCTATGAGAATATAGCAATTGAACAACTCTATAACTAGTTTCATTTGAGTCATTTGAACTAGTTGTGGTTAAGATGAATAAGGTTGATATGAGAGTGTTCATATAGCTAACTTTGGTTAACTACTGTTGAGCCAACATAGTGTACACGTTTAGGTATGGTTACTCAAACCTAAATGAAGGTACATTTCATTTGTGTATAACAAGTTAAGTTCGATCTAACGGTTGAAAGATATTAGCTTGAGTCTAATCAGGTTTTCATCTAACGGTGAATATTGAATTCTTTGTTACCAAGGTAACTTAGATTGTAAACCCTGATTTGAAAACTATAAAAGGGAGAACTTTAGCAACTGGGAAACCTAATCCCCACACCTTCTGTGTGATACTAGTTGCGACTAGAGTCGATTCTCCTTTAACCTTAGGTTAAAGGAGAACCTTGTAGGTTAACGACTTGAAGACTTCATTGGGATTGTGAAGCCAGACCCAACTATTTTCTCTGTAGTTGCGTGTTCTGATCTTACTTTTACTATCGTGATTGATTATTATCTTTGCTAAGATTTGGTTGAGATTTATCTCCGATATGTAAGATTAAAAATAGTCACAAACATCTTCGTCTCATCGTTTGTGATTCCAAAATATCTTGTTTTGCTACCATACGATTAAGATTATTGTGAGGTGATTGATAATACTAGGTTGTTCTTCGAGAACATAAGTCCGGCTTATCAATTGGTTCCTGTGCACCTTGATTTATCAAAAGACGGAACAAAACTCGTAGGTATTTCTATGGGAGACGGATTTATCTATTCCAATAGACTTTTCTGTGTGAGAAAGATTTGTTTATCAAGTCTTCGACTTTGGGTCTTAGCACCTCTTTGTTGTGGGTGAGATCAACTAAGGGAATCAAGTGCGTAGAATCCTGCTGGGGTTCAGAGACGTAAGGAGCGCAACTGTACCTTGATTAGTGTGAGATTGATTAGGGCTCAACTACATTCCAGTCTGAAGTTCATTGGTAGTAGGCTAGAAATAATCATATTTTAATTTAAGTATTTGATTAGCACCTAAATCCTTAATTGAACTTATATAATTAACTGCGGTGTAAGTAGGGTGTAATAATATAATTAATTATCAATAAATTATAAACCAAGATAAATTAGATAAATGGAGATAGTTGATCATTATCTCCTTCACGTGGGTAAGGTGGTGGTGTGAGACTATGGGAGAAACAGAGAGATGGGTAGTATAGGTGATATGTTTTGGAAACCTTAATAAGTGCAAGTTAGATACGTAAGGGAGTTCGAAGGATTACATGAGGTGATGTACCAAATATAAATATTTAGTGAGATTAATATTAATAAGAAGATGGTGGTATTGATAACTTGAAAGTTTAAACATGGAGAATTTAGCGAGGAGAAAAAAGAGATCAGTGAAGGGTTGTTATTTTCAGCTAGAAGCTAGCCTTTGATGATGTATTTGGAGAAGATTGAAACATGTGTTTATGGCTAAGGTAATCTTCCTAAACAATCTTAGAACGTTTCTTATGATGTGGGTAGTTGATAGATAATGAAAATAGTTAAAAACAACCAAGTTCTTAGTTATGAAATTCATGTGTCTCTGTCCTCTATTCTTGCATGATTTTGATTGACTTGAAATGTAATCTAGTCGTACTATAAACTTTATACATTTATTAGAGTCTCTCGTCTTTCTATAGAGACTGAGTTTGCTTGATTTGGATAGATAGTGAATTAGGTATGAATTTCCAAAGTTGCACCGCTGCGACTGAAATTCTGAAAACAGCAGCGAGTAGGTAACTAAACAGACTGTTATGGGTATATTATGATCGGAATTGGCTCTTGGTCTAAACTACAAAGTTGTAGAGGAGGATGTTACCTTTCTAAAGAGATATCAACTTCCTCTTTTGGATCAAAATTGAATAATCTAAAGAGCCCGAAAATTGACTCCTTGTGTCGTGTACAAATATGAAATTTGAGAATATTTATAAAATGCTTGTCAAGTGTTTGTAAAAATGACCGAGTTAACTCGATATGTTAGTGAGTTAGTGAGTTGACTCAAGTCAGACCGAGTTAGTTGGTTGGGTGTTGGACCTAGTTAGTGGGCCGATTTAACGGTCCGGTCCGGGTTGGCCCGTGGTCCATGGTTAGAGCCGGATTTCTTATTTTGGATTTTGGAACACTTTATGATCTGAACTAGCTTCCAGTTCGTTCTGCAAAGCTGTAAAGATTTTCGATAGCTTTCCTACGGCACTATGTTTGACTCAATTTGGATAAGTAGATGTTGATTTATTAAATACCAATTCCTAGAACTATTTATAAAACTAGAACCATTAGTTATTTCATTTGGCCTATATCGGGAAACTTATATAAAATTATGCTATGAACCTCGTATAAGCCTATTGACTAAATTCTTAAAGTGCTTGTGTGATTAACAGTTAGCCTTTATTAACAACGATCGATTCAAAGGAATAATCAGTGGATCGTGGATCTCGAGGTAGGCATGGCTTGTCAGCAAATCAGGTGGGAACTCTGTAACCTTCTTGTAATCATTGAGCATTCTTTCTATATGCGAGCATGATGAGTCTTTGTTACTTTCGGCATATTGTTTGTGTGTTTTACTATCTGTATAAATATATGTATGTGTCTTGATATGTGCGTGTAATATGCGTTGTATGTTTTTCCCGCAAGGAGTGTCTGTGATTCCCTACGGCTCCTTGCTAAGTTAAATATGACGGATTCTTCCCCGTTTTTATATTACTTAGTAGGGAGGCTTCTTCCCCGTTTCGATATTATATAACTAATTTAAATAGTATGGCGGCTTCTTCCCCGTTTTAATATTACGTAGTAGGGCGGCTTCTTCCCCGTTTCGATAGTATATATGCTTAAGAATAGTAGGGCGGCTTCTTTCCCGTTTTAATATTACCTAGTAGGGCAGCTTCTTCCCCGTTTCGTTATTATATATACTATTTTATTTTGGGGAAATCACTCGTGTGCATATTATACTTGTTTGTCTAACTTTCTAATCTTGATGGTAATATTTTGAATCATGGTTTGTATGGGAACTCTGTGTGGACGATGTTATCATTATTGATTAGGGTTGCTCTCGTGTCGTCTTCTCCAATGAGTTTGGCGATGTTAGATTGACACTTGCTTCATGATGCATAAATAGCTGAATGATTAGTTTCTTCTTGTTTCTTCCAATTTATATTCTTTTAGAACTGTGAAGATGTTAGTGATTACTTGAGAGTTACATGTTTTCATTGAGCACCCTTTTGGGATGATGTGCTCACTCGTTCCCACTTCAGTTTATAGTTATCAAAAGAAATGGTACGCATGAAGATATCCGTTTTCGTAGCTTTGAGCTTTAGCGAATATTAGAGATATTTGTGTATCTTTTACTATTTGAATTCTTTCTTTATTCTGTAAAACAACACATTAATATATTTATATCACCTGAGAGATTCTTATTTTAATGTATCAGAGAGTTTGGGTTGGTATTAGATTGCTTTGTGGGTAATTATGGTTCTTAAAATCGATAATCTAGATTTGATGGTTCAATTAGGTTATCATCATATTATCTAAGCAGGTTTAATGAGTTGGGGCGTCAGAGGTATAATTGTCGAATGAATGTTGATAGTTAAGGTGAGCAAATATTTCTCATTCGATGAATTGTTGAATATTGATAGTTGAACCAATATTGCTCATCTGAGAAAATGTTGCTCATTTGATGAATTATTGATAGGACCAATAAAATATTAATTTAAGATACTGGCAACTGGACCAAGCATAATCAATTAAAATGTTGATCACTGGATCAACGTAAAATTATTAGTGTTTGAATTTGCTCGGAATTATGAGCCTTGGATTCGAAACCATAATTTTGATCAATTGATGATTTATTGAAAATCTATCACGGAGTGGGAGAAGGATCGACTACATGGGGTGATGAGCCGTCCATGTAGCACCCAGATGCTCGAGTGAGCCATCACCAAAGTCTTTGAAGACTAGTAGATGAAAAGATGATTAAATGCTAGTTTAATCATTTATTGAAATAATGCTCGTATGAGCATTAGGTAATAAAACCTAATTATGAAGAAATGAGGGACCGACCAAGGGGTCATGGAACCTACCCTAGTGGTCACGGGATCGACTGACGACCGTTTGATGAAATTCCAAGTTGTTTGTAAGAGTTTGAACCCAATGTGAACAAATTAGGTCAAATGATGAAAATATGTGGGACTAGTCTCTTGCAAGCCAAAGGGCCAACCTTGGTCGGTCAAGGTAATATGCCCATGTCACCACGTTATCCGTGTCTCAATCCTGAGAATTTTGAAATTTTCTGATGCGCGTTTGAGCAACATTTGAGTAAATAAGAAGAAATCATGGTTTTGCTTTAACTGAGGAACTTCGTTAGATGGAAGAAATAATAATAATAAAATAAGGAATTTCAAGGTGTGGGACCGTCCATGGCTGGGGCATGGCCGGCCGGATAATAAGCTCGGTCCCGTGACACCTTTCCTAATTTTATATTATTTTCATGATGTGAAGGAAATATCATGAAATTAAGGAGTTTGTTGAAACGAATAATAATAATAATAATAAAATAAGGGGTCGCAAGGTGTGGGACCGGTTACGGCCAGGGCATGACCGGCCGGCTAGTGGGCCGGTCCCGTGACACCTTTCCTAATTTTAACTGGGGAGTTTCATAAGATGAAGGAAATAATAATAATAAAATAATAAGGAATTACAAGGTGTGGGACCGGCCACGGCTAGGGCATGACCGGCCGGCTAGTAGACCCGGTCCTGTGACACCTTTCCTAATTTTATATTATTTCCTTGATATGAAGGTGTTGATGGTGGTTTTTAGTTCAGGGCTAAATTTGTAAAACCCTACATTCAATGTGCCGCCACTCTGCAAAGAAACAGAGCCATGTAAAAGTGATGAGTGTTCAACCTAGACCTGGCAATTAGGGTTGAAACCCGCGGGTCAACCCTAACCCGACCCGTGTAAGCTCGGACCTAACCCGGCTTGTTGGTTACTAGGGCCAAGTTAGGGTTGAGCTTTTAAGACCCGCGGGTCAAACGGGTTGACCCGCCTAACCCTCGGGTTAACCCGCCAACCCGTCTGATTCCTTGGATGTGTAATTGATGGTTTCAATGGTAGAATTCAGAAATGATTTTCCATTTATCATCAAAAAAATCATTAGTATCATCAAATTTTGATCTGTTATCTTGGAATCTTGGATACCAATTAACGATTTGTGATTTCATATCCAAAATACCCAAATCTTAATAGCTTTTTTACATCTAAAAATTCTAAACAAAAGAAAATTACTAATTACAACAATTTTATTTACATCGTCAAAACAAATAAGAATCAATGATCAACTTCTTTGTGGCTTAATTCACATATACTCGTATCAAAAAATAATTAAAAGATAAACCCTAAAATTAATCTTAAGTAAAGAGAGAAGCATAGTTGAGAATTTTGAGAAGATAGAATAAAAACGTGGATGCAGATCCATTTACAAAGTAAGAAGATAAAGAGCTAGACTTTGATTGATGTAATGGGGTGAAGAAGAAAGTTTCATAAATTGTTCTTAGATGGGGATGGGAGAAGAAGGATGAGAGACGGATAAAAAACAAGATGTTAGTGGAGATAATGATTTGGAGGTGGATGAAAGGGTATTTACGGCTGATTCTAAGGTTGTTGCCTGCTTCATTAATGTCCTGAAAAAATATAATATTAAACATTTTAAGAAAACCAGTGTACTAAGTAGCATGGCTCAGTGGTTCTTCAGTTGTCATGTAACCCATGATGTTCTAGGTTCGAACCTCAGTAACCTTAACATTTTTTTTAGCGTTAACTAATTTTCTCTTGCCTGTTAGGGCTAACCCGTGAACCCGCCGGGCTAACCCGCCGAGGGTTAGGGTTAGATGGTAGGCTGTCTAATGGGGTTTATTTTATGCCTACTTGTAAAACTGCAAGTGCACAGTGCCTATTGGAGGCAAGGGCAAATACAGGTCGATCCACAGAGAAATGGAGTTGCTGTGTAGGTTGATGTAGAGCTTACTAAACTGATTTCTAGTGAAGTGACAGAGTTGTATGAGCTGTGGGTGTCGAAACGACTAAGTTGGAGGTTACAAAATTAAAATCAAGATGAAATACAAGTGTTGAGATTACAGGTACTAGGATTATCAAATCCACCACTAATTCATGTTATGGGATTCAACTAGTTTGAGTGTTTTGTTCCCGTGACAGATAAGGATAATGTGTCAAGTTAATCACTTATCTAAGGAGTTTCACCAAGTGATACTTCAATTATCAGCTAAAGTACTAACCCGAGCACTAATTGTCTAGTTAAGCACAACTAGTCAAGGGAATTAGCAACTATCTCTAAGGCTTGAGCTGAAGCACAATCAACACAGTTTTAGCCTAACTACAATGGATACATGGCATTCATTGTGAGAGTAAAGTATTGCAATACTAGAATTGAAGATATCTTATAATTTAATCATTCAAGAGCACTCAAACAAAGTTGAACAACAGAACACAGAACTAGGGTTTCATTTTAATCCTAGCAAATTAAATTAGAACATCACAAACATGATAACATACAACTGAAATTAAACTACAACTAAACCCTAAAAACTGACTGACTCTCTCACATGCAAAAACATCCCCTTTTATAACTCACAAACACTCGGAAATTCAAATAAACAATGACCCAAACCTTTTTCCTCTGCGAATTCGGCTCTGACTTCCTTCAATTAATGTTTCCCCTCACTGATACTGAAACCCTAACCCTAGTTCTTCCTATCTCAGTCTTAGCTTATAGGGAAGAAGCTATGAGTGAGATAGAAAGCAAGTAGGAGATGATGGCAGATGCGGCTGCGCTGTTGGTGGCTGAGACGGCGGTGGCAGGAGATGGAGAAGGGGCTGGCTCTGCAAATCTGGGTTTGGTCGGGAGAAGAGGGAGGTGAGGCTTT
>JAJJWW010017154.1:0-22006 GCA_023531295.1 Papaver armeniacum
CTCTATGGGTTTGAAAAACTCATCTTCTTCTCCAGCGACCGTTTCTATTTCGTCCACGGGAAAATATGCTAGCAGTGCCGCCAGGGCGTGTCCCTTCTCTGCAGTTTTGGTTTCTTATTTGATTTCATACGCCCCCAGAAAATTTGACCATATGGCTAGTCGGCTAGAATCATCAGCACGTTCCAGGATTCTCTTCAGCGGGTATTCCAAGTAGACTACGATCCGCCTCCCTTGGAAATAAGGCTTGAGGCGATGATATGCATGGAACAGTGCAAGCGCTATTTTCTCCATTTTCTTGTACCGTGTTTCTGCCCCCGTCAGAGATTTACTGACGAAGTAAACAGGCTTTTCATGCGGATCCCTAACAAACAGCGCTTCACTTATCGCGTTCTCTGTTGCAGCCAAATAAACTCCGATAGGTTGTCCAGTTTTTGGACTCACCAAAACTGGAGGAGTTGACAAATACTGTTTGATCTCATCGAAAACTTTTTCGCACTCATCCGTCCAACCAAAATTCACAGCTTTTTTCAACACATCAAAGAATGGTTTGAATCGATCCGAATAGCGTGAAATGAAACGATATAAAGCTGCTAATCGTCCCACTAGCTTCTGGACCTCCTTCTTCGTTATTGGGGATGACATCTCTCGATGGCTCGATTTGCTTCGATTCGCCTCGATTCCTCCGTGTGTCATCAAGTATCCAAGGAACTTTCCGCACGTGGCCCGAATGAACACTTTGCTTGGATTGAGCTTCATACGATATTGCCTCAAGATATCGAACGTCTTCTGCAGATCAAGAAAATGTGAATCCTTTTGTTCAGATTTCACCACCATATCGTCGATATACACTTCCATCGACTTCCCAATCAGATCCTTTAACATATGGTCTACCAAATGCTGGTAGGTTTCCCCTGCGTTATTTAGCACGAACGGCATTACAGTATAGCAATAAACTCCTCTGTCAGTCACAAACGTAGTATGCTCTTGATCTTCCCTGAACAAAGGTATTTGGTTATACCCTGAAAAACCGTCCATGAATGACAGTCTCCCATGCCCTAAGGTTGCGTCCACCAAATCTCTTATCCGTGGCAGCGGGTACGGATCACTCGGACATGCTTTATTCAAATCAGTAAAATTGATATAGACACGAATTTTACCATTCTTTCTTGGAACGGGTACGACATTTGACAGCCAGCGAGGATATTGCATTGGACGAATAAAGCCTGCTTCCAACAGCTTTTCGACTTCTGCGGTAACTCCATCTTTTTTGCTTTGCGCCATATTCCTGATTTTCTGACGAACTGGATGGAACTTCTCATCGATATTTAGCCTGTGGCAGGCTACATTCGGATCTATCCCAGGCATCTTAGTGAAACTCTATGCGAAAACGTCGGCGTTTACCCTTAGAAATGTAATCAAACCATCACGTTCATTTGCAAGAAGATCGGCCCCTACGAACGTTGGTTTCTGCTCCTCATCTTCAATCTGGACCTCGATCAGTTTCTCAACTGTTGGGGGTTCATCTGCGTCCTCTCCCATATATGATTTTGGAGGGAGAGGATTCTGTAATTGTTATTTCTGCTCGACTCACATGATCTGGTTCCCGCTAACTTCTGACTTCTTTTACTCTTTCATCGCACTCTCGTGACACTTGTGAGCGGCCATCTGGTCGCTTCTAACTTTCACGACTCCTTCAGGGGTAATAAACTTCAGGCATTGATAATATGTGGATGTGACTGCACCGATCTCATGCAGTCAGTCTCATCCAACGATCGCATTGTAGGGTGCTCGGCAATCCAGCAACAAGAAAGTTCCCAAAACAGACTTGTCAACCACTGTTATAGGTATCTTTAGTTTTCTAATCGCCTTTGTAACTTCGCCGCTGAAACCGTAATTGGATTTTCATCCTCCTCGATTAAGTCGTGTGGGAAATTCATAGAGGAATAAGCTCCTGAAAACAGCACGCTCACTGAGCTTCATGTATCCACTAGAATCCGGTGTACACGAAACATGCCAATCCAAGCAGTTATAACAATAGCATCATTGTGTGGAGCATATACACATATCATGTCTGCTACATAGAACTCGATCTTTGTGCACCCAAGATCCCGAATTTCTGCTCCATTGCCACTGACAAAATTGATGTGATTTGTCAAGTACCATTCTTTTAACTGCCTAAGCTTTCTCCTGGTCTCATCTTCTGATGCCCGCCTGGTCATTGAATGGATCCTGGCGTGACTGACATTAATCACATGTGCGTTAATCACATGTTTTGTGCCAAACTGTCCAGGACCTTTCCCAAAATCCTTTTTTACGTACTCTTGTAGTTTTCCAGCGTCTATTATTCGCTGGACCTCGATCTGTAAAGCGCGGAAATTCTCGGTCTTGTGACCATGGTCTTTATGGAACTTGCAGTATTTGCTCCTATCACGTTTATCACGTATCTCTGATGGCAAAGGACGAGGGAGGCTCAAATCTTTGCTGATTTTCTCATAAAACTCTGCAAGCTGTATATTCAACGATGTCAGCTTCATATCATGATATTTCTGGAATCCAGTTTCTATTCGTTCACCTTGGTTCATCTCTCGGACTTTACCTCTATCATTGTGCTGGCCGCTCGAACGGTTCTTCGACTTGTATTTCCTCCCATCATTTGGATGATGATCTGTGAACATATCTCGTCTCTCGAGCTTTGGAATCATCCTCCACTGGAGCATATTCTTCCACTCAATCATACAGTCCTTCCATAGTCTTTGGTGGTCTCTTGACCAAGGAACCGTACACACCTCTTTGATCGTACTGGTACGCCAGCTTGTAAGCTTCGATGACGGTTTGATCGTTGGCACCATCTACATCTGCTAACTCTTTCTTGAAGCTTCGAGTAAACTGTCTGATGCTTTCCTCCTTCCGAATTTCTAGAAGGAACAAATCATGGCATCCCTTCCGATCACGTCTGTTGTACTTGTAGTAGGAGCAGAATTCTCCAACCAATTCATGGTAAGTACCGATCGACTGTGCAGGGAGTTTATTGAACTATTTTATTGCTCCTTCAGCCAATGACTGTGGAAACATTTTGCACATCAATTCATCACTGTGCTGCCATAGAGTCATGGCAGTTTCATAGTGTAAAACATGTTGATCTGGATCACCTATTTTCTCGTCGAACTCTGGCAGTTTCGGAACTTGAAAATTCATTGGCTGTCGGAATTCTCTGATATTCAGCTTGAAAGGGGCTCCCGCAGATCGATGCAACCGGTCTATCTTTTCTTCTCTGGACTGTTTTTTTGACATTACTTTCTCGATCATCTTGCAAAGTCGAGCTTCTGTTATTGCGCCCACATCGCCATCTGAGGAACTGTTTTCCTGCTCATAATCTTGATCCTCTGAAATATGAGACGTAGATCTCATTTTTTTCCTTCGGGGGCCAGTAGGGTCTCGTCCATTTCTACCTTGCTCCGAACGAGCATAGTAATCGTGCGAAAATTCTCTCTCATCGTGTCGATCTCGAACCTCATCTTCATCATTCCTGAGAAGTTTTGAACTGGTGGAAGTTCTGGCCGCACTCTGCTGAGTTGCAGCTGACCTGGTCCTTGCTCGCCGGGGTCGTACATGCATTCTTTTATGTAGATCTTCAGTGACCAACAGATTTTTCTCTGGCCGATCAAGATCGTTCACTTCTCTGTTTCGATCTGCAGCTAACGGGCTAACTCGACTTCCAAGGCGCTGCCATACATACCTACCCCTCTGGTTGTTCAAATTACCAGGCCTAGATTGAGCCTAGTTTTCACGATATAATCTCAGGAGAGAGTTCTCCTTCTCCAACTCGTTCAGTCGATTTAGTAACAATTCTTCCTATGTACTACGAGTTGTAGTTTGTCCGTCTCGCAGGTCATGTCGATCGTCATTCCTCCTTGATGGGCTGCCGAATACACGCCCTCTGTCTGCTCGAACTCTTGGGTTTTCTCCGTCAGATATGGAGTCCACATACATTCCTTCATCTTCGATCATTTGTTGTTTTTTGCTTCTCTGATTGTTCGGATCTGGGGTTCTGTCATGAACACGATCACGATCTCGATCTCGACCACGATTTGGGGTTCTGTCATGAACACGATCTCGATCTCGACTACGGTCTGAGGTTCTGTCACGAAATCGATCCCGACTCTGTCTGTTTTTAGTGGGTACTGCGGGTGCACACTGAACCTCAATTTCATGCCTTTCAGCTTTGTGTTGTTGGGAATCGCTGTCAGAATCGGCCCTTCGTGCAGTCTGTCTGATTACTGCCATAACTCAATTTGGTAAAACACGATAATATTTTCTCGAAAACCTCAGTCGGCGCCAATGTTTGTATGGTAAAATTGGCATAAATTGAATTTTCTTGCCCTGCATGCCTTTTGGAATACTCTAGAAGCTTTCATTAGGGTTATGGAATTAGTTAATAACCAAGAGGGTGCAAAGGGTTAGCCCAAAATAAGTATACATTCCAAGCCCAAGAAGAATAATTCACCTAAGCCCACAGTGGGGTGTAGAAATCCGTTAGGCAAACAGAATGGGGCGGAATGATCCGAGGGCTACGGAATTAAACTGCATCGTGCTACACTGGATCGGGACTACTAAAATAGGCTGCATCGTGCTACAATGGATCACTGGCGGCCGGTAAGGCCGCCTGGAAAGGCCGTCGCCTTCCACCGCTGTCGGAGAAGATGACAGGGCTGATGACAATGACGTCATGATGTCGTCACGAAAGGAATATACCGACGCCGTTAATTAGATGCTGACGCCGTTAGGAATATGCCAACGCCGTTAGGAATATGGTGACGCCGATAAGAATATGCCAACGCCGTTAGGAATATGCCGACGTCGTTAATTGCTGACTGTACCTGCTGACATGATTTACGATGCTGACGTATCATGAACTGGTTGGCCGACATTGCTGACGTGGCACCTTCTGCTAGCGTGGCATTTTCCTAGTGAACATTTTGTTGATGTGGTGACTGACACGTCAGCATATAAGCTGACGTGGCATGATGACATGGCAGTCGGTACTGACGTGGCACGCTGTTTTGCTGACGTGGTATGCTGATGTGGTATGATGATGTCACTCGCTGATGTCATCATGGCTGATTTTAAACCTTCACACCCTAGGGTTCTTGCTCATGGGCTTGTACATGGAGTGTCTGCAAGGCCTAGTTAGCCATACTTTGCTAACAAGGGAAGCACATTAGGCCCAATGAACCATACTTAGTTAATATGAGGAGCTTTATAGGCCTAAGTTAGCCCATTTTTGGTGTAGGATATTAGGGGTACAAACATGTGTCAGATATAAAAAGTTTATTTTGAAATTAAGAAAATATATTAAAAAACAAAACAACAACATAATATTAAAAGTAATTTAAATAGTATGTTAAACAGTGTAATTAAACAATTTCTATTAATCAATATCTAAAATAGTATATATAATATTAAGAACTTCTAGTAGTTCATATAAAGATGTTATGCTGCTTTTAAAATACATAATCTGTTCACATATGAAGTTTTACAATTTTTGTGCCCTGCATTGTGAAATTGTCTTTTTCTCTGCAGGTTCATTCGAGTCTTTTTCGGTTTCAGCATCTTATGTGCATGGCTGAAGTTAAAGGATTCTCTTCCAGGTACCTCAAGACATCATTGGTCGTCTCAACAAGCGTCTCTTTCTCTGCAACAACGACCGTCTCAACAACTGGTTGTTCTGGCATTTAGCGACCAACTGTTATGATATCTCAACATCTTGTTGTTGTGGTCCTCCAGCATTACCTCCTTTTTCTTTTTAATTGCAGCACCAGGTTGTGAAATATGCTGATTAAATGTGGGTCATTCATCTTCTTTTGCTTTCTTCTGAGTTTTTAGTTGCGTGTCATCATCACCAACCATAAATTCCTTTTCCTGATCTTCAATTCTCTCTTGAGTTGTTGGTAGATTTGGGGTTGTCACTAATTCCCATGGCGTGTTTTTTTCCTTGTCGCTGGAGAGATTAATAGCTTTCTCCAAGTCCATGAACAATTGAAAGGTGAAGACTGGAGTTCTTGACTAGCAGTTTGGTCTTAACTATCAAGTCCGATAACATCTGGAACTGAATCTTGTGTAGGTGGTTCAGTTGAAGATACCACTTCAACAAGTGTCGCATTCCTTGGCAAATTTTGACTCAATGCTACGCTAGGCTCAGCTGATGATACCTCGACCCTAGGGCCACCTGACGATTCCACCTGCACCGCTTCTATGCCTGATACAACGAGCAACCTTTTCACATAATTATACAACTCAGAATTGAATCCTTATCCAATCCCTGTCTTTGTTTCATTAGTCTATTTTATGTCTTCTAGCATTTCTTGAACATTCTTTAACCTTTTTCCAATACTGATAGGACACTTCAGGTCTTCAATGATCTGTAACGTATCCTGAAATGCTTTTTCATACTTGTCCTGTCCTCTTCTAGATTATTGCAATGAGAGTAAGCACTTCTGCCCTTTTTCTTTGTTCTCTTGGTTGGCAGAGTTACAACTCCATTGCATTGTACTCATCTCGCTAGTTATCATGAAACTGCAACATGATTCATAACACTCATCGGGAATGCATAACAAATATAACAACATTTTTTGTATGCATAACCTGTGATGCAGCCATTTAAATAATGCATAACTGGTTATGCAATCACAATATGAATTGCATAAGATGATATGTATTTTTGTATTAAGGTGCATAACCTATATATTATGCATTCATATTTTTGCTTACAAAACCTGCATAACTTTTTTATCATTTTAAATAATGTATAACTTGTAATGCAACTATTTTAATAATGCATAACTGGTTATGCAATCACAATATGTTATATATTTTTTTATTAAGGTGCATAACCTATTATGCATTCATATTTTTGCTTACACAAACTGTACAAAAAAAAATTCATTTTAAATAATGCATAACCTGTGATGCAGCCATTTTAAATAATGCATAACTTGTTATGCAATCACAATATGAGGTGCATAAGGTGTCATGCATTTTTGTATTAAGGTGCATAACCTATTATTCATTCATATTTTTTCTTACACAACCTGCATAATATTTTTTTCAATTTAAATAATGCATAAACGGTTATGCATTCACAATTGTAGCTGCATAAGATGTTATACCATTTTTTTTTAATTAAGCTGCATATAACCTATTATGCGCATTCATATTTTTGCTTACAAATTGTGCATTACACTTTTTCATTTTTAAGGTTCATAAACAAATACCTCTAAGCTTGTAATATACTTTTTGTTCATTATTTTCTTCATAGTTGCAAAGTCCCACCTTGCAACTCTTGGTGTAGCATTGGGATATTGACCTTGACAGTATCGGAAATCTCAGCTAAGTTAGAGTGCTCAGCCAACCAAAGCTGCAAAAAAAAAAACTAATAAGATATTGTGTAGATATGATTTATTGACAAACATTAAGAAAGTAAAAAAAAAACAACTTACAAGAGAGTATATAGTGCAACCACCACAGTTTCTGATAAGATGATTGTCTCTTTTCACAGTCATGATGCTTTCCGTCAGGTGTTGTATACAGAGAAAGATATATAGTACATGGTTTCCAAATCCTTCACCAAACCGACGTACGAGACATCCAAGGAGTCTCCCATAGCCCGACAAAAGAACAAGATGACTAGAATGTATAGGGAGACAAGGGACACGACCTCCTGTTCTCGAACTTTCTCATGAAGTTTTGATAGCACCAGTTTTTCAATATCTTTTATCCACACATTTTTTATTGGTGCATTGGGATCTTTACACAAAACACCTTCCTTTACTTTTTTTGGGAATTCCTTGACGAGGGAAAGTGTCTGAGTCAGCTTTATCTCCTTCTTTGAAGTCAGAATGTCATTTCCCCTGTCTCCTTTAATTCTTGGCATCTGAAAAATAACAGCAAGCTCACTAGCCGTTGACTGTATAGACCTGTTTTCGTACACCTTAAATGAATGTTGATTTTAACCATCATGGTCATATGATTGAAGGACCTCATCTATGAGATGGCTTCTCTTGCCCTCCAAGTATGACAAGTTCGCAGAAGATAACCGGTTATAGAGGTTCCCAAACGGAGACACTTTCAACATATTAATCTGCATCAGAGTAAACCACCTGCTACTTTTATCCTATCCAAGAAGCTAACTACCCTTGGAAACCCTGATTTATAAGTACCTCCTTGATTTGCAGTTTTAGGTTTAACTGCATAAAAAAAAAAAAAAAAAGTAGTTATGCCTCTTTCTCATATAGATGCATAAACTGTTATACACATTTTTCACCATGCATAACCTGTTATGCACAATTTGTTAAAATGTAAACGGACATGTAAATAACATAAACAACCGGCAGTTGACTACATAACCTATGATGCATTTTTTCTAAGAAAGCATAAAATGTTATGCATTTGTTTTTTTAAGAAGCGTGATGTGTTTTACAAGGTGTTAGCATGTAAACAAGCAGGTAAATGACAAAATAAGTTTATTATAACTGATGATGCATAATAGAAATTCAACACACCTTTTTTTTATAGATGACACATTGTTGAACATTTTCTTCTTCTTCTTCTTCTTCCCTTTCAGGACTTTCCCTTGCTTCTTCTTCCCTTTCTGGTCTTCTGATTGTTTGGGTTCACGTCTTTTTATTTTCTTCTGATTATTATCAGCTTGCTTGACTGAAACAAACCAATTCAACATTAAAACAAATCAATCACACGAAATA
The DNA here is from genome assembly GCA_023531295.1 of Papaver armeniacum. Classification (NCBI taxonomy): domain Eukaryota; kingdom Viridiplantae; phylum Streptophyta; class Magnoliopsida; order Ranunculales; family Papaveraceae; genus Papaver; species Papaver armeniacum. The sequence goes on from JAJJWW010017154.1 coordinate 8,760, forward strand.
AACAATATGTCACACAAAAGATACAAGCAAATCTTACTAGCTTCTTTCTCATTCTCTGTATCATCTACTTCTTTCTCATTTTCTGTATCATCATCATCCAAAACATCCTTTGGTGCAACTTTCTTTGCTTTCTTTTTCTCTTTAGTAGCTTTATCAGTCTGAACTCTAGGTGCACTAGTGTTCGCAATTAATTGCTCCTCAGCTACCCGGAATCTAATAACAAACAAGAACAAGATGCATAATAGAAAAGAACAAGAAAGATAAATAAATGTTCAAAAACATGAAAGATGTAGACAGGTTGAGTCCTCACCGGCTTTCTTTTTTGTCTTTGTTTTCTTCTCTACTTCAGGTGATACCTGATCTTTCGATCTCTGCGACTTCCTTGATGGGGTTGCTTCAGGATCTTTTTAACACACAGTAAAAAAAAATCATAACAGGTTATGCAGTAACTTTGGTAAGCATAACCTGTCATGCACCTGCATAACATTTTATTCAGCCTTTTTTCCTACATAACATATGTTTTTTTTTTATACAATCTGTTATGTAAAAATGAATCACAAACACATGAAGTAATGTAAATGCCTACCAGAGACTCCCTTTGTTCTCGTCTCATTTAGTTGTTGTTCACCATCAGTTTCTCCCTTTTCTATATCTAGGTGATCATCATCAACAGGTAAAAATGATGTCAAAACTGAAGAAGATAACTGAAAAAAGTAAAACACAAAAATGGGTTATTCATAACAAGTTATACAGGTTATGCAGTGATTTTTGGTAATCATGAATAACCTGTCATACACCTGCATAACCTATTATGCATATTTTATTTATGTTGCATAGCATGTTATTCACCATCCTTTCCTGCATAACATGTGTTTTTTCCTGCAAAATCACACACACATGAACTAGTGTAAATGCATATCAGAGACTTTTTTTTCTCTTCTTAGTAGCGCCGTGCTTTTCCTTGGTTCTCATCTCCTTTAGTTCTAGGTCACCATCAGTTTCTCCCTTTCCCTCTTCTAGGTGATCATCATTAGCAGGTAAAAATGATGTCAAAGTTGAAGAAGATTAGAGTGAAAAAGTAAAACAAAATACACTTCATCAAAATTTAAAATCAATAGAAAAAATTGAAGAAAACAAAATCAGACATTAACAGAAGAATCTAATAATAAATCTCACCTGTTTTTTTTTTTTTCTTTCTGTTTCTTCGATTTAATTTTCCCTTCCGAGTTCCCATCTTCGTCTTTTAGGTCATCATCATCAAGAACAAATGTTAAAATCGAAAAAAAAAAAAAAAAAAACGAATCAACAGAATGCATACCATCGATTAAATTAGATTTTCATACCAGATTTCTTTTCTTTAGCAGCTTTTGACTTCTAAAGACGTGTTTTTGTTGATGTTTCCTCCATTTCGATTGAACTGATTTCGATTGAAGTAGTTTCTAAGTTTTGTAAACTGTTGTGAAATTGATTTTTAGGGTTTAATTAACTTCAATCATCGATTTGAATGATCGATTTCATCTGTTTGAATGATGGAGATTTTTTTTTCTCTTTCTCAGATATGTGACGAAGTTAATGGAGAGAATGGAGGATAAAGGAAACAGCTGGAAAAATGGTGTCTTGGAGGGAGTTAATGAAACTGCCCAAAACCGATGCAGGGTATTTGAGTATTTCGCCTGAGGGTAAGATTTTTCTTTCTAGGCCTTAGCTAATTTTCCATCTCCAAATTGGGCCAGCAGGATGGCACACCCAAGGAATCGTCGCAAAGGTTGGTATCATATTGCCGAAGTACCCATATGGAATACAAGGTCTCAACCTTCTCCTCCCATTCACTGGGATTTTGACGTACGTTGGATGAGAATTAGCAAGTCCCCGAACCCTTGTAATCACTTTCCATAAATGTGCAACCAAGCAAACAAAGGTGCTAATCACAAGTCAGTTTTCAAGGTAAAATGTTTTGAAGGTAAAATAAATGTGCAACCAAGAATTAGCCGGAAGGCTCCCAAGATAAAATCAATCAGAATATCAGTTGGAACAATAATCACAAGTCAGTTTTCAAGAATACAAAAATTTGAAATCCAAAGTCTAGATGCTGTGTGTAGAACAGTGGAAGGGAAAAGTAGCAAGATAAATTTTCTTTTTTCAAAAGTTTGAGACCCAAAAGATGGGGCAACCTCATCTTTTTTCACCCATCAGCCATTATCACAAGCATCGGTCACGGGTACAAGGTTTTACACCCTTGTATACCATAAGAGCCAATTGCATATAATTTACTCACAGTAATGTACAATTTTCTGCGCTTAACGCAATCACATAAATATAAACTCAACCTCAATTTTATTCTCTGCAGTTACACCAGACTCATCAAGTATTCCGAAATATGCAATCAATTTACTGTTCCCGCAGATTCAAAATGCTGGGCGCTACCAATTCAAAAATAATTCAGCGATCAGATTCATAATATGTAATCATATTTGGACTAATATAATTGATGCACAACTGATTATTGTTTAACAAAAGTAAACTCTGTTGTTCTGCAGACATAAGATTGTTTTCATTTCATTACAACAAAGCTAGAAATAGAATGATCCCAGAGTCTCAGCAACGGTCTTTATACTAGTGAAATATACACCAAAAAGACATCATCTTTTATCCCATGAAATGGTCTAAAGATGCAAAATTGAAACCCAAATGTAATGTAGAGGATCTATGCTTCCGCTCTAACTTGTCCTTCATCCTGTCATTGAAATACAAGTTACTCACAAATATCAGAGAAACTTACAGAGCCCTAGTACTGCACTTCAAAAACTACGAAACCAGGAGGCAACACATCAGGAGTTTAAAGACTGCACATAGAAATGCTAGGGACTAGCCATTTCGTAAGAACTTCGTGAAAGTTGCACTATGCTAAGAAGACCAGCCAAAACTCGAAACACAATTGATATTCAGGTTATAACCCCTCTAGTGTGAGCAAGAAAACATGAGCAAAAAAGCATCAGCAACTTGGTTGGGGTTGGCTAGAAAGGGAATAGGAGGACTTACCCAGCAGTCACCAATCTTGGTACTGCTCCTGCCCTTTCCCAAGGAAATAGCTGCTTTCAACCAAACAAAGGTACACAAGGACTTCCCAAGCGGCCACCCATCTTGGTACTGCTCTCGCCCTCTATTGGTCTATCGCTGGATGCCAAGCCTATTGAGACAAGCATCAGCAACACCTTCTTCCCAAAAAGGGTTTAACGCTTGGTCACCAAATTCGAGAAAGTCCTCACGAGTTTCCCTGAGATTCACAAATTTGTGCTCCTCAACGAAATTCGTGCTGGGAGCGCGCTCCTCACTAGTGACAAACGTGCTCCTAACAAAGGAGGAGCTTATCAATTAATACCAACTCAATTTCCAAGTTTAACTACAACTTCCAAGTTCTGTATTAATGTTTCTTGTTTTTTTAAAAACAAAGTTTGACTTATGTTCATCAATCCAGAAGTTCTAGAGTCTTCTACTCTTTTTTGTTTCTGATCTAGAAGTTCTAAAGATATCTAAAACTCTATATATATGACTCATACACTCTTCAATACCTCAAGCGCCAAAAGAAAATCTCTGTCTCTTATTTTCCTTCCATGAGTGCTTCTAATTCTTCTAGCTCATGAGTCATGACTTGGAAGAGGAAGATGAAGAACAAGTTGAAGAACCAAAATCAACTCTTCCATGGATGCACAAGCAAAAAATCGGCTTCAAATAGCTCGAAATAATAACAAGAGATAAAGGAAGTGAATGATCGAGAGATATACTTACGGAAACTAGAAAGGAGTCGCTTATTAAGATATTCTATATGTTTTTTATTTTATTTATTATGAGAATTAGCTGTACGACTAAGATATCTATAAAACTTATGGACGCTCCCGACTCGCTCCCCGAATTTATTTTTTGACATTTTTACGAATCTCGATTCAGTTCCCGACCCCGCTCCTGGTGACTAAGGTTTAACCACCAAGCCCAAAGGTCTAGACCCTCATGTTTGAACCACAAGTTGATGCGCAATACCCCAAAACAGGGTAAGGTGAAAGATTCTATGTATTCTAAAACAGAGTCACACACCTCACATTCACTTATCACCCTAACTAATAATTTACCCAATTTTTTTTTTTTTGCTGAAATGCACACAATGAGAGACAAATGTACAGTTCTCAACCAAGTTTTGCTAGGGTTGCACGGTGATATGTGTGTACAAATGCAGACAATCAGAGACAAATGTACAATTCTCAACAGAGTTTTGCTAGAGTTGCATGTTGATTTGGGTGTACAGACCCATGCCGATGCCCTATTTACCTTTGCATAGGCAACCCATTAGAATGAATTCCAAGCATATACAGTGAATAGAGCATCGTGTGCATTCTAACATTTTTGTTTTGAATGCGACAAACCCCCGGTATGGAATTCAAACACTAAGCATAACAATATTGAGTAAATTTCAACAAAAAGTAAAGGGTTAATGCCAAACATTATTGATAATTAAATGATTATCTCTGCATAAGGGTTTATTTAATAACCTTTCCCAACCCAAAAGAACCCTAAATCTCTACCTTAGAACCCTAAATCTCTAACTTCACCTGATTCAATAAAAAACTTGCATAAAATCTTACCTGAGCTGATTCCTTCTGAAGTTTAAGAGATTCAAGCGTCGAAATCCTTGCTTCCAATGCATCGAATTTGTGTTTCACCTAAAAGAAAACCAAAAAAAATTCAGACAAAAGAAGCAAAAAAATCAAATCAAATTGGGAAAAAAAAGAGAGAGGAGGAGTTAGAGGGTTTACTTCTGAAGTTAGAGAAATTCGTTCAGTGAGCAAATCTTTCCAAACAAACTGTGCAATTGCAGCTCCTGTCACACAGAAACCAAATCCAAACGAAACTAATCGAGTTCTCATCATTTTTCTTTTCTTCCTGAAAGAAGTAGAGAATTTTGTTTTCTCGCCCTTAAAGAAATTTTACACGGAGATTTTCTTATAATTCGGTAGGGGTAGTTATGTCATTTCGCAGAAATTAGAAGGCCCGATAAATAAGGCCCATTGGGGCTGCTGTTGACGCGTAGGTCGTCCCAGACTCCACTTAGAAATTTGAACCTGGTTTTGACGTTTTGTGCACATTTTTTTTTCATTTTTTTTTTTTTTTGAAGGAACGAGGAGCATGAAAGCCCCAAACTTCATTGATAATAAAATATAATTAACAGGAGGCCCCAGGTTTAATGCGCTCCCGGGAGGTCCAGGGTTCGAGTCCCAATGGCGTGATATCGGGAATTAACATGGAAGGTAGTGTTAGTTTGCCCCCTTGTGACAATCGAAATCGGCTCCTCTTGGCAAGGTTCCCCATGAGGCCCGTTGGTAGGAAGAACTGTTCAATAGTATGTCGTTGGAAGCTTGTTAGGCTTCCAACTAGTTAATGTAATAATCGTTATCTATTAAATAATTACATAATATTCAATTACATCCATAAATCGAAATACATGAATAATACAATAATCTTGAACCGAAAAGAATCGAAAACAAAATGTACTAAATGTATGTAAACCAAATTGTGGAATTGAAATCTCTAATGGTTTATCACCATTTTGTTGGATACTCTCCGAGAAGATAAGATGCTTCCATAAAAGAAGTAATATGTCCAAGTTCTTCATCGAAATCTGTAATCTTTGATCATCAAGTCTGTAGAAGGTTGAATGAAAGATTGAACCAAATCGAAAGTCCTCCAGGAGATATGAGAAACCGTAATGGCAAAAGCTTTCCATACGTAATCAGAAATAAAAACTATCTACAACATCAATTGCTATGATGCAATTTGTTTTATTTAGATATATATTACGTAGATAAATCTACCCGGATCTTAAACTAAATTAAAATCCTGCGGGCGAGAAAATAAGAAGATAGTTAAAAGAATTCAATGGAGAAGATGAAGATAACTACCAATTTGTTGAATATAACTAATATCTAAAGGAGATAACTGATTGGGTTAGTAAATAAAGTTGCAGAGCAAAATAAGGAGAGAGAAAACTTTTTCATAAGCATTTTGTGCACATTTTCAAAGAAACCTGTTTTGGAACAATTTTTTTGGGACTACTCAAAAAAGGTGGGGACTACTTTGTGATACAAATGTCCACCATACATTATAAGGGGTGTCCTAAAAAATTAGGGAAGACTAATCTGCCCTTATTTTAATTAAGATTATAACTAACCCTAATAACCCACTAATCTAACCCACTACCCACTAATTTAACCCACTAATTAAAACCTAATTAAAACCTAAATAAAATTGATTTAAATCAGTTTCAAAACTAAAACCCATCCTTATTCCTTCTTCTTCATCTTTTTCTTCTTCTCTTCTTTTCTTCTTCTTCTTCTTCTTCTTCGTAAACATCGACGTTAATCGTCGATTCGAAAAAATTTCATCGACGATTAATCAATCTTTACAAACAATGCGTTCTAACCAGACACCAAGGATTCCAAGATTGAGTCCTGGACTTGCAAGCATAGCGAATCTCCCAAGTCAATTTCAAATTGATAAACAACTTCAAGCAAAGTTGAGAGACCAAACTAAGCATCCAACAGGGAATAAGAAGTCTGATTTGAGTGAAATGCAAATCCGCGGGTAATTTCCTTCATACCCCTTCTTTTTAATTCGTTATTTGTTGAAGAAATTCGATTAGAAATCATGAAAACTCACTGAAAATGGTAGTTACAGTAGACATTTCGGTTAGGAAAAAATTTGTGTAACCCTAGATTTTATAACCGAACTTCCAAAAATAAGAACAGTTCGGTGTGCTCGCAAAAAATAGACTAATATCTGGATGTAGTTCGGTCTGCTCGAAAAAAAATCTCTCGTAACCGAACTCAATTTTTCCTTTGAAAGAATGAGTTCGTTTTGTCGATAATTTCTTTTGCGAACCGAACTTTTGAAATATTTAGTTCGGTGTGCTCGGTAAAAAAACTCTCGTAACCGAACTAAATTTTTCAAAAGTTAAGAATGAGTTCGGTTTTATCGTTAAATTTTTTGGCTAACCGAACTTTTGAAATATTTAGTTCGGTAGCCTCGTAATTTTTTTTCAGGTAACCGAACTATAGTCTGTTAACTTCGAGTGTTGTGTTTACTTTATTCTTTAGTTCTATTTCATTTGATAACACAATATTCTCTTATATTTAGCTAATACTTTGGTTTTTGTTCATTAGGAATAAAGGAAAAAGATTGAGACTACACCTAGATGAGGATTTGAAAACTCCCACCCCTCGTGGAGCAAAACATTTAGATTTAAAAGCGTGGTGCTACAAATGCTAAACATGGAGGGGTCTCAATTCTGGGAAGTCAACCAAGAGAATGTTCGTGATGTAATCCAAGATGTCAATGAAGAGGTGATGGAAAATACAATTGATAATGTTATTGAAGAAGAGAATGATGATGAAGAAGAGCAAGGAAATGAAGACCAAGGAAATGAAGAGGTTGAACAACAAAGAGAAGACGTTGAAAATGTAGAGGAAGAAGAACTAGGACCCGGCAAAGAAGGAGAAGGACAAGAGGAGGAAGACGATGGAGAGGAGGGAGACGATGAAGAAGAGGAAGAGGATGGAGAGGAGGGAGAAGATGAAGAGGAGGAAGAAGAGGAGGAAGAGACTGATGATGAATAAGAGCAAGAAATTGTTCCTGCTAAATAGAAAAAGAAGCCAAACCCGCCTAGCAAAAGATACTCACACATTCCCCCCGCTAATTTGTGTTTGCCACCGATGGACCCAACTTATGGTACTCCGATGATGGAGGGGAAACAATGTTTGGCTACAAACACTCATGGGCTGCGAAGATCTATGCGACAAAGGTATCATTTAAGTTCATTATTAACTAACAAAACGTAAAAAAAAAATTGGGACATGTTTCGTCAAGTATTGATAGTGTTATGTTCTTTTCATAGGATCATAATGATGCGGTTCGTATTATTAAACGTTAAAAGGCATCCACATGGGATCTTTCTTTAGAGTGTGACGAGTTTGTAGCGAAGGTTAAAGAATGTGTGTTATGGAGAGCTATTGAAATCGCACATGTGGAATTTGATTTTGTTGCCGTATCCCGCATTTCTCGAGAGGCATTATCCCGAGACATATACTATGCATCTTCCATTTGGCGAGATGGGAATTACTCCCAATGATTTCCATCGAATCAAACTTACCACTTTAAGGTAAATGTCTTCGAGAAGGCTACAACACTACAACCCCTCGACGAGTTATGAAGCTCTTGAAGAATTGGCTCTAAAATGTCTAGGATGGGATGCAAGAAATTCTCAATGTGAGTTTAACGTGCTGTGAGGTGCCCTAAACGTGGCGATGAGTATAATCCAAAAGAGACAAATGGAGCAATGAAGAAGAATGTCAAGAAATTCAAGTTGGTAAAATTGAAGGCAGCATTTGGAGAGACAAAAGAGAAGGTGGTGAAAGGAAAGTTGGTGATGGACAGGGAGACCGTTAGGCATCATGTCACCGCTTATTGGTTATATATGCTTGGAACTGTCATTTTCCCCGACACTTCTGGAAATAGGGTGGATACACATTATCTACAGCTTTTGGAGGATCTCGATGAGATGAACAATTACTCTTGGGCCACTTGGGTACTTGATTTTGTTCTACAAGAGATGAGCAAAGGGTCGAGGATTAAGTGTAATCAAATTTGAGGTTACTTAACTCTTGTCCGTGTGACCTTCTACATTGTTAATTAGCAATTTATTCGCTTATAATTTCTTCTTCCAATACAATTAATTAGTATTGTATGTGGTTAATTAATATTTCCGTATTTTCGCATAGGTTTGGATTTACGACCACTTCCCTTCATTGGGATTGTCTAAGGAAAAGTCACCTTATCCCTATGACCAACCTACAACAGGAAAACGGTTGTTTTTGGACGCACAAAAGAAGTCTAAAGAAGAGCAGTTGACTTCGTTAAGGGAGAAATTGGAAAATCTTACGGTGGATAAGGTGGTATTTCACCCATACGCCGTACCCGATGATGTCTCTGTAGATGAAGATGATCTGAATGGTTACTCTGTCTACTCCGCTTACTATGGACCCATTTGGTATCCTAACGGCTACACAATATATAATCCAAGGAGAATACTAAGATAACTTTCTTGCGTCCAAATGGATCCCGACGTGGAGAATGAAAATTTCACTTTGCTGGTTGAGGGAACAAAGAACACCGAGAAATATTTTGAGCCAAAACATGAACCAACTCCTACGGTGTCACATTGGAATGCATTTGGTAATTACTACTTACCTGGAGGTGACGTTGTACCTGTTGAAGGAGATGTGACTTCATGTGATGATGATTATATTGAGTTCTATGAAGAAATTAGTCATCCTTTTGTGATAAATAAAGAACAACAAGCTAAGTCGATGCGAAGGCAAAGGCAAAGGAGATGGAGGCTTAGAGATATCGTAAAGAGATGCCTATTTGTGCGAAAAGAAGCTAAAAGGTTATGGGATTATGTGGTAAGAAAATTTCTTTCTCTTATACTTTTCGGTTGTTTAAAATTGGAAAATATATTTACTTGTGCTTAAAATTGGAGTTAGGTGGCGAAGGGTATGAAATTGTTGAAGAAATGGATGGCTAAAATCAAAAGTGGAGAGCTGATGTTGACTAAGGAACAAACCGACTACTACAAGGAGTGGGAGGGTATTATAACTAAAAGAATGGTGGAGCCAAGTAGGTCTAAGTAACTGAAGAGGGGTCGACAACAAGGTGAAGGTTCACGTCACGCTGTGGACGAAACCGGTAGAGGAGATGAAACCCCAAGTGATGAGGAAGTTCGTCCTAAAACTCGTGGTAAACAAGGAGGTGGTAAGAGGGGTCGACAACAAGGAGAAGGTTCAAGTCGCGCTGTGGAGGAACCCGGTCGAGGAGATGATACCCCAAGTGATGAGGAAGTTCGTCCTAAAACTCGTGGTAAACAAGGAGGTGGTAAGAGGGGTCGACAACAAGGAGAAGGTTCAAGTCGCGCTGTGGAGGAAACCGGTCGAGGAGATGATACCACAAGTGATGAGCAAGTTCGTCCCAAAACTCGTGGTAAACAAGGAGGTGGTAAAGGGGTCGTAAAAGTGGTCGTTAGTGATTTCGTATGATTTTAGTTTCAAAAAACATCTTAGCTATGGATTTCGTATGGTTTAATTTGGTGTGTTTGTGTTTTTTAAACAATTACTTAAGGATTTTGTAGTTTGGTATATACAACACTTATATATTAGTTTTAGAACCTTGTTTGTGTTTTGAATTTTTATTGGGTTTGTGTTTTCAATGTTATAAGACTGAAATGTTGAAATACAGTATGGTTTTTGGTGACCAACAATTTTTACACTTGTAATCGAACTTGTAGTTCGGTAACCTGTGATAAATTACTGGTCACCGAAATGTGTTTTCGGTAGGTTGTCGAAGTCCTAGTTCGGTTACCTCGTAACATTTTCACTGGTTACCGAACTTGTCTGTAGGTCACAAAGTAATCCTTCATCCATAAGATATTAGTTCGTTTAGCGGAGCATAATATGTTAGGTCACCGAAATCTTCTCTGAGACTCAAATTTTGCTATTGCACATGTTGGAAAACTCATTCTCTTGATGCAGAAATTACATAAACCAACTCTTAGGTTTGTTTTGGAGTGTTTTGGAATCATATATATGCTCGGTTTGGCTATGAGCCTCCACAAAAACGTTCGGTGGCCACATGTAATTGTCATGTAACCAGAACTCTTTGTTCGGCAGCGAGATCATTATTTCTTAGGTCACCAAATCTTCTCTGGAGACTCAAATTTTTGCTATTGTACATGTTGGAAAAGTCATTCTCTTGATGCGGAAATCACGTAAACCAACTCTTAGGTTTGTTTTGGAGTGTTTTAGAATCGTATATATGCTTAGTTTGGCTGTGAGCCTCAACAAAAGGTTCGGTTACCTCGTGTATTTATCATGTAACCAGAACTACGGGTTCGATTGGATCGCAAGTTTTTATCTCCTAAACGAACATGTAAATTTGAATTTTAAATGTCCTTTAATTTACACAAATTTAGTACATAATTTTAAAATTATGTATTATATATCAAGTAATGGCTAATTTTATAGCCGTTATACAACCAAGTGGTATATATATGTGTTTCATAGTTAACATTTTGTTACAAAATTTCCTAAAAATGGCAGCTACTAGTCCTAAATTTACTCAGATGAAGATCTTTCTATTTGGAGAAACTACATATTATACTATCCAAAGAGGGGTGCAGAACGAAGAATGAATGGTATTATGAGTCAAAGTTATTGGAGAATTAACAGGCACGAAACATCTTCAAGGAAATTCACCATAGCTTCTTCAGGTTCAAGTTCAATTACATAACTACTTGAAGATCTACTACGACTGCTGTAAGAATTGCTGCTAACTTCAACAAGCAAATCAAAGCTCTTCTGACCTTTACAATGGAAATGATATACAAAACAGCGAAGTTGAACATCAGAATCAACCCGCACAAACTTGGTTCCGTCATTAAAGGAAATTCTGATACGATGAGGTAATAAACGAGTCCACTTGGGCAAATAACCTGTCTTCAAAGATCGCATAGTTGTATTGATATCAACAAGATGAGCTAAGAAGTCATTGAAGTAATGAATTACAACTAGTGCACTAACAACATGCATTTTACCCTACAAAAACACAAACAAGTAATATTAAAAACATCCATACGAATCAAAAATAAAACATATGTATACTGCATATTGATTCACAAAAATCGACCTAAAGTTATGCATTCATCAATTACATGTATCATATTGTTATGTAAAAATATGATGATAGTCAAATCAACAACAAAAATATGATTCAATCAAACATCGATGGAAAATCAAATCTACAACAACAATTAAAGATCCACATTAATCAAATCAAAAACATCTACGTGAGCATCTACATTAACATAAATCGACCTGAAAATCAAATCAAATCGACAAAAACAAAAGCGAAAATTGGTCTATCCACATCGAACATGAAATCGGAAACATCAAAATATTAAATCAAAAGATCTACATTGATCGAAGAAATTCAAAAACTAAAAATCAAAACAAAAATTAAAATAAAAAACCAAAACGAGCTTAGAGGATCTAAAATAAGCTTGGAAAACCTAAAATATAAGATCCTAATCTTACGTAAATAAAAACCTAGAATCGAATCAAGATCAACTAACATCAAAATCAAGATTAGAATGAAACAAACGAACTTGTAGTCAATTTCGATTATCTTCGAGAAATTGATATTCGTGAATTTGAACTCTCTCATTTCGCTCGCTCCAAAGAATTAATTAAACTCATCTTAACATAAATGAAAAAAAATGAAACTGAATCTCGAATCAAGACGTCGATATATACATAGGCTAATTTAGGAAATAAAAATAAAAATAAACTCAATTTTGAAAACTTTGGGTGTCGGAGAAATTTGGTCATCGATTTTGGATTTATAAATGTAGAATTTTTCCGTATGTGGGTTTGACATTTGAAAAAGTATGTAAAAATGGGTGTGTGGTAGTTTTCACATTTGGAAATATAAAGCTGGCTTGGTTTTACATTCAAAGACGTTGATTTTGGTGTTGGTAAACCTTTCATCTGCATGCCATCATTTGATCCCTTGGAGGGAGAAGCATACTTGGTTCCTTCCATTGTTGGCGATGGAGGTATAAATGTGCATATAACTATTTTCCATCAACAACAAGAGCTCCTCAATAAATTGTTTTACAACATTGAATAATAACATCTCATGGGTTCTTTTTCCGTCATCTGTAATTTTAAGATATTATTATTATATCTTGTAGAGCTATATCGATTTAAAACGTAAATTTATGTTTTTACGATTTCATTACTTCAATATATTTAATCAATGGAATGACCGTATATAAGAGGAAGTCGACAAGGATATGATGAACAAGTACAAGAAACTAGAAACAATGCAAAACCGGACGATCGCGGCGACATGTAGATCTCGACTTTTATGATTTGGAACACTACCTTTCCGGGAAATGCGACGTTACCAATCAACTTTCAAGTGAACACTTTGTTGAACTAAAAATTATACTCTCTTCGATTTTGGAAAAGAGATATTATAATTTTTTTATTTTAGCCTTGATATATATCAAATTCAAAAATAAAGTGAGAATATCTTATTTTTCCGAAAAACCGATGGAGTACTGAAATTGAATCCTGCATTTTAAGGTT
>JAJJWW010017155.1:0-23897 GCA_023531295.1 Papaver armeniacum
ATGCATTTCGGTCTTCAAAATGGTCGTTCGTACGATTTTTTTAGTATTATCATTTTAATTTTAACGTCATATGTTCTCCCTACAATCAATGTTAAATTACGTCTTCGGCCCTGCATCTTCGGTCTTCAAAACAGTCGCTCGTACGATTTTATAGTATTTTCGTTTTAAACGTCTGATGTTCTCACTACGGACTAACGTGGAATTACGTCTTTGGAACTGCATCTTCCATCTTCAAAATGGTCACTCGTACGATTTTTTAGTATTTTCGTTTTCATTCTCCTATTTTCTAACTACAGACTAACGTGGAATTACGTCTTCGGATCCGCATCTTCCGTCTACAAAATGGTTACTCAGACGATTTTTTAGTATTTTCGTTTTAATTTTAACGTTCTATGTTCTCACTACGGGGAAAGGTGGAATTAACGGTTGCTCGTGCGATTTTTTTAGTATTTTTGTTTTCATTCTGACGTCCTATATTTTCACAACAGACTAACTTAGAATTACGTCATCGGCACCGTATCTTCAGTCTTCAAAACGGTTGCTCATACGATTTTCTAGTATTTTTGTTTTCACCCTAACGTCTTATGTTCTCACTATGAACTAACGTGGAGTTACGTCTTCGGCACCGCATCTTCGATCTTCAAAATGGTCGCTCATCCGATTTTTTAGTATTTTCGTTTTCATTCTGACGACATATGTTCTCACTAAGGACTAACGTGGAATTACATCTTCGGCACCGCATCTTCGGTCTTCAAAATGGTTACTCGTATGATTTTTTAGTATTTTCGTTTTAATTCTAACGTCACATGTTCTCACTACGGACTAACGTGGACTTATGCCCTCGGCTCTGCATTTTCGATCTTCAAAATGGTTGCTCGTACGATTTTTCAGTGTTTTCGTTTTAATTTTAACGTCATATGTTCTCACTACGACTAATGTTGGAATTACGTCTTCGGCCCTGCATCTTCGGTCTTCAAAACAGTCGCTCGTACGATTTCAAAGTATTTTCTAACGTATGATGTTCTCACTATGGACTAACATGGAATTATTTCTTTGGCCCTGCATCTTCGATCTTCAGAACGGTCGCTCATACGATTTTTTAGTATTTTCGTTTTCATTCTAACATCATATTTTCTAATTACAGACTAACGTGGAATTACGTCTTCGGCACCGCATCTGTGGCCTTCAAAATGGTTACTCGAAAGATTTTTTAGTATTTTCGTTTTCAATTCTAACGTGGAATTATTTCTTGGCCTTTGATCTTCTCACTACGGGTATTTTCGTTGAATTCTAACATCATATTTTCTAACTATGGACTAACGGCATCTTCGGTCTTCGGTCTTCAAAATGGCACATACAATTTTTTAGTATTTTCGTTTTCATTCTTACCTCTGATGTTCTCACTATGGACTAACTTGGAATTACGTCTTCAGCACGGCATCTTCGATCTTCAAAACGGTGGCTCGTACAATTTTTTAGTATTTTCGTTTTAACCCTAACGTCCTATGTTCTCACTACGGACTGAGTTATGTCTTCAGCACCGCATCTTCGATCTTCAAAACGGTCGCTCATCCGATTCTTAAGTATTTTCATTTTAATTCTAATGTTTTATGTTCTTATTACGCTCTAACGTGGAATTACGTTTTCGGTCTTCAAAACGGTCGCTCGTAAGATTTTTTAGTATTTTTGTTTTCATTCTAACGTCTTATGTTCTCACTACGGACTAACTTGGAATTACGTCTTCGGCACTCCATCTTCGATCATTAAAACAGTCGCTCATACGATTTTTTAGTATTTTCGTTTTAATTCTAACGTATGATGTTCTCACTATGGACTAACGTGGAATTACGTCTTTTGCCCTGTATCTTCGGTTTTCAAAACGGTCGCTCATGAGATTTTTTAGTATTTTTATTTTTAATTCTAACGTCATATGTTCTCACTACGGGATAACGTGGAATTACGTCTTCGGCCATGTGTCTTCGGTCTTCATAACGATCGCTCGTACGATTTTTCAGTATTTTCGATTTTATTCTAACGTTTTATGTTCTCACTACAGACTAACTTGGAATTATGTCTTCGGCACTGCATCTTCGATCTTCAAAACTATCGCTCGTACGATTTTTTAATATTTTCGTGTTTATTCTAACGTTCTATGTTCTAACTACGGATTAACGTAGTATTACATCTCTGGCTCCGGATCTTCGGTCTTCAACTTATAGGATTTTTTAGTATTTTTCGTTTTATTCTAAAGTCTAATGTTCTAACTACGGACTAACGTGGAATTACGTCTTCGGTCTTCAAAATGGTCGCTCGTACAATTTTTTAGAATCTTCGTTTTAACTCTAATGTCACATGTTCTCACTACGGACTAATGTGAAATTACGTCATCGGCACCTCACCTTCGGTCTTCAAAACGGTCGCTCGTACGATTTTTTAGTATTTTCGTTTTCATTTTAATGTCTTATGTTCTAATTACGGACTAACATGGAATTACGTCTTCGGCACCGCATCTTCGGTTTTCAAAATGGTTACTCGTACGATTTTTTAGTATTTTTGTTTTCATTCTAACGACATATGTTCTCACTAAGGACTAACGTGGAATTACATCTTTGGCACAAGCATCTTCGGTCTTTGAAAATGGTCGCTCGTATCGATTTTGTAGTATTTTCATTTTAATTCTAACGTCCTATGTGCTCACTACGGGCTAACTTGGAATTACTTCTTCGGCCATGAATCTTCCGTCTTCAAAATTGTTGCTCTTACGATTTTTTAGTATTTTTGTTTTCATTCTCACGTCATATGTTCTCACTACGATCTAATTTTAAATTACGTCTTCGGCTCTGCATCTTCGATCTTCAAAAAAGTCGCTCGTACGATTTTATAGTATTTTCGTTTTAATTCTAACTTCTGATGTTCTCACTATGGACTAACATGGAATTACATCTTTGGCTCTGTATCTCGGATCTTCAAAACGGTTGCTCGTACGATTTTTTAGTATTTTCGTTTTCATTCTAATGTCCTATTTTCTAACTATAGACTAACGTGGAATTACGTCTTCGGCACAGCATCTTCGGTCTTCAAAATGGTTACTCGGACGATTTTTTATTATTTTCTAATGTTCTCACTACGGGGAAAAGTGGAATTACGTCTTCGGCCCTGTATTTTCGATCTTCATAACGGTCGCTCGTAAGATTTTTCAGTATTTTAGTTTTCATTCTAACGTCCTATGTTCTCACAACAAACTAACTTGTCGTATCTTCGGTCTTCAAAACGGTCGCTCATACGATTTTTTAGTTTTTCGTTTTATTCTGACGTCCTATGTAATAACTACATCCTAACGTGGAATTACGTCTTCGGCACTGCATCTTCGATCTTCAAAATGGTCACTCGTATGATTTTTTAGTATGATTTTTTAGTATTTTTATTTAATTCTAACGTTATATGTTTTCACTACGAACTAATGTGAAATTACGTCTTTGGCCATGTATCTTCGGTCTTCAAAACGGTCGCTCGTATGATTTTTTTAATATTTTCGTTTTCATTTTAACGTTCTATGTTATAACTACGGTGTAACGTGGAATTACGTCTTCAGCTCCGCATCTTCGGTCTTCGAAATGGTTACTCGGACGACTTTTTAGTATTTTCGTTTTAATTCTAACGTCTTATGTTCTCACAACAGGCAAAGGTGTAATTACATCTTCGGCCTTGTATCTTCGGTCTTCAAAACGGTCGCTCGTACGATTTTTTAGTATTTTCGTTTTCATTCTGACGTCTTATATTCTCACAACAGACTAACTTGGAATTACGTCTTCGGCATCAAATCTTCGGTCTTCAAAACGGTCGCTCATACAATTTTTTAGTATTTTCGTTTTATTCTAACGTCCTATATAATAACTACGGCCTAACGTGGAATTACATATTCGGCACTGCATCTTCGATCTTCAAAATGGTCCCTCATACGATTTTTTAGTATTTTTGTTTTAATTCTAACGTCGTATGTTTTCTCTACGGACTAATGTGAAATTACGTCTTCGGCCATGTATCTTCGGTCTTCAAAACGGTCGCTCGTACGATTTTTTAGTATTTTCGTTTTCATTCTAACGTTTTATGTTCTAACTACGGTATAACGTGGAATTACGTCTTCAGCTACACATCTTCGGTCTTCGAAACGGTCGCTATGAAACTTGCAGAAGATTGAATATAGAGTTTCTCTATGTCATACGGAACTTGCAGAAGATTGAATATAGAGTTTTTCTATGCCATACGGAACTTGGAGAAGATTGAATGGAGAATACCTCTATGTCATATGCAACTTGCAGAAGATTGAATACAGAATACCTCTATTTTTTCAAATTAAAACTTGCAGAAGATTGAATAAAGAATGCCTCTTATTTTTCATACGAAGTTTGCAGAAGATTGAATGGAGAGTACCTTTATGTCATATGAAACTTGCAGAAGATTGAATATAGAGTTTCTCTATGTCATATGGAACTTGCAGAAGATTGAATAAGAAATGACCTTTATGTCATATGGAACTTGCAGAAGATTGAATACAAAACGCCTCTAATTATTTCATATTAAGCTTCTTGAAGATTGAATAGGGGAATACCTCTATGTCATTCAAACATGAAGAAGATTTATTATAAAATGCCTCTAATTTTTCATACGAAACTTGCAGAAGATTGAATACATAATGCGTTTAATTTTTCCGATGAAGATTGGAGAAGATTGAATGGAGAATACCTTTATGTCATATGCAACTTGCAGAAGATTGAATATAAAGTATCTCCGTTTTCTATTAAAGTTGCAGAAGATTGAATACAGAAAACCTCTATTTTTTCAAATTAAATTTGCAGAAGATTGAATACAGAATGCTTCTAATATTTCATACGAAGCTTGCAGAAGATTAAACGAAGAATACCTCTATCATATGAAACTTGCAGAAGATTGAATATAGAATTTCTCTATAAATACGGAATGCCTCAAATTTTTCATACGAAGCTTGCAGAAGATTGAATACAGAATACCTCTATTTTTTCAAATTAAAACTTGCAGAAGATTGAATAAAGAATGCCTCTTATTTTTCATACGAAGTTTGCAGAAGATTGAATGGATAGTACCTTTATGTCATATGAAACTTGCAGAAGATTGAATATAGAGTTTCTCTATGTCATATGGAACTTGTAGAAGATTGAATAGGAAATGACCTTTATGTCATATGGAACTTGCAGAAGATTGAATACAAAACGCCTCTAATTATTTCATATTAAGCTTCTTGAAGATTGAATAGGGGAATACCTCTATGTCATTCAAACTTGAAGAAGAATGATTATAAAATGCCTCTTATTTTTCATACGAAACTTGCAGAAGATTGAATACAGAATGCCTCTAATTTTACATATGAAGCTTGGAGAAGATTGAATGGAGAATACCTTTATGTCATATGCAACTTGCAGAAGATTGAATATAGAGTATCTCCGTTTTGTATTAAAGTTGCAGAAGATTGAATACAAAATAACTCTATTTTCTCAAATTAAATTAAACTTGCAGAAGACTGAATACAAAATGCCTCTAATTTTTCATACGAAGCTTGCAAAAGATTGAATGAAGAGTACCTCTATGTCATATGAAACTTGCAGAAGATTGAATATAGAGTTTCTCTATGTCATATGGAACTTGCAGAAGATTGAATAGGGAATTACCGTTATGTCATATGAAACTTGCAGAAGATTGAATACAGAACACCACAAATTATTTCATACTAAGCTTGTTGAAGATTGAATAGGGGAATACCTCTATGTCATTCAAACTTGAAGAAGAATGATTATAAAATGCCTCTTATTTTTCATACGAAACTTGCAGAAGATTGAATACAGAATGCCTCTAATTTTACATATGAAGCTTGGAGAAGATTGAATGGAGAATACCTTTATGTCATATGCAACTTGCAGAAGATTGAATATAGAGTATCTCCGTTTTGTATTAAAGTTGCAGAAGATTGAATACAAAATAACTCTATTTTCTCAAATTAAATTAAACTTGCAGAAGACTGAATACAAAATGCCTCTAATTTTTCATACGAAGCTTGCAAAAGATTGAATGAAGAGTACCTCTATGTCATATGAAACTTGCAGAAGATTGAATATAGAGTTTCTCTATGTCATATGGAACTTGCAGAAGATTGAATATAGAGTTTCTCTATAAATACGGAATGCCTCTAATTTTTCATACGAAGCTTGCAGAAGATTGAATACAGAATACCTCTATTTTTTCAAATTAAAACTTGCAGAAGATTGAATAAAGAATGCCTCAAGTTTGCTGAAGATTGAATGGAGAGTACCTTTATGTCATATGAAACTTGCAGAAGATTGAATATAGAGTTTCTCTATGTCATATGGAACTTGAAAAAGATTGAATAGGAAATGACCATTATGTCATATGGAACTTGCAGAAGATTGAATACAAAACGCCTCTAATTATTTCATATTAATCTTCTTGAAGATTGAATAGGGGAATACCTCTATGTCATTCAAACATGAAGAAGATTTATTATAAAATGCCTCTAATTTTTCATACGAAACTTGCAGAATATTGAATACATAATGCGTTTAATTTTTCCGATGAAGATTGGAGAAGATTGAATGGAGAATACCTCTATGTCATATGCAACTTGCAGAAGATTGAATATAAAGTATCTCCGTTTTCTATTAAAGTTGCAGAAGATTGAATACAAAATGCTTCTAATATTTCATACGAAGCTTGCAGAAGATTAAACGAAGAATACCTCTGTCATATGAAACTTGCAGAAGATTGAATATAGAGTTTCTCTATAAATACGGAATGCCTCTAATTTTTCATACGAAGCTTGCAGAAGATTATATATAGAATACCTCTATTTTTTCAAATTAAGACTTGCAGAAGATTGAATAAAGAATGCCTCTTATTTTTCATACGAAGTTTGCAGAAAATTGAATGGAGAGTACCTTTATGTCATATGAAACTTGCAGAAGATTGAATATAGAGTTTCTCTATGTCATATGGAACTTGCAGAAGATTGAATAAGAAATGACCTTCATGTCATATGGAACTTGCAGAAGATTGAATACAAAACGCCTCTAATTATTTCATATTAAGCTTCTTGAAGATTGAATAGGGGAATACCTCTATGTCATTCAAACATGAAGAAGATTTATTATAAAATGCCTCTAATTTTTCATACGAAACTTGCAGAAGATTGAATACATAATGCGTTTAATTTTTCCGATGAAGATTGGAGAAGATTGAATGGAGAATACCTCTATGTCATATGCAACTTGCAGAAGATTGAATATAAAGTATCTCCGTTTTCTATTAAAGTTACAGAAGATTGAATACGTAAAACCTCTATTTTTTCAAATTAAATTTGCGAGAAGATTGAATACGAGAATGCTTCTAATATTTCATACGAAGCTTGCAAAAGATTAAACGAAGAATACCTCTGTCATATGAAACTTGCAGAAGATTGAATATAGAGTTTCTCTATAAATACTTAATGCCTCAAATTTTTCATACGAAGCTTGCAGAAGATTGAATACAGAATACCTCTATTTTTTCAAATTAAAACTTGTAGAAGATTGAATAAAGAATGCCTCTTATTTTTCATACGAAGTTTGCAGAAGATTGAATGGATAGTACCTTTATGTCATATGAAACTTGCAGAAGATTGAATATAGAGTTTCTCTATGTCATATGGAACTTGTAGAAGATTGAATAGGAAATGACCTTTATGTCATATGGAACTTGCAGAAGATTGAATACAAAACGCCTCTAATTATTTCATATTAAGCTTCTTGAAGATTGAATAGGGGAATACCTCTATGTCATTCAAACATGAAGAAGATTTATTATAAAATGCCTCTAATTTTTCATACGAAACTTGCAGAAGATTGAATACATAATGTGTTTAATTTTTCCGATGAAGATTGGAAAAGATTGAATGGAGAATACCTCTATGTCATATGCAACTTGCAGAAGATTGAATATAAAGTATCTCCGTTTTCTATTAAAGTTGCAGAAGATTGAATACAGAAAACCTCTATTTTTTCAAATTAAATTTGCAGAAGATTGAATACAGAATGCTTCTAATATTTCATACGAAGCTTGCAGAAGATTAAACGAAGAATACCTCTGTCATATGAAACTTGCAGAAGATTGAATATAGAGTTTCTCTATAAATACGGAATGCCTCTAATTTTTCATACGAAGCTTGCAGAAGATTGAATGGGAGAGTACCTTTATGTCATATGAAACTTGCAGAAGATTGAAAAAAAGAGTTTCTCTGTCATATAGAACTTGCAGAAGATTGAATAGGGAATTAGCTTTATATAATATGGAACTTGCAGAATATTGAATAGGGAATTACCTTTATGTCATTTGGAACTTGCAGAAGATTGAATAAAGAACAACTCAAATTTTTCAGGAATACCTCAATGTCATTCGAACTTACAGGAGATTAATTATAGAATGTCTTTAATTTTTCATGCGAAGCTTGCAGAAGATTGAATATAGAATACCTCTAATTTTCCATATAAATCTTGGAGAAGATTGAATGGAGAATACCTCTAAGTCATATGCAACTTGCAGAAGATTGAATATAAAGTATCTTCGTTTCGCATTAAAGTTGCAGAAGATTGAATAATGAATACCTCTAATTTTTTTCAAATTAAATTTGCAGAAGATTGAATCTTGAATGCCTATACCATTTCATACGACATGAAACTTACTACGGATTAACGTGGAATCACGTCTTCGGCACCGCATCTTCGGTCTTCAAAATGTTTGCTCGTACAATTTTTTTAGTATTTTCGTTTCCATTCTAACGTCCTATGTTCTAACTACGGACAAACGTTGAATTACGTCTACGGCTCCGCATCTTCGGTCTTCAACTCGTATGATATTTTAGTATTTTCATTTTCATTCTAACATCTTATGTTTTTACTATGCACTAACGTGGAATTACGTCTCCGGCACCGCATCTACGGTCTTATGGTTACTGTACGATTTTTTAGTATTTTTGTTTTAATTCTAACGTCTTTTGTTCTCACTAAAGACTAACGTGGAATTACGTTCGCTCGAACGATTTTTTCGGGTTTTCGTTTTCATTCTAACATTTTATGTTCTAACTACGGACTAACGTGAAATTACGTTTTTGGTTCCGCATCTTCGGTCTTCAACTCGTACGATATTTTAGTATCTTCATTTTTATTCTAATGTATTATGTTTTTACTACGGACTAACGCGGAATTACGTCTTCGACACCGCATCTTCGGCACCACATCTTCGGTCTTCAAAATGGTTATTCGTACGATTTTTTAGTATTTTTGTTTTCGATCAAACGTCTTATGTTTTTACTACGCACTAACGCGGAATTACGTCTTCGGCATCGCATCTTCGGTCTTCAAAATGGTTACTCGTACGATTTTTTAGTATTTTTGTTTTAATTCTAACGTCTTATGAACAATACGGACTAACGTGGAATTATGTCTTCGGCCCTGTATCTTCGATCCTCAAAACGGTCGATCGTACAATTTTTAGTATTTTCGTTCTAATTCTAACATCATATGTTCTCAATACGGACTAACGTGAAATTACGTCTTCGGTCATGCATCTTCTGTCTTCAAAACGGTCGCTCATACGATTTTTTTAGTATTTTCGTTTTAATTCTAACGTCCTATGTTCTCACTACGGACTAACGTGAAATTACGTCTTCGGTCCTGCATCTTCGGTCTTCCAAACGGTCGCTCGTACGTTTTTTTAGTATTTTTTGTTTCAATTCTAACATCATGTGTTCTCACTACGGACCAACGTGGAATTACGTCTACGGCCCTACATCTTCGGCGTTCAAAATGGTCGCTCGTTTTTTCATTTAATGTCTTATGTCCTCACAAAAGATTAACGTGGAATTACGTCTTCGCCTCTGTATCTTCGGTCTTCAAAACGGTCACTCATACGATTTTTTAATATTTTTGTTTTCATTGAAACGTCCTATATTCTAACTACATACTAACGTAGAATTACGTCTTCGGCCCCGCATCTTGGATCTTCAAAACGGTCGCTCGTACGATTTTTTAGTATTTTCGTTTTAATTCTAATGTCCAACGTTCTCACTACGGACTAACGTGAAATTACGTCTTCGATCCTGCATCTTCGGTCTTCAAAACGGTCGCTCGTACGATTTTTTAGTATTTTCGTTTTAATTCTAACGTCCTATGTTCTCACTCCAGACTAACGTGAAATTACGT
Source organism: Papaver armeniacum (assembly GCA_023531295.1). Taxonomy (NCBI): domain Eukaryota; kingdom Viridiplantae; phylum Streptophyta; class Magnoliopsida; order Ranunculales; family Papaveraceae; genus Papaver; species Papaver armeniacum. The sequence goes on from JAJJWW010017155.1 coordinate 10,281, forward strand.
CTTCGGTCCTGAATCTTAGGTCTTCAAAACGGTCGCTCATACGATTTTTTAGTATTTTCGTTTAACTTGAAATTACATCTTCGGTCCCGCATCTTCGGTCTTCAAAACGGTCGCTCGTACAATTTTTTAGTTATTTTGTTTTCATTCTAACGTCCTATGTTTTCACTACGAACGTCTTCGGCCTTCAAAACGGTCACTCGTATGATTTTTTAGTATTTTCGTTTTTATTCTAACGCCCTATATTCTAACTACGGACTAACATAAAATTACGTCTTCGGTCCCGCATCTTCGATCTTCAAAACGGTCGCTCGTATGATTTTTTAGTATTTACGTTTTAAATCTAATGCCATATGTTCTCACTACGAACTAACGTAAAATTACGTCTTTGGTCTTGCATCTTTGGTCTTCAAAACGATCGCGCTTATGAGTTTTTTGTTTTTTTCGTTTTAATTCTAACGTCATATGTTCTCACTACGGATTAACATGGAATTACATCTTCGGCCCTACATCTTCGGTCTTCAAAACGGTCGCTCGTATGATTTTTTTAGTATTTTTGTTATCATTCTAAGGTCCTATGTTCTCTCTACGAATGTCTTCGGCCCAGCATCTTCTGTCTTCATAACATTCGCTCGTACGTTTTTTTAATATTTTCGTTTTCATTCTAGCATCATATGTTCTAACTACGGACTAACGTGGGATTACGTCTTCGGCTCCGCATCTTTAGTCTTCAACTCGTATTTTCATTCTAACGTCTTATGTTTTAACTAAGGACTAATGTGGAATTACGTCTTCGGCACAACATCTTCGGTCTTCAGATTTTTTAGTATTTTCATTTTAATTTTAATGTCCTATGTTCTCATTACGGAATAACATGGAATTAGTTCTTCATTTCGCATCTTCGGTCTTCAAAATTGTTACTCGTACGATATTTTAATATTTTCGTTTTTATTCTAACGTCTTATGTTGATACTACGGACTAACGTGGAATTATGTCTTTGATACTGCATCTTTGGTCTTAAAAATGATCGTTCGTACGATTTTTTAGTTTTTCGTTTTCATTCTAACGTCTTATGTTTTAACTACGGACTAACGTGGAATTGCGTCTTCGGCACATCGTAGTTTTTACTACGGACTAACGTGGAATTACATCTTCGACACCGCATCTTCGGTCTTCAAAACGATCGCTCGTATGATTTTTTAGTATTTTCGTTTTAATTCTAATATCTTATGTTCTCACTACGGACTAACGTGAAATTACGTCTTCGGTCCTCCATCTTCGGTCTTCAAAACAGTCACTAGTACAATTTTTTAGTATTTTCATTTTCATTATAACGTCCTATGTTCTCACTACGGACTAACGTGAAATTACGTCTTCGGCATCGCATCTTCGGTCTTCAAAACGGTCGCTCGTACGGTTTTTTAACATTTTCAGGTTAGTGTCTAATATTATCATTACAGATTTCGTGGAGTTAAGTCTTCGATCCGCTTTCTCAGTCATCAAAACGGTCAACTGTCACTCGTTCGATATTTTAGCATTTTTCATTTTTATTTTAACGTCGTATGTCTACATTATGGATTTTTGTGTAATTAATATCATCCGTTGGGCCTTTTCACTTCATCCATGATTGTTTGTTTAATCTATTAGCATTTTAGTTTTCATTTTTTAGCATCTTCAGTCTTAAATTACAATCCTCCGTATAGTATATTAGTATATTAATCTTCAGTTTAGAATATTAGTATATTAGTGTGCTTTTGTTAGTATATTAGTCTTTCACTTTAGAATAGCACTTTGGTTTTTATTTTTTAGCATCTTCGGTCTTAAATTACAATCCTCCGTGTAATTTATTAGTATATTGGTCTTCACTTTAGACTCATTAGTCTTAAGTTACGATTATTAGTGTAATTTCTTAACGTTATCGCCTCACTATAATTGTTAATGGTTCTAACCTAACATGAATATCTTTTAAACATAACTAGCTATCCTATTGCATACATTGAGCTTAAGGCTACCAACAAAATTATATAGATAAAGCCCACCGAAAATAAATATAAGGGAATCGTGGGTGTTAGAGATCTTACCTCCTATTCTAGATAGGGGATGATTAGGCCGAACCAATTTAAGCAGTCGTCAGACTGATATCCATACCTCTTCTCCTTCCTAACGATACAACTTCAATCAGCTTTCTTGAATCAAAACTACCTACAACATTGAAAAGGGGATTTAGTATCTAAGTAATTAGAATGACGCTCTTAAGTTTCAACATTAAAGACTTAAAAGACAGTTTCATAATAAATGAAAATTTAATATTTATTTGTGACTATGTATTTATTACTCAATTTAAATGTTAAATAAGTAGCATAATATTTTAAAGGGGTAAAATCTAAATTGAAGGTCAAATAAGCATTTCTATTAGATACTAAATAAAGATCGAAACCGGAAACCATTATAGCACCAGAAAGTAACGTACACCTAACACTTACAATCTTAAAAATATTCATTGATTACTGTAGAAAAGCTAATTGTTTATGCATGATCAGTGATGATCAAAATAATTGAGTATTCAAACAGAGACATTTGAACATTTAACAAAGTAATCTGAGAATAAGGTAATTGAACAGCCGATTTGACTCAAATGAGTCCTAAACTATGTCAGTATCTTCTTCTGAAATTTCTAAGGTACCATGTGTTAATGAACCAGTTATGGTGGTCAGAGTTCAAGTAAAGATTTGGTAGATCACAATAAACAAAAAGACCCATCTAATCTAAAAAAAAAATATTCTTATTAAATTTTTCTACGATAAGGAAATCCTATCAGAATCAAAGGTCTAGATACTCTAGTAGACCTTTAGTAGATACTCTAGTAGAAAAATCACCCTATCAGAATAAATTTTTTCTACGACAAGGAAATCCTATGATGGTATAGCTAAACTACAGTTTTGGTGGTAATACTATAGTAAAACACTATACTCAGTGTCATAACATAAACTTAAAGATGAACTACGTTAATAGCTCATAAAAGGATTTGAGGATTATCTAAATACAAGCTATCTACAGTTCAGCATTGTAAAATTTTCACATTAGCAAAACAAAAGTCCAATTCTGCTAGTTTTGTTGATTGAAACATGTCAAGCTGAAGAAGCAGTATCCAAAAATCAGCTATTCCTGTTCTTGGTTTAGTCATAAACAAAGAATATTCAGCTAATTTTACTATACTTAAAAGAGAGTGAGGAGAGAGGCTAGTCAAATTTTTGACAACATTCACAACATTATAGTGGTACTATGTTTTATTGGAAAAGGAAAATGTGTAGCGTATCTAATGAACTTGCTAAAACAGAAATACTTTTATTGTTTTGATGTTCAAAAAGCCACTAATATCGTTTTTAATGTTTCAATCAAGCACAAATATCTTTAAAAACAAAACTATTACTGCACACCTTGAACTTAAGGCTATAGACTACATACAGATTATATTGTTGTCCACACATAGTTAGCAATAACCAGCATATATCTATTGATGGCATAGCTTAGCCTAGTTTATATTTTCATGACTTGGGTATCTCGTTCTGATGGTTTTTTCTCCTACTAAGTCAGTTCATCCGAAATAAACATATGAAGTTGAAAATAAACCCACTGAGAAGAATGCAGATTGGGTAGGACAATGATACAAGCCAAAATTTATAATTACCTCATCCTCAGAAAATGAACACTTAGAAATTTTCAGAGGTGCCAACTCTGTAATAGACCCGTCAAATCTGTGAGAGAGCACTTGGCATATGGGAATCCATTACCGATACGAGCTCCAAAAGCTATCACGGGTTACCTATATCGAAGAATCAATGTACCTATAATTACTCTCAGAAAAACAAGAAGAAACTAATATGCAACAATTGGTATAAACTTTTCTGTAAGCAAACACAAGAAAAACTTTTAGAACTGAAAAAATGCTAACGCATCTGCAAAATGAATCATCACTCAAGTTCAGTACTAAGTGAAAACAAAAAGGATTACACAGACGAAAAGTAATACACGATAGAAACTACATAATCAAATAGCATGATGCAACAGATAATGAGATTAGTGAACTGCTCAAAATTATTTGGGTCCAATCAAGATGTTACTCCATCTAGTCAAATGACCACAGCAAAAAGTATTGAACAATCTTCATTTAAGAGCAATAACTCTAACAGAGACATAACTGAACCAAAATGAGACATAAGTGAACCAAAATTAAGTTGCTAGTCCTGTTTCCTTGAACTAGATCGCTACTTCCAAGTCATACAGACCGGCATATAGAATTGCATTTACAACTCCAGCATTTCACATGCAAGGGGTCTCTCTTTTTTTATTTCATGTAGTTTTCGTGTTTCGTACAATACGCAGTCACTTAATGTTGACTTAAGTTATACCTAAGCATACTGTAGTACCTGCAAAATCATTGACATCATAAATTATTGCTAAATTTATTCTTCAAACTATTATCTTGACCAAACTTATTCTAAATCCCAACAAAGCTTGACAGCACCTAATTTAATATACACGCTAAATCTCAAGAACTCAGCATAATACTCGTTGAAATAACATTGCATATGAAAATAAACAACTCCCATACAAACAGCTCATATGTGTCATACCTTCATTTGAGAAATCTAAAATACTACTACCAATTAACTGCTCAACATCAACAAATCTCCAATAAAAAATGGAACAAACATGCATATGAAGGTCAAATCTAGACCAATATTTACAACATGATTTTATCATCCAAACTCAAAAATTATGAATAATGTGTAGCTAATATACACAAAAATCTGACTTACCAATGGTAGGAATTGTGGGGTACAATCACCTTGATGAATTGTCACTCTCCACGCCAAAGTTATTTGCGCTTCAAGCAGCATCAAGTAAAAAATTGTCTGCACTAGGGAAAAAATATGAGAAGGTGAGCTACAATTGTTAAACAATAGATCTGAAGTACAACCTATGAACTAATGAGAACATGGTAGGTCTCACAAACAAACAGAACATCTGAAGTACAATGTGTGTGGACCTGACAAATGTTATTAGTTTCTCATGAGCTGACTACTATAGAAGTAGTAGTGGTAGTACTAGTGAGGAGTGTTGAAGATGTAAATCCAACAAAAACCCATTGAAATCACAGATCCAGATCTATAGAATTCATCAATATAGACCACATTTAAGAGGTGTTTGCTGTCAATCCATCATCAATTGATGAAATGCATCCAAAGAGGACGACATGGGGAGAGCTGAACCAGAAATCCTCATCCGAGGGCTTAGCTACCAGGTCTCCTATACAAGTTTCTCAGTGACAAAAGCAGAATTGAATAAACACTATAATTTTCAGAAAATTCACCTTAAGGAGCGAAGGAGTTCAGCACATTCAGCAGTTTCCCGCATAGAAAACAGTAAGTATGGTTACAGCTGTTTGGTAAGGCCCAGCAATTGATACTGCAAAAGAAGAGAACCAGTTCTTTTAAGAATGATCTTAAATTCCATAAACCCGAAAACATGATTAGTTCAGATTACGAAGTCTAACTATTATGAAACAAAAGCATATCATCAAGTACAAGCTTTTCCCCACTCTAATTTTATTGATACAAGTTAACCCTGGTGGTATTACAAAATAGGGGAACAATGGAAATCAAATTACTGAAATGGAATCCCTTAAAATTCTACTTACAACTCGGTGACAACTCTATAATCTCCTTGTACAGAGCAAGTAACACCACCAGACCAAGAAGGTATACCACCATCTCCACATGGACTGTCTCCAACCCATGCATATACCACCCTCCATCCAAGCTGATGCATCAATTTCGTTTAACGCTTTCACTACCAAACCAAAATATGATAATTACTAAATCTCATTAGAGCGAAAATGTCGGATTAAAAGAATCGAAGATCTGTCCGAAACCCTAGAAAAAAATTGAAAACAAAATTCGAAAATTTCAATCTCAAAAGAGAGATTAAGATGAGACATCTATATATCTGTGCTCTGATCATAAATCGAACAAGAAAATCGATATGAAATCAAAGAAATTAGGTTTTTGAACCCTTAAGGAATTTTTCTGAAAATCGATTTTGAATCAAAGATTCAGCAATTATAATCGAATTAAAGCGATTATGATAGATTTACTTATCTTTCAGTTGAAGAATCTCCATCTTTAACTGTTGAGGACTTGCTCTTTCTCAAAATCTACTTCCGGCTCCTCTCTGAACGTGTTACTAACTACAAATCGGAGACAGATTTGTTTCTGAAAATGTGAATTCCTCGTCTAAGGACATATTTCGATTGCAGAAGTTGCAGGTAATTGTGGAGGTTGTAGGAGATTGCACAAGTTGTAGAAATTGGGGAAATTGGTGGTCTCTTGTCTGAAAGGTGATGAAAGAGGCGGAAGAAAAATAATTCGAATTCTAAGTTAACCTTACACACCAGATGGCAAGTACTATGACTTAAGAAAATCGGGTAGAAACAACCAGCCTGTTCTACAGAAATTCCACTATGTGGGCGGAAAAAGAATTTAAAAGCGTGGGCAGCCACACTCACGAATGGCACATGTGGTATACAAATCTTTCTTGCACGACAAGATATGTTGCGATTTCGGACGGGGATAGTCGCTATTTCTTTTTTTTTACTCGGAAAAAGATATATATTAAGAAACCTATTATAGGGGCTCCAAGGAAAAAGTTTTGAGGGCTCCTAAGGATTCTAGTGTCCTAAAATATGATAAAGGGAGACCTAAACTATACTTAAAAATACCAAAATATCCTTCACCCCTTAAATACCAAAACCTAAACCAAAATCAGTTTCAATACTTTCTATTCATCTCCTCTCCAACGCCTCCATCTCCTCTCCATAGCCTCTCCATCTCCTCCATCACCTCTTCTTCGATTAATCGTCGATTATCAATATTATTCATCGTCGATTAAAACATCTATAAAGATTATGGGACGGATAAACGATACTAAGAGAAACAAGAATCCAAAATCAGTGAATCAATCACATGCAACACCAAATGAGGAATTAGATGAAGATGAAGAATTGAACAATCAAAGAGCTCAAACACCCGCAATGACTTCAATAAGGTAAGAATCAAAAAACCCATCTTCTTTCAATTGTTTTTGTTGCAAGAATAGATAGAATCGACCGATTTAGGGTTTAAAAAAAAAACAGTTTCAGAACTGTGTACGGTTTGGAGTTCTTAATTTCCAAACTATACGTAGTGCATACGGTTTGAAAAATGCAAACTTCCACACCGTATGCTTAACTGCTTATGCTTACGGTATGGAAAATACAAACTTCCACACCGTATGTTAATCCTTAGCAAAAATTGAAATTTTATATTCTGTATCGTAGGTAGTAATTTCCAAACCGTAGGTTCAACTGGGTTTATATACGGTATGGTTTTCACACCGTAGGGATGATTGTGTTTGCGTACGGTTTGGATTTCAAACCGTAGGCTTGACTGAGTTTGAGTACGGTTTAGTTTTCAAACCGTAGGCTTGACTGAGTTTGCATACGGTTTGGAAATCAAACCGTAGGTTAACTAATTTCCACACCTGAATTTTCAGTTTTCAGCTTTGTTAAATTCATTGTATGTATTAAACATAGTTGCTGACATTTTTAGGAATCGACAACCAAAGGCTAGGGATAAGGATAAGGTAAAGAAGAAGAGATCGCAAGAAGTAACACCATTTCATGAGCGGACTCTACCACCTCACAACAAGATTGCATTGGGTCTTTGAACAGGAGGAACAAAGGTATCGTCATTGGTGGACCAAGAGAAGAAGTGACTGAACGTGCACTTGCGGTTGCTCAACAAAGCAATCCTGAAACTGAAGAACATGGTGATCTTCCACCTACAAATGAAGGTGATCTTCCACCTACAAACGATGACAAAGGAAAAGGAAAGAAGAAGTATAAAGCTACACCTTCAGCAAAAGAAGTGATCGAGGCTATGGTGTTAATACCGCCCAAGGCAGACGAAAGTGCTTGGGGTTTTCCTAGAGATGGGGGTGAAGTCTTATTTAGTTATGAAACTTCATGGGCTGCAAGAGTTTGTGCAGCAGAGGTAAAGATCTCTCCTTAACTTTGTCGATTCTCAATTTTTTCTTACCATTATTTAATCTTTCTTTAACAATTTCATGTTTTCTCTAGGATCATACAAAAGCGCTTCCTAAACTGAAGCGTCAAACAACTCAATATTGGCCATTGGATGATGAATGTGATCTTTGTTAAAGCCTTGGTAGAAGGTTCGGGTTTATGGTCTGCATTTGAGTATTCACAAAAGCACTTCGATGTTGTCACTTTTTCTGGATTTAGAGAAAGGTTTTGGGCCGAAACCACCACCTTTCATCTTCCATAGCTGCAGGTTGATCTTCCATTGGTTCAGGTTGAAGATCGAGCTATAAACATATGAAAAATATTGCAAAGGATTAGGAAAATATGCATCTGAAAACATACACATACGGTGTGGAAAGAAAACCGTAGACAAGGATACGGTGAGGACTTCCAAACCGTATGACACCTTGTGATTGCCTACGGTTGTGTTTTCAAGACGTAGTCTTACCTGTGATTGGATACGGTTTGGAAACCAAACCGTATATTCATGAATATCATTAAATGCATTCATGCAACTACGGTGTGAAACACCACCGTATGTACCTACGGTTTGGAGTTCATATTTTCCAAACCATAACCGGGTTCGGGAATTTTCCGACGGTTAGGAAATATGAATTTTCCAAACCGTATTGATGGTTTGGAAGTATGAATATTCCAAACCGTATATAGAATCTACGGTTTGGTCGATAATTTATCCAAACCGTATGTTTCTCACGGTTCAGATTTAAGGGTTTTCAAAAAACAAAAAACTCCAACTTTCTACGTACTTCATGCGATTAAAAACAAGAAAATTGTTATTTGAGTTAAGTTAGAGGTATACCTCACTCTTTAGAGCCTTTGGTTCTTGATATTCATCTTCTTTGGGTTCTTCAAATTCATAATAGTGTTCATATTCTTCATGTATAGGTTGAGGTTGTGGTTGGGTTAGAAAATGATTTTTGTTTGATTTGGTAGATGATGATTCACCTACCTCACTAATCTTACTAGAGCCACTCATTTGGATTGAGAAAACCTAAATTTCTAGTTTTTTCTCAAACTTTTTCTTCTTCCTTCCCTAATTTTGATATTTTGATTTTCAGAGACTAGGTATAAATCAAATTATTCATAGAGGGAAAATTAGCCAATACATAAAATAGTTGGATAAGGGGTTTTGTTGGTTACTATTTGGAAACCCATGTTTTGTCATTTTGTGAGCCCTCAAAACTTTTTCTAGGAGCCCCTATAATAGGTTTCTATATTAAAGAAGCTTACAAAGAGTAAGCTGGGTAAGGATAAGGGACGGAACCCAAAGGGAGAGGAAGAACAGGCTCCACCTCCCCAAACTTGACAAAAACCCAAATAAAAACATGAAACCTAAGTTACAAAAAGAAAAGAATCCCGGTTAGCAATTACTTGATCAAGAGAGACCCCTATCATTGAGTCCAAGTTTTTACACCAAAAGAAAGTTTGAGTTTTCATGTCTTCTATAAGATTCGTAAAGCTCGTCGTCCCATTGTTGAAAATGATGTCGTTCTGACAATCCCAAATACACCAACAAATAGCTGCCGGCAACACATGTCAAAGACTTTTTCCTGAAGTAGATAAATTTGTAACTCTTCATCCTTTTGATAAGTAAGTCGATGTAATTAGGCATTACCCAATTAAGTTTAGTGATTGACATAAAATGCTGCCAAACCGAATAAGCAAAAGGGCAATGAAATAGAAGATGGGCAGTAGTCTCTCTATCACGACAACACAAAAGACAACCATTAACCAAGAGCTTACCTTTCCAGTGAAGGACATCCATGGTTGCTAGTTTTTTATGATAAACCTGCCACAAAGAGAAGCCTATTTTGTGCGGCCATGCCCTTGACCAAATGCTTAAGTTTTCAATCTTAATTAAATGTTCATTTGCATACCAGGAATAAGAGGACTTCACTGAAAAAATTCCCTTTTTGTCAAGAGACCATGCTAAAGAATCTTGGTCATAACCTACCATTAAATTTTCTAACATCACTAGTAATGTAGAAACTTCATCAATTTGAACTTGTGTTAGTCTTCTGTCCAGACCAAGGTTCCACGTACGAGCCTCCGTTTAATAATGTCTCGGCGCATTTTCACACTGTCTAGTGTTTAGTAGAAGTGATGGAGTAAATGTGCGGGAAGGCTGCATTTAATTGTTCTTCTCCGACCCAAGTGTCCTCCCAAAATCTAATCGCGTTGCCATCCCAAGCTTGAGATCGGTGCATTGCTTGCAGGTTTTAAGATGAGAGTAAATATCTTTCCAGACTCCACAAATGTTCCTTGATTTTGGTTTCTTTGTCTCTCTATCCATCATAGTTGTTCCATATTTTGACAACATCGCAGTTCTCCATAACGACGTCTCCTCCTTATTAAAACTGTTAAAGCACTGCTCGGTCAAACTCGCAAGCTTTGCTATCTCAAGCTTGTTTGTCAAGTTTAGTTGTCAAAACTATAAGTCTTGATTTCTAGTCTACTTATAGCTATGTCTCGGATTAGGATAGAATGTGTAGTTGAGCTTTAAACTTTACGGCGTTCATCGATTGAAGACGAAGAACTACTAAGTGGAGCTTTTGGAACTTCATCAACAAAAGGTGTGTGGAGACTTAAACTCATCTATCATTCAGAAGTCTATTTCTATTTTATCTCCTATTGAGACAAAGTCGTATAGCTATATAGACTTTAATTATACACATTTGATATTTCGATCTGAGTTTAACTCGCTTACATATTTCTCGGAATATGTGTCGGTAAGATTTCGCTTTAACCAAGTTCATCTTTTATTCTTGACGAAAGTCAAAAGATGATCATGTGAAAATCGCCTGGTAACATCTTATATGATTTGTGTGAGACAGTCATTTGATGTATACTCGGAATGTTTCGCATTGATTATTTGATCACTTGAAAATTGCTTTGAAGCTAATAGTTTGTGTGATACGGCTATTCTCGTCTTCTAAGAATGTTTGAATGATTAAAATGGGAGTTTGGAAGAATTAATCATTGATTGGATATAGCATAGTATGCGTACTTGTATGCTAATTGTTGCAAGTGTATTCCAAGTCCGGGAATTTAGTGTGCATACCAGTATGCGTACTGATTCAATAGTTGAAGTCCGGGAACTATAGTATGTGTACCCATATGCGCACTGATTTCTACTGATTTCGGTCATGGACGACAATATGCGTACCCATTTGCATACTGGCGAACAAGACCAAGTCCGAGAACAAAAGTATGCGTACACGTTTGCATACTTGAGTTGGTTAAGTTCTAAAATTGGTTAAGTATGTTTACATACTCATGAAAAATACATTTATATAATAAGGAATGCAATCTTTGTAAACCGTGGCTATAATGTTCATGAATTAGTTCGAGTGAATGAAAACCGATTTAGCTTAAATTGTGTCTTAAATACTTCTATGAGAATATAAACAATTGAACAACTCTATAACTAGTTTCATTTGAGTCATTTGAACTAGTTGTGTTACGATGGACAAGGTTGATATGAAAGTATTCATATGGATAACTTCGGTTAACTATTGTTGAGCCAACTAAGTGTACACGTTTAGGTACGGTTACCCATATCTAAATGAAGGTACATTTCATTTGTGTGTAACAAGCTAAGACCATCTAACGGTGGAAAGATATTAGCTTGAATATAATCAGGTTTTCATCTAACAGTAAATATTGATTGCTTTGTCCCAAAGTTATCAAACCCTGATTTGAAGACTATATAAGGGAGAACTCTAGCAACTGGGAAACCTAATCCCCACACCTACTATGTGATACTAGTTGCGACTAGAGTCGATTCTCCTTTAACCTAGGTTTTTCCTAAAACCAATATAGGTTAACGACTTAAAGACTTCATTGCGATTGTGAAACCAGACCCAACTATTTTCTGTGTAGTTGTGTATTCTGATCTTACTTTGTTCTATCGTATTGGTTATTATCTTCTCTAAGATTTGTTCGAGATTTAATCTCCGATAGGTAAGATAAAAAGTAGTCACAAACATCTTCTTCTCATCGTTTGTGATTCCACGATATCTTGTTCCGCTACCATACGGTTAAGATTATTGTGAGGTGATTGATATTACTTGTCTTTTCTTCGGGAATATAAGTCCGGTGTATCAGTTGGTTCCTCTTCACCTTGATTTATCAAAAGACGGAACAAAACTCGTAGGTATTTCTGTGGGAGACAGATTTATCTATTCAATAGACTTTTATGTATGAGACAAATTAGTTTATCAAGTCTTCGACTTTAGGTCGTAGCAACTCTTAGTTGTGGGTGAGATCATCTAAGGGAATCAAGTGCGCAGAATCCGACGTGGTTCTAGAGGCGTAACGAACGCAACTGTACCTTGATCAGTGTGAGATTGGTTAGGGCTCAACTGTACTCTTCTCATATTCCCTATACTCATCAAGCTCATCTTCGATTAGATCAATCCTGGATTCGAGATTATCCATCTTGTCCTCAAGTCTTTTGGTTGACGATTCGAGTTCACTCTTCAAGGCACGTACTTGTTCCAGGACGAGATTCATGGTTAATGAGATTTTATCAAAATGAGAGACAGTGGGATTCACCTTGATTGACCTTGATTTTTCGCGTGGACACTGGGAGGGAACATAAAAACCATCATATCACTTGATGGTTACTCTCAATTTAACGATTAATATCTATAAGCAGATGATTTTTATTGTGCTGACGTCGAAGCTTGAGCATATGTTAGAATCCTAAAAATGTCTACATTTCATACATATAGTGCACATTTCTACCAAAAAACAAAAACGTAAGTGCACATCTCAATAGAGAAAGTCCACTTATCTGGTATTCATTTTCCTAGGACTGTCATTACCAACCAATAGAGTAGGTGCACATTTCTTTGATTATAAACCTATGCATGCTTCACTAACAACTTTCACAACCAAAACATGCTATGATTGTAGAGCAACTAAGGTGAGGACAATGAGAGTTGGAGTGACCAATAAGGACTACCATAACATTTACTCAATCTAAGGTCGAGTTTGGTAATGTTTTTATTTTTCCAAAAGCACTTTCAAAACTTGTATGTCAATAATTTTTGAAATTGGTGTTTGGTAAAAAAAAAAAAAATCAAAGTGTTGTTTACCCAAAGCACTTCCCAAATTCCTCAATTTTTAAAAGCTGGGGAGGGGAGCTTTTAAAAGTTACAAAAGCATAAGCTTTGGTGCCACCTAAATTTAATGTTTGATTTATCCTTTTTGTCCCTATTTTATTTTATAAATGACAAAAATTGCCCTTAAATATTATTATATTTTATTTTCAAACCATTTTATGATACAATTTCATTTAATTTGTCAAAAATAAAACAAATATTAAATAATTACTTAATTTTAGTTTAATTTTTGTTTGAAAATTATATATATATATATATACATTAAAAAGTGGTTAAGTAAAATAATTTTTTTGAACAATTAGTAAATTTAATATATATATATATAT
>JAJJWW010017155.1:23920-59283 GCA_023531295.1 Papaver armeniacum
TGATAGGTGTAGAATACACCATATTTTCTATATAGAGTTTATGCTTTCTTTGCTATTTTTCTTGTGAATTTTGTATTTTACGCTTGTTTTGAGTTTTGTAGCTACTCTGGAGTCGCACGGAGGAAAAGAAGCGGAAATCACCCAACCGAGCCAAAGGGCTTAAATTGTCATTTCTGTGGGCGAACACTATCTGGAGCCCAGTCAAGGTTAAGGGGCAACTCTATTTGGAGGAGTGCTAAATACAGTCAAGTCAAGGTTAAGGGGAGGCCAAATGGTTAGCCCTTATCCTATTGCATGGGGTGTCAATAGCAGTCCCATAGTTTTAACCCTAATCCAGTCGAGAAGAAGCCATTTCTTCCCCAATTCGTTCTCCTGCTATCTCTGTCTATCTGCTTTCTTTTTCCGATTGATGAAAGAGGAAGTGTTGTTCGATTTCAAGGAAGGAATTGATGGAGGATTTGTGGTTGTGCAATGCGAAATGGGTACTCGAGATTTGGTGGATTGTTGAAATTGAGTTAGGGTTTGTCATGCGAATCGGAGAGATGGGTTGGATTAGGAGTTGATTTTTACTCGAGTATCGATTCTTTGTAGTTCAATGGTTGACTGAGAGCTTCGTGTTGATTGCCACATGAAAGAATTAGGGTTTGGTGCTGAAATGGTGTTAACAATGTGTTCTTGCAAGTAACAGAGAGATCGAGAAATTAGAGAGAAGCAATGAGTTCACTGATTCCTGGGAGAGTAATTAGGGTTTGAAAAGTTCAAATTGAAGACAGAGAACGATGAGATGAACTCGATGTGAGTTAGTGATTTGAAGAGAGGATTTCTTGGTCCGGTAGTGGGTTTTGAGTTAAATATGCGTGTGTGTTCGTGGAGATGGGAATTGAGGTGAAATTGAAATTGAGGAGGAAATTACAAGTGGGTGTGGTTCCAATTGGTAATTGTGAGCCGATGGAGATTGAGATGAAGATGATGGCAAAATGGGTCGAGGTGGAAGTGATTCTTCGGTGAGTCTGGCTGAGCAAAGGATGCTTCATTGGTGGAGGAATAGACTAAGAGTTTTTATCGATTTCGAAATAAAGGGTGTTGGTGGATTTGCGGTTGTGAATGAGGTGGTGATTATGAATTGTTGCAGTGGCGAGTCCGAATAGGCCGAGGTGCATTGCATGTGGTGATGTGATGGCTTGGTGATGGTGGAAACAAAATGGGAAATAGCCAAGGTTGGATGGAAGCTGTTTGTAGAGATGCGGTAGTTACAAATGTTGCGGCGATAGGAGGTGAAATTGCGAGTGAAGAATACAGGGAAATTGCGGTATGAAGATTATGATGTTCATTGGTTCGAGTTGGTAGTTTGCCACGGATGCAAAGCGAGATGGATCTCCAGGTGTGATTGTTGAGCATAGTATGGCGGTGGCAAGTGATTCGTGACATAATTGCGGGCTGTGGAAGTTGGGAGTGGCAGATTGCGGGGTTCGAGTGGAGCTGTAGGCACTTTGAAATTACAGGCCTGGCACAAGTGCGAGCAATTGATTGATGATGTTGTCTCGAGAGGGAGTTGCGGTTGTGATACCAAGCAGTGCAAGTGATGCCGCAGAGGCCTTTGTTTGAGAAGTTGTGAAGCGCAAAGGTCAGGTTATAGCAGCCAGGGATGGAGGCAAGGCATGTTGCCATGCAAGGCTGGAGTCTCGATCTTTGTTGGCGGTTAAATCTTTGCAGTTGGAGCTGAAGGCAAGTGAGGAAGAAACATGGGAGAAATGGAGCTGTAGTTGGGTTGCCTATGTGGTGGCCGCAATGCAAGGATGGAAGGGTGTTATGTGTGTTGATCTTTTGTGGCGGTGGAGTTGTGAGAGGTGCGAAGAACTTGTGGCTTGGGTGAATGGTAGTACAATGTTGTTGGTGGCTCGGTGGTTGTGCAATGGCGGAGAAGTGTTGCATGCTTGGTGGAGGTTGAATTGAGGTTACATATGGTTATGTTGCGGTGAAGGCTTGCATTGCGGTATGTTTGATAGGGAAGGTGTTGCTTTTGGAAGTGCGGGAAATGGCACTGGCAAGCCATTATTTGGTGATCATGTCTTTGCTTTGACCATCATGGTCGGATGGATTAGTTGATGCACAATGATTGTGCTGTACGCAAAATGGCCTTGGCCAAGAACCCAACTCAGCCTTGTCACCCATCTGACCCATCTGACTCACTCTGACTCAGAACCTGACTCGGGTTTGACTCGGCTGACCCGAGTTGACCCGATCCGACCCGTTGACCGGTGACCGGGCTGACTTTGCCGGTCACTTGAGATAGTTTTCCGGCGACTTTTCCGGCGGGATTCCGGCCATAATCCCAGTTTTCCGGCGAGCGTTTTTGGGACAAAATTTCTACACGGGTTTCTCTCCATGGTGGGCCGGGTGAATTTCTAACTAATGGACTTTGAAGACAAAACCTAGTTTTGGAAGGAGAAAAAGACTACAAAAGGGAAGACTTCTACAATTTTTGGGACCACGTTTTATTATTATCTCTTCTACTTTATTCTAGGGTTTAGAGCCATGAAGTCTTTTCTCTTTCTTCTTGTGATGAACTCCATGAATATGAGTACCTAAGTTTATTATTGGTTATGGAATAGTTGGATTTCACAAAGCATGATTCTTTGATTCAATACATTAGTTTTGTCTCATATTTATCGTTTGCAATTCTCACGAAAATATTGTTTTATGATTGATTGATTATTTTGTCAAGTTGCAAATTGGTAGAACTTCTAATCACATCTATTGCTAGTTTAGGGTTTATTATACGCAAAAGTGATATTCCTTGGATACAAGTAGCATAATATGATTATAGTTTGTAGTGATATATTCTTATGATCATATGTGAATCGTAACCTTTGTTAAATTGAATTAGTGCGCTTTCCACGTTCAATTGCTTTGATTGGCCTGATTTCATAGAACCTAATGCATCTAGGGAATTAAACTTGATTAGTGCTTTTACACGTTAGGTTGTTCCTTTAGGTAGAATTCATATTCGCATCTTTTAATGTGTTTGTTGATGACATGAGGAGGTTTGCGGGATATTCTTGCGATCAAGGTATTCTAGGGTCTTTGATAAAAGTTGAGATTAAAAATCAATTCTAGTTATTGTGAAAAGCATGTTAGTGAATGAAAACGAAATCCTTAACCAATATCTCTTCTATCTTATTTGTTTGCTTATTTGTTTCTTTGCTTTTATATTTATTTTAGTTCATAAAAATCGGAAAATCCACCGGTGTTTTATATAGGAAACCATAACAATTTGACAACCTAGACCTCTCTGTGGGATCGATCCTTTCTTGCCCTTGCTATATTTATATTTTGAGTAGTAAGAAAGTGTAATTTATTTTTGACGCTTACGACCGCGATCAAATTTTGGCGCCGCTGCCGGGGAGGCAGCGGTTGTCAATTGTTTTTGGTTTCTTATTTTTGTATTTAGTTTTTGTTTTACTTTTTCTTATTTTCTGGGTTTTAACCTTGGTTTGAGAATTATTTCAGGTGCTTATTTCTATGGAAGGAGCATATTGGAACAATGGATACGGTTTTCAACAACCTCAACAATACGACAACTACCAATTCCATGGGTATAATCAAAACCAATTCATTGGTTATGACCAATATTCCATGGAACCTTGTGGTTTTCCTCAACAACCTTATGGTGAGTATGTGTGTGAACAACAACAAGGATGGGAGGATTCTTATGCTCTTGAACAAAAGGTCTCTAATTTTATGGATAAAGTTTCCAACTTTTTACAAGAGGAATTTCAAAAAGCTAAAGAGACTACAAACGAGCAACTCCAAGAACTTCGTGAAGGTATGACTATCTTGCGAAGAGGCATTGATCAATATAAGGAAGATATGGATAATTATAATGTGCATATGGTTTGTGATGAATATTTGGTTGATGCTAATGTTGAAAAAGGCCAATCCTTGGGCACTTTCGTGGATAATTGTGTAGTTAACTCAACTCTTGATCGTAATAATGATCATTCACCTATTCAAAAGGATGAGTTCGAGATTAACAACACTAAATTCAGCGAGGAACAACCTTATGTTGACTATGATAGTGACGGTGATTATGATACATTGCTTGAAACAACTCATGGTGACATCTCCGAGGAGTCTTTTTGGGATCAAGATGAAGATGAAGAGGAATCTGTCGACACTTGTGTAGATTACTCAAGCATTGATCTTAATAATGATCAAGAGCCTATTCAAAGGGTGGAGCTTGAGGATGATGCATTTTCGAGTGTTCTAAAAAGTTTCTTATGATAAAATTTGGATCCGCAAAAGAGTATGTGCCTTACAACAAAAAGGAGGAATATGTTCAGAATGAAACCGTTTTGACCAATATTGTGGAAGACCCAATTGAGCTTGCAAATAATTGTAATGATGATGTTTATGTCGATACTTTGGTTAAGGCAGTATCGGACGAAGAATGGTTGCAAGGTTTGATAGAGGACCATGATATACAAGAGGTGAATAATTCACTTGAGTTTTTCAAGGATGAAGAGGATTCCGTAATACAAGAGATTGTGCAAGGTTTATCTAACCCTTTGCCTATTGTTTCTTCTCCTTTACCTCTTATTGGTTTGAATGTATGTGCTTCGAAAATATTGTTGAATGACTTTGTTTCTCGTTTTCCGCCATTAGAGAAACTTGATTCTCATACTATGCAGGTTATGGAACAAGAAACCATGGAAGTACCCGACTTCTATATTCTTTATACACTTCCAAGTGTGGACAAGAATAAGTGTGGGGAAGCTTTTTATCGGTTCATAGCTTCACTTTTGCTTTATGTTACTAATATTTGTGTGCAGCTAGTGTTTGCAAAACAGGTTCTATGGACGGCTCCCCAACTTTTCAGATTATTGGTGTATGGGGAATGAATCTTGCAAAGGATATAGTGGCCGACGACTATAAAACAAGCGCTAAGTGGAGGCAACCCACCGGTTTTGTATCTCTTATTCTTTTGCTTTTTATTTTTGTTTCGTTTATTTATTTTTTACTGTTTTTATATCATATTTGCATCCCTATGTTTAATTTCATTGAGTCCGTAATCTATCTTAGAAGAGAATTATGACGAATACCTTTTCGTCAGAAAATTTCAGATTGCACGTAGTTCAGTCCAGAGACCATAACTGTCAGACCGTTTATCAAAACACTGTGAAATTTTGACACTGTGTAGAAAACACGTAGGTGAACAACTTTTGTGAAATGTAGTTTTTCCAAATTCCTTACCAATTTGCACAGTTTTTGCGTTTTATCTGCTGTTACGTCAGAATTCAGAACTTTCGGTTTTACACATTGAGGACAATGTGAAGTTTAAGTGTGGGGAAGCATTTATATGTTTGTATAGTTTGTTTTTGACACCATTAGTGGATGGAACCATTTTGAATGCAGGAGTTGAGGAACCAATTAACTAAAAGGGAAGAATATAGCTCAGAAATCACAAATTAACATGATAGTTGTTACCATATCTCGGAATATCACCATATCACATTCTATTTTTATTTTTCCATATTTATCTATTGTTCTCTAAGTGTTTTGGTGGGTCACTAAACATCGACGTGTTATTACTGCTAGGATGAAATAGAGTGGTTGAGTTACATGAAAAAAAAAAAAAAAAAAAATAAAAAAAATATATGAAAAAAAAAAAAAAAAAAACCGACCAATTAGACCAAAAACGAAAAAAAAGACACTTGGGAATAGCAGTATGTGTGAAACGTAGTCCCCTGTCTCCGTCGCCTAAACAAGCGTGGAATGCAGGATCCAAGGCAACTATCATGTACTTGCTGACAAGAAGCATGCGCTTGGATCCAAAAGATCTAATCATGCCGTCTAAAAAAAAAAAAAAAAAAGAAATTGGATCCAGTTTGATCCAATCATATTAAAAAAAAAAAAGAGAAGAAATATTATTGTGTTGAATAAAGTCACTCTTGGTTCCCTTGTATATGCCAATTGATTTGATGTAGCATTCAGCACCAAGTAGCTCAATCCAATAGGATTAGGTTCATCTTAGCGATGACCTTGAGACAGAGATATGGGAAACATCGAACACTTGTGAATATTCGCCAACATCTACATCTATATCCATCTTCTTAATCTTTTCATTGTGATTGTGGTTTGTTAGTTTCCGAGTATTGTGGCTTGTTCGACTATCTAATTAGAGTTTATTTACTAATATATATGAATTGAATTTGCAAGGTACCTCCTCCTATAGTCATTTTGGATTCGTTCATTGATTTGTCACAAATAGACGGAGTTTGGAATATAGGTTTTGTAGGTATATCTCTAGTAAACCTTCACGAGACTATAACTCGTCCACTAGGGACACCTAGGGGTTTAAAGGCTTGTTATTTACGCTAAAAGTGACCGTAGCCTCGACGACATGGAGTTGTTGTATTTTATTTTTGTTTGATTTGCTCGAGGACTAGCAAAGTCTAAGTGTGGGGAATTTGATAGGTGTAGAATACACCGTATTTTCTATATATAGAGTTTATGCTTTCTTTGCTATTTTTTTCTTGTGAATTTTGTATTTTACGCTTGTTTTGAGTTTTTGTAGCTACAAAAAAAGACCTGGAGTCGCACTTTTCGGAGGAAAAGAAGGGGAAATCACCCAAAGGCCGAGCCAAAGGGCGAAATTGTCATTTCGAGGGGCGAACACTATCTGGAGCCCAGGTCAAGGTTAAGGGGCAACTCTATTTGGAGGAGTGCTAAATACAGTCAAGTCAAGGTTAAGGGAGGCCAAATGGTTAGCCCTTATCCTATGCATGGGGTGTCAATAAGGGTCCCATAGTTTTAACCCTAATCCGGGTCGAGAAGAAGCCATTTCTTCCCCAATTCGTTCTCCTGCTATCTCTGTCTATCTGCTGCTGTTTCCGATTGATGAAAGAGGAAGTGTTGTTCGATTTCAAGGAAGGAATTGATGGAGGATTTGTGGTTGTGCAATGCAGAAATGGGTACTCGAGATTTGGTGGATTGTTGAAATTGAGTTAGGGTTTGTCATCTGAATCAGAGATGGGTTGGATTAGGAGTTGATTTTTACTCGAGTATCAGTTGCTGTAGTTCAATGGTTGACTGAGAGCTTCGTGTTGATTGCCACATGAAAGAATTAGGGTTTGGTGCTGAAATGGTGTTAACAATGTGTTCTTGTAAGTAACAGAGAGATCGAGAAATTAGAGAGAAGCAATGAGTTCACTGATTCCTGGGAGAGTAATTAGGGTTTGAAAAGTTCAAATTGAAGACAGAGAACGATGAGATGAACTCGATGTGAGTTAGTGATTTGAAGAGAGGATTTGCTGGTCCTGGTAGTGGGTTTTGAGTTAAATTTGCGTGTGTGTTCTGTGGAGATGGGAATTGAGGTGAAATTGAAATTGAGGAGGAAATTACAAGCTGGGTGTGGTTCCAATTGGTAATTGTGAGCCGATGGAGATTGAGATGAAGATGATGGCAAAATGGGTCAGGTGGAAGTGATTTGCGGCTGGCATTTCTGAGCAAAGGATGCTTATTTTGGTGGAGGAATAGACTAAGGGTTTTTATCGATTTCGAAATAAAGGGTGTTGGTGGATTTGCGGTTGTGAATGAGGTGGTGATTATGAATTGTTGCAGTGGCAGGTCCGAATAGCCGAGGTGCATTGCATGTGGTTATGTGATTTCTTGGCCGGTGATGGTGGAAACAAAATGGGAAATAGCCAAGGTTGGATGGAAGCTCATTTTGTAGAGATGCAGTTGGTTACAAATGTTGCGGCGATAGGAGGTGAAATTGCAGGGTCAAGAATACGGGGAAATTGCGGTATGAAGATTATGATGTTCATTGGTTCGAGTTGGTGGTTTGCCACGGATGCAGCGAGATGGAGCTATAGGTGTGATTGTTGAGAAAGAGTATGACAGGTGGCAAGTGCTGTGACATAATTGCGGGCCTGGTGGAAGTTGGGAGTGGCAGGATTGCGGGGTTCTCGTGGAGATGGCACCGAATTACGAGGCCTGGCACAAGTGCATGCAATTGATTGATGATGTTGTCTCGAGGGAGTTGCGGTTGTGATACCAAAGTGCAAGTGATTGCAGGTGGCCTGAGCCGAAGTTGTGAAGACGCAAAGGCGGGGTTATAGCAGCCATGGGAAGGAGCTGAAGCTGTTGCCATGCAAGGCTGGAGTCGATCTTGTTGGTGGTTAAATCTTTGCGGTTGGAGCTGAAGGCAAGTGAGGAAGAAACATGGGAGAAATGGAGTCTGTAGTTGGGTTACCTATGTGGTGCTTTGCAATGCAAGGATGGAAGGGTGTTATGTGTGTTGATCTTGTGGCGGTGGAGTTGTGAGAGGTGCGTGCTTGTGGCTTGGGTGAATGGTAGTACAATGTTGTTGGTGGCTCAGGTGGTTGTGCAATGGCGGGGAGAAGTGTTGCATGCTTGGTGGAGGTTGAATTGAGGTTACATATGGTTATGTTGCGGTGAAGGCTTGAGCATCTGCGGGTATGTTTGATAGGGAAGGTGTTGCTTTTGGAAGTGCGAGAAATGGCTGGCAAGCCATTATTTGGTGATTTGTCTTTGGCGTGACCATCATGTTTGGATGGATTAGTTGATGCACAATGATTGTCTTTCGCAAAATGGCCTTGGCCAAGAACCCAACTCAGCCTTGTCACCCATCCGACCCATCGACTCACTTTGACTCGTAACCTGACCGGGTTTGACTCGAGCTGACCCGAGTTGACCCGATCCGACCGTTGACCGGTGGCCGGTTTGACTTTGCCTGGTCACCCGAGATAGTTTTCCGGCGACTTTTCCGGGATTAAAGCCATAATCCCGATTTTCGAGCGTTTTTGGGACAAAATTTCTACATGGGTTTCTCTCCATGGTGGCCGGGTGAATTTCTAACTAATGGACTTTGAAGACAAAACCTAGTTTTGGAAGGAGAAAAAAAGACTACAAAAGGGAAGACTTCTACAATTTTTGGGACCACGTTTTATTATTATCTCTTCTACTTTATTCTAGGGTTTAGAGCCATGAAGTCTTTTCTCTTTCTTCTTGTGATGAACTCCATGAATATGAGTACCTAAGTTTATTATTGGTTATGGAATAGTTGGATTTCACAAAGCATGATTCTTTGATTCAATACATTAGTTTTGTCTCATATTTATCGTTTGCAATTCTCTGAAAATATTGTTTTATGATTGATTGATTGTTTTGTCAAGTTGCAAATTGGTAGAACTTCTAATCACATCTATTGCTAGTTTAGGGTTTATTATACGCAAAAGTGATATTCCTTGGATACAAGTAGCATAATATGATTATAGTTTGTAGTGATATATTCTTATGATCATATGTGAATCGTAACCTTTGTTAAATTGAATTAGTGCGCTTTCCACGTTCAATTGCTTTGATTGGCCTGATTTCATAGAACCTAATGCATCTAGGGAATTAAACTTGATTAGTGCTTTTACACGTTAGGTTGTTCCTTTAGGTAGAATTCATATTCGCATCTTTTAATGTGTTTGTTGATGACATGAGGAGGTTTGCGGGATATTCTTGCGATCAAGGTATTCTAGGGTCTTTGATAAAAGTTGAGATTAAAAATCAATTCTAGTTATTGTGAAAAGCATGTTAGTGAATGAAAACGAAATCCTTAACCAATATCTCTTCTATCTTATTTGTTTGCTTATTTGTTTCTTTGCTTTTATATTCGCTTAGTTCATAAAAATCAGAAAATCCACCGGTGTTTTATATAGGAAACCATAACAATTTGACAACCTAGACCTCTCTGTGGGATCGATCCTTTCTTGCCCTTGCTATATTTATATTTTGAGTAGTAAGAAAGTGTAATTTATTTTTGACGCTTACGACCGCGATCATCAATTTCTACATATGGGTACTTAACAAAGTCCCATCATCAATACCCACATATTGCTACTTGTGTTTAATTCTCTAGACAATTACGGGTCGAAGAAAATCTAAACTAGCAATAAGATTTTGACATAACTATTTAATTTCAAACTTAAACAATTAAGGAACAATCATGTAAAGACCCTAAAGCTCGTCAACGATATTAGAATTTTCAAGAGACGATTTAGCCGATAATAACTCGATTAGTTTAACACCAACGTTAATTAATAAGAATTAATCTAACAACGATCTAGATACGAAATTAGTACCGCTGGATAGATCTCGAAAAGTTACGCAAAGTGGACAACTCGAACGTGTCAATCGATTATCCGACGAAGAAGTAAGCATCAGATACGTATGAAGGGAAAAATAGGATTTGTGCATCCAAGCCGACATGGGCTGCCCATATCCAACTCGTTGGATGTATCAGTAATTTGGACTTGGTATTATCTACACCAAATCGAGAAGAGTCTCTTATCTTCCTCTTTCTTCTTTCCTTTTCTTCTCGTTTCTCTTTTCTTCTTCTACTCCTCTGTTCATTCTCTGCGGAAGTTGAGTGATGATTTTGAAGTTGATTTGAGAAAGAGAGTCCATCGGTGAGTTAGAGCAAGTGAGCTAGAAGATGTTGTTGCTTTGATGAAGAGATGAGAGTGGCGTTGATCCATAAAAACATGAATTAGGGATTTAAGTCTAGACTTTGAGTTGTGACGAATTAAGATACAAATCGAGTGGTTGGCAGATGAAGAACGAATGGGTTGATGTTTAATTGAACCGGTAGAGTCGTTTTGGTAGATGAATCAAGAGTTTGGATTTCTCAGAGATTGAATTAGGGTTTTGTGTATTGAGAACAAAGAATAAGAATTGGGTATTCAAATTGGGGATTAGTTACAGAGAAGAAGTTCAATTGAGAATTGAAGAGTTAAGGGTTCATAGAAGGTTCAGAGATGGATGGAGAAGAAGTTGGTTATGGTTCGAAACTAATTGTTTTCAAGGAGTTGAGGTTTGAGGAATTCGCTCACAACTGCTCGAGTTGAATGGTCTTTGAGGTAACTGTTTTATGGGTAATAATCAATACAAGTTCTTTATTGAGTTTATGAGTTTCTTAATGAATTGATAAAATTTACATGGAATTCTTGGTAGTTGTGGATATGGGCTGAATGAGATGATGCCGGTGGTCAAGGTTTGATAAGGTAAAAGATTATGGAGATTCCAATGAGACTAAGATTGATGCAAATTGGGTGGATGTGTATTTGAGCTATGCTTGTAGGATTCAAATATCGCACAACATATTTTCTTAGCGTGCGAGATTCAATTATTTCCTTAACTTGCGATAATGATTGAGAGAGAGAGAGCCTGCGAAATTATAAAGTGAGCCTGCGAAATTATAAAGAGAGTCTGAGAGAACGTAGCAGGGGATCCGAAAATGAAGGGGAATATGAGTTGTACTCCACTATGTATGAGCTGTCATCCACTATGTAAACACCTATATAAAGAGGAGAGCAGGAGAGAGAAATAGGGGATGGACACAATTTTGTAAGAGAGAGAAGATACACAATTAGGAGAGAGAGAGAGAGATTTTATTTTCTTTATTATCATCTTCCCCAAAACTAGATCTAGAGATCTATCAAATATCCATTAATGGAGATTCTAAATGTAATATTAATGTAATATCAACAATCATAGTGAAGAACCATGGATGTAGATCACATTGATCGAATCATGTAAAAAATCCTTGTGTCCATTTTATAATTTTAGCACTTTAATCTTTATTTTGATTATGAAATAGATTTAGATCTAGAAAATATTATAAGGGGTGTGTTGTAGGAACTCCTGCAACTAGATTTTGGCGCTAGAAACAGGGATGAGTAAAGGATTTATCCTTCCTGTAACTTGTTGGTTCAAGAAGATTCGGTGTTGATATTTAATTTCTATGGATACTTGAAGTCATCAACTGTGTAGTGTGTATATTCTTCTAGATCTATAAAGTTTAGGTTCAAAAATGGAAATTTCATGGAAAAAATTACACTTTCAGAGAAGAAAACCAAAGTTTCAATAGAAGATTTCCACATTCAGGAGAAAAAGCAATAAGCAAATTGTTGAAAGAAATTAAGGAAGGACGAAGAGAAGATAAGAGGCAGATACTGCAATATTTATCACAAACAGAAATTCGCACAGATGGTTCAAGGCTGAGCGAACAAACAATAGGTCATGGGTTGAATTGGCAGAGATACATAGTTTTCATTTTATTATCATCTTGGGTGGCGAATAAGAGAATAAGGAAAAAAGTTATGAGTTAATTTACAGAGAAGTTCTGAACATTGGTCCGAGGAGAAAAACATGTGTGTTTGTGGTCGCAAGTTCGAATTCTCTGCGAGCATAGTTTTCTTCTTTTACGAGAGGACGAAAAAATGAATAATTTCGCAAAGTTGTTTCATAATTTCGCAAACAAGAGGCAAAAGACGAGTTGGTCACTGCGAAGTTAATGAGTTCATGGTCGTGTGTTCAAATCCCAACGAATGTGTATTTTTCGCATGGATATTTCGCAAGAGTATTTCTCACAGAAGAGAGTTTATGATTATTTCGCACAAAATTTTTGCAAAGGAGGGTTGGCACAGATGTTTCATTTGATTCGATGCATGAAGAAGGACGTAGGTTCAATTCCCACCTCCTGCAAATTTTTTAGCACATTTTACATATTTTTGGGTTGCTACCAAATAAGAGCAAATCAAGTTTTAACAAGTGTGCGATAATTTCGCACAAGAGAAGCGGCACGATTGGTCAAGAGGCATGAATGCAAGCAGAGGTCCCAGGATCAATTATTGCTTCTCGCACATTTTTTTTTGTTATCTTGAAATTTCGCACGGACTATGATTATTTCACAAAGAAGAAAGTTGATGATTATCTCGCAAATTAATTTCGCAAGAGAGGGTTAGAAGCAGTTGGTATGGTGCGAGAATATGCAAGAGGAAGGTCAAGGGTTCAAATCTCATTTCTCATACTTCTTTTTGCTACGCGATAATTACATTTCTTTGAGCGACGTTTATACATTTCAAGGATGCCATTTCATAAGCAAATCATATACTTGTAAGAGACGACGAAAGAATAAAATCACATGAAAGCTAAGTACCACTTCCTTGAATATTTTACTTATAGAAAATAAAAGATTTTTGATTTGATTTACAAAGAGCGATTCAATTGCACGATAACAAAGATTTCAAAGATTATTAAGATTTCAAGATTACAAAGACTTCAAAATTACAAAGATTTCGAGATTTCAAAATTACAAAAATCCCAGAAAATCCAATTTATATATTTCTCTAGAATGTTTCCTTTACAGAAAATAAAAGATTTTTTATTTGAATCACAAAACGCGATACAATCGCAGAGTTATAAAGATTTCACAACTACAAAAATTCCAGAATTACAATGTATTAGAATTTCTCTTGAATATTTACTTGGCTTCAAATGATATGATATTATGAGAATGAAAGAAAGAATGAAAGAAATGACAGAAATGAAATAATGAAGATATGCGATAATTTCGCAGATATAATAGAGACATGCGATAATTTCGCGAGAGACGATCTTAGATCCATAAAAATCCTAAGATCGGAAACAGACGAACCTTTATGACGTACACCCTAGTTCGCGAATAAAATTTCGCAAAGAGGCAAATGTAAGACCTAAAGTGCGTCATAGAAGGGGTATTCGTTGCATGGCTCAGCGAAAAGGTTACACCGCCCCTGGAACCTGAGTCATGGAGATTTGGGGTCAATAAAGCCCATCCAGGAGAGGTACCTTGGATTTTCAACCTAAGCTTATGACTTAGGTTGGACGACTGAGGGTCTCTTCTAAGGAGTCAACATCTGATCAAGGCGCCGAGGTACACGGTTGAGCCAAGAGTGCCTGGGCATTTGAAGCGTCTCGGCCATTCTTGTCAAGTCTTGGCTTATGCTGCACTGCCTCAAGAAAACCCCACTTAGGGTGCAGTCTCGTAACCATAAGCCCTATAGGAAAAAGGGATAAGAGGCTGCGAAAAAACTGGGTTGTTGTTAAGACTAGGATAGGAGGAGCTAGCCTTGTATGGTAGAAGTACGTCTCCTTGAAGGGGCAACCAGGGGTAAGATAAGGGCAGCACCCTCCATTAGGGAGATGATAAGTGTTTTAAGATGCAAATGTCATGAGGATTTATTTTCGCAAGAAAATTTAGGCTTGTCATATTTGTGCGACAATCCTTAAGAAGCAATAATACAAAAGAGAAAGATAAGACGAGATCAATGGGCCAATACATGAAAGTGTAAAGACGTCCTGCAATTTCGTCGCAAAACATCAATGTCATGGGGCTTTATGTTCGCAAGAATATTTAGGCCTGTCATATTGTTGCATGAAAAACATCCTGCAGAGGCAATAATACTAGAGAAATGATAAGACAAGATAAATGGGTCATTACATGAAAGTGTAAAGACGGCCTGCGATTTTGTCGCAATGACAAGAGGTGGCAAAATAAGACCTTTAACTAGGAAGGAAAAATAAGACCACATAAAAAAGTAAGAAAATAAGCTTGTGAAAAAGATTATATGATAAGATTGTGAAAGAGAATACGTGATAAGCTTTCGAGCTTGAGAAAATGATTACATGATAAACTTGCGAACATGTACATGATAATGAGACTGAGGCAATGAAAATGCCGCACACTTGATATTATGATCATATTATTCTGAGATACTAATAGTGCGGGAATAAGGAAAGATGAAGCACAAGTAAGAACTCGCGAGGAACAATAAATACGCGAAGAGGAATGCATATAGACAAAGTCTGAGAAATGAAGAATGGAAATGATTTAAAGCTACATCAATTTTAACGCGGCAAAATGATCTAAGTAACACAAAAATTAGTTATACATTGCAATAGATAAGCATTCTCATCATATAAGCATCACACTTGCATCATGAAAGCATCACATAAGCATTTCATGGCATACACATCGCATACACATTTCATAACATAATCATCATATAAGCATTATATTAGCACAAGTATTCGAATTTCTCGGGGATTATTCAGATTTCGCAAAATGTGTCGAATTCGCAGAATGTGATTATTTCGCAGGATGTAATTATTACGCTTGATTTTAAGAAAAATTACAAGCAACTTGAAGAGATTATACTATCTCATGAGCACAAAACATGAGACAGAGGCAAGATAAGAATGAAGAAACAACTCTCTCATTCAACACTTTCTCAAGGATTCTACCCTCACAGATAAAGAACAGGGGCAACTATGGATTACCAAGAAAACATTTTATGTTCTTTATCTTCTCGGCAAGAATCATTTCCAAAGTGGACGTTCACTAATGAACAACAAGAATCCTCACCAAAAATGGAGTAATAATTTCGCATGAATAGAGGCAACACTTATTATTCTCATTCAAAGACGGATACTTCTTATATTTCAAGGATTGAGTACTTCTTATACTTCTTCAAGGATAATTCATACTTCGCATACTTGAAAAGATAATACTTATAATTACTTCTCAAGTTTTCGGAACTTCACAAAAGAATAAAGGCAAGTACGTACTTTTCAAGGCCAGTATTCTTTCGCTCGTTCCTTCATTAACAAAGATCAAAGACTACTACAATAACGGATTTTTTTCTTAAAGAACGCTCTTCAAGCAATATTCAAGAAAAAAGAGGCAAGATGTAGGATTCAAATATCGCACAACATATTTTATTAGCGTGCGAGATTCAATTATTTCCTTAACTTGCGAGAATGTAAAGAGAGCTTGCGAGAATGATTGACGAGAGAGCTCACGAAATTATAAAGTGAGCTGTGAAATTATAAATAGAGTCCGAGAGAACGTAGTGAGGATCCGAAAATGAGGGGAATATGAACTGTACTCCACTATGTATGAGCTGTCATCCACTATGTAAACACCCATATAAAGAGGAGAGCAGGAGAGAGAAAGGGGGATGGACACAATTTTGTAAGAGAGAGAAGATACACAATTAGGAGAGAGAGAGAGACTTTATTTTCTTTATTATCATCTTCCCCAAAACTAGATCTAGAGCTCTATCAAATATCCATTAATGGAGATTCTAAATGTAATATTAATGTAATATCAACAATCATAGTGAAGAACCATGGATGTAGATCACATTGATCGAACCATGTAAAAAATCCTTGTGTCCATCTTATAATTTTAGCACTTTAATCTTTATTTTGATTATGAAATAGATTTAGATCTAGAAAATATTATAAGGGGTGTGTTGTAGGAAATCCTGCAACTACAATGCTCAACTGAAATTGGTGGTGCTAATGCAATTGCTCATAAATGGAACTGTTGGAGTTGGTATTCACGGCTGCATGGGCTGCTGGAGTTGCAATTGTTGGAGTTTGGTTGTGTAAGTGAAATATTGGATTGAGTTGCAGGAAGCTTGAATGTGTTTTTTTTTTTTGTAGTTGAATGGTTGCTGCTGGTGGAATTTCAAGTATAATCAAGATTCAGGCAAGGAAGTAACTTTTCAGTGGATGCAGGTTCTTGGGTAAGTTATTTTCCTTAATTGTGTTATTTGAAGAATAAATTGTTGAATTGTTGAGGTTAAAGATGTTAGAATGTAACTGTATAGTAGTGGTTTAGCTTTATGTTGATTTACGAAGAGTGATTGTGACTGAATGAACAAAATATTGGTGTTGGTGAAGCTGGCAAAGGAGTTGTTGGGTATGGATGCGGAGATCATTTTATTGTAAAGTTAAGTTGAAGCGCAAGTGGTGATGGGTTGGAATGGCGGTGTGTTTGATATTCGTGGGATATGAATGAATGGGTTTGTTGTGTAGTTATAATGTTACGAGATATGGATATTTTAGACATGAAAATGGTTAAGCTAAGTTGTTATTATCCTGAAGCTGAGGTGTTGGTGTTAGTTTGTGAGATGAAGTTGAAATCTCGGGGTTTGAAGTCTTGAGAAAATGTGTTTGGATGGTGGTGTTGTGATTACGGTGAAGCAATAGATTCTATCTTTGTCTTGGTGGAGTTAATGATAAGCGCATGCCGAGAAATGTTAGTGGAAGAATTATAGTGGTTCTATGGATATTAATGAAGATGGAATGAATTGAAGGTTGAGTTGGTGTTGCGTAGTGGAAGTTATATGATATTTGATAAGTATTTAGATGTGTTGAGTTGCAAAGAATATGAATGTGCAGTGGAGTGTAAAGGAATTGGGGTTATAGTGGTGGTAGTCTTAGTTGGAGTTGAACTTTAGTAGTGAAGGGGGAATTTATATTTAACTCTTTTGTGATTATTGTTGTTTTCTTTTACAAAAGTTTATGTTTAACAAATTCATGCATTGCACGATTGCAGTATTCTATGCATTGTTTTATTTACATTTCCGAAATACCGTTGTTTCTTTTAATCTTTTCATTGTTTGGAAAGGAATTGTAATGCCTTGTTTGTCTTTATGAAATGTTTGGGAAATAAGAATTTCCACTTGATTGTTTGGAAATGTGAATTTCCATCTACGTGGTATATAGGTCTTGCTTTTCATTTTCAAAAGGGATGAGTCACCATATTATTATCTAGGTGCTGGACGAGTCACCATATTATTATCTAGGTGCGAGACGAGTCACCATATTATTTATTGTTTAGAAGGAGTTAGTTCCATATACATGATTGTTTACTTCCGTGAATTGGTTGTGTTTAGAGTTAGGGAAAACATGAATTTGTTTTCGAATCATTTCCAATGCTTGCATGAAAGTTAAATGTTATTCCTACTGGGAACCCCTTTTAGGGATGATGTGCTCACCCATTCCCACTTTCAGTTTCAGAGACAGATCAGAGTTGCGCAGCTAAAGCTTCGAGGAGTTGACTCCGTTAATTAGTTTTTCTTATGCTATGTTTATTATGTTGTTTATATTTGCAAAATAAATGACTATTGTATATGTATCACCTGAGAGAAATTCTTGTATATATATTTCTGAGCGGGGCTAGTTCTTGGGTTAAATTTTGTAGAAAATTTCTTAATTGAATGCTTAAGTATATGATTTAGATTTTTAGTGCCTCTGTATTTAGTTAATCTCTTGGATTAGTCAGCTACTAGCTTAGGGGGCACTACAAATTTGGTATCAGAGCTCACTATTAGATCTTATATGGGAAACAATAGGAATAGCCAGTGCTAGTTAGTGAACTAGATTAGTTAGATCTGGGTTGGGTTGTGAGATAAATTTTAATCACTAAAAGCTATCTATAATTAAAAGATTTGTTTGATTGATTGATTTGTTTGTTTGATTATTTGCGTATGTAATAAAACATTCGACACAAGAAATGGTCGTTATAACCATGCCGACCAGAACATTATTTTTGGCAGGGAATTCATGTTTTTAAGTCTCAAAGTCGGCACGGTTCAATGTGGCTCGACCATGCCGACTGTATCAACGTTGAGATTTTGAGCTATTGTGGTCATAAAGTAAGCACAGTTCACGGAAACCAATCATGCCGAATGTGGCAACCTATGGGGTCCAATTTGATGTATTTTTTACTCTTGAATCAAGGAAACGTAGTTCTATAGGGATTCTAAGTCCTAGCAAGAGACGATACTTATGGGCCGGGGATTAAGAGCTATAAAAGAAGACATCCAAGGCTCAAACAATATATACCTTACATCCTTTAGAGCTTCTGCTACACTACACAAACATAAGGTTTACGCCTTCATTTTCTTCATCTTTGTATTACGAGTATCTAGATTTTGTTGATTAAGGACGAATTCACTATTCTAAGCGTGAAGCATGACTAGTTATACAAATTTATTGAGAGTTTTTATCATCTTATCGTTTGTTTTCAAAAGGAGAGGGTACCAAGTACACCACTACCGCCAACTTTTCCGTTTGGCAACCCGCATGGACAAAATCTTATGCGATCACAAGTAGTTCAAAGCAAAGACTCTTGAAGAAGATTGTATAGAGTTTTTCTATTTCTCTTACATAATTAATATGTATAGACTAAAGGTATGTGTACTTAATTGTGTATATATAAGAGTTCTTTGAAGAACTCAAAAATCAATATCCAAAATCAATTTAGTTGTATTTGATTATTATCAGGATCCGAATTATAACAAGTACGAAACTTGTAATATATCTTTCAAGATATGAATTCAATAAGAACAAGTCTTGTTGTTGATCTCAAACAATAAGTACTTAAACTATCTAGATTCATTCATGTCTTGTTTGTGTTATTCCTATTATAAAGATAACAATATAATGCGGAATAGGAAACACAAGACACCGGAATTTTGTTAACGAGGAAAACTGCACTAGAGAAAAACATTGGGCTCCCATCCAGCTTTGAACACCACATTGTATTAAACCGCTACAGGCACTAGCCTACAATCAGACTTTATAATGGAATGTAGTTGAGACCGAATTCACCCCCTAACCTACAGTCGTGTTCCTTACGTCTCTTGTACTTCGCAAGATTTTATGCAATTGATTCTCTTAGATGACGTCTTTTACATCCTAAGAGCTGCTTCAACCTTAATAAAAAAACGTTTGGTACCTACCTGCCTCCCTATTTGATTTCCCTTTTGATATGTTTCAATCTAGGTTTGGAAAAATGTTTGCATTATAAACAAAGTCCAGCAAACCTCACGGATCCAGAACACTTACACTCTGTTAGTAGAGAAGCCTGGATCACTAACCACTCTCCAAATAAATCATAGAAGAATTTAGATATCTATCTTTAAGAATCACAAAGTCTGAGACAAATAGAACTTTTTGATTTTATATATCTTGTTCACAATCAAAAGTTCGTAAACTTCAATAACCAGTAGAACAAAATCCGGAATACAAGAACTGTCAAGTAAATGATAGTTTGACCGGGATTCATGAATCCCTAACTGAAATCTTCAAAGTCATAACCTAGAATAAAGTTTCATAAAGAAACCTAGCTAGATTATAGAGGACAACTCTAGCTTTACAACCAGGACACAAGAGTACTAGGGATTAAGAAACATGTTGCAAGAGTTTCTATCAATAGATTCTCAGGGCTCCAGGTAGATTTGAATTCTAGCTAAAGTTGCTTGGGATTCAAGCTAACATTTTATCAGTTTAGATGAAATTCTTATTAGGATTTCATGTGATCATGTGAAAGTCCTCCTTGAAATTACATAAAATAATATGCACTATGGTCCGGTTCAGGAAACGTGCACAATGATAGTCAATAGCCCAAGAATGTTTTTGAACTTACAGCCTTTTTCAATAAAACTCAAGACTATATAATAATCCACAAGCCGAAAATGATTTTGTGAAAAGCTGTCTTAGAAGTGTCTATGAGAGTTGTATCAAAAATGAACAAAGTCATGTAAGACAGTTTGTGACCTTCTGCTAAACTGGAATTGGATAGGCTTGTCAACCTTTGGAAATTCACGATGTCAGGCTATGAGGGTTTGCAAACCTTGACAGTTCGCGAAATTCATACTGACTAGGTAATACATATAAGTGTATGTGTAGGTTGCACCAAGCAGTTTAATTTGAAATATTCTCAATAGCCATATACAACATGCACTGTTTCTTGGGCAATTTCCAAATGATCGACTTGAAACAAAAATAGTTTGTGAACAATAAATTTTTCTGACTAAGATTTCTACGGATCTAAGAACACCCATTGCTTAAATCATATTTCGAGAGTTTAACCCATATAAAATTGAACTCGAAATTTCTTCTTTGAAATATTAAATCTACTGAAATCATACGATATATTCTCAGAAGATAGAATGATATATTTTATGAGTAAATAGGATAGGTCAGTCATCACATACCTCTTTGTTGATGAAGTTCTCTCGCAAATGTCTTCGTTTATTCTTCAGTCTTCAATACTAGAGGGTTAACTTGATCCTAGTCCGAGAGTTGACTTTAGTAGACTAGAAATCAAGATACATTTTCGTACATCTAACAATATTGATAACAAGCTTGAAATAACAAAACTTGTGAGTTTGATCGAAGATATGCTTTAACATTTTTCACAATATCTAAAGTTTATGATTGGATTTTAGATTGTTCAAGTGTACAATCTCTATTGATCAATCTAATGCTAGTACAGAGTTGAGCAATCCGTAATTTCCGATCATTTCCTACACAAATAAATAAAGTGAGACTTTTCAGAGGGATTATGTGGAGCAATCATATGTGAAAAGAACCCTAGTAAGCAGGACCTTGCGCTAAGAGTTCTGATGTTAGGGTCAACCTAAATTCACAAACCCTCTAAATCTTTCAATTATGTTACACCTTGAGCGCAAGACTATTTGGTGACTCAGTTGGATAAAATCTAATGTTCGAGCGCTTTGGCATTCAGGGACACAAGGAGTTTTAGGGTAGCAATGAGCTAGTTGTGTTACCACGGTCGGTGATGAATGATACTAACGAAAGATAGATAAGTATACTACTTGATTAATGTTTGGTAACGACGAAGGATTTCTTAATCATCTTTTTCTTATTATTTCCTTTTATTATCTTTTTAGTAATTAATCAACCAATACCCCTTAGTAATTTACTTTACTATAGTTTAGTTAATGTAAATAAGATCTCAATTACACAGCTCTTTACGGGAACGATCCTTACTACTGATGTATTACTAGTTAATTAGTGGAAAATAGTTTGAATAATTTTTTGCACTTATGACCCGCATCAATCGACAAGATTAAAAGAGACTTTTTCATGTTTGTCGAAACCCTGGTCATATGGTAATATATTATAGACAATTTAATAAGAACATTAAGAAAAGGAAAATATTATACATATGTTGGAACATTGCTCGGTTGAACCCACCAAACGTTGGTATGTCAAGTTTGGTTGTTGGTGGACTCTTGCATCAATGGCATGGTTCCCATTTATCGCGCCTTACTGGAGAATCTATGCTTCCAGACATTCTCTGAACTTCATGAAGCTACTAAGCGGTCGGCCACAACAGCACCAGCATTGTTAGAAAGAACCAAGCCGGCCAGAGGTGAAGATGCACGCGAAACTCGAGGAAACAAGCACCTAGCTCCAAAGCTCGGCACTACTTGATATTATCTTCATAGTTCGTGTATCCAGATCTTGCTTTTCTGTTGTCGAGGTTCTCGTAATCTCTTTCATATAAATAGATAATAATCGCAAAGTTCTCCTCATCTTAGACTTTGTGATTCCTCAAAATATATATCTGAAAACTATTCTTAATTGATAAGTTGAAGATTTTTCTTGAGAGGTGGTAAGGAATCCAGGCTTCTCATCTAAGTGAGTGTCAGTGTTCCGGATGTGTGAGGTTTGCTAGATTTGTGTATTGCAACAAATTTCCAAGCCTTGATCTAAAGGGAAACCAGATAGGATTATCAGTTAGAGGAAGATTAGTATCAAAAGTCTCCACTTAGGTTGAAGTAACTTTTAGGTTGTAAAGGACATTAGCTAAGGGAATCAATTGCATATAGTCTTACGAGGTTCAATATAAGTAAGGAGTGATACTGTGACTAAATCACTTGGAAGGGTGGATTCGGTCTCAACTACATTCCAGTTCGAAATCTGATAGTAGGCTAGTGGTTGTAGTGGCTTAATAAAGTTTGGTATTCAAATCTGACGAGGTCCCGGGGTTTTTATTCTATTGCGGTTTCCTCGTTAACAAAACTGATGATGTCTTGTGTTTTTCCTTTTCCACATTATATTGTTTATCTTTATAATTGGATTTACACAAGTAGTACGTATTCAATCTTAATAGATGTGTCCATATAACCATGATTAATTACGAGACTTTTTTTTTGTAGAATTCGTATTTTGAAAGATAGATAACAAGTTTATTACTTGGCACAATTTCATTATTTGGATACGACTAGATTGATCTTGAATATTGATTTTTGAGATCGTCTAAGTACTCCGCTTAACAACCAAGTTCACGAACTTCATAGTATATTCGTTCTGATTGAGAACAGATACAGATATAACATACATATTATCAAGGGTCATTAAGTTGGTCTACTTGCAATTGTATTAGGTTTTGTCCATACAAGTTTTCGAACGAAAAAATTGGTGGTATACTTGGTACCCTCTCTTTTTCACATGGTATGCATACCCCAAAAAATTCGTGAACTTTTTCCTCATATATATACGTTCAAAAACATACCTAGTAGGCATACCCCCAAAACATATCGTGTATTGTTTAATTATTTGGGTAAATTTCAAAAAGATAAATTTAGACAAAAATAGTTTGTGAACAATAATTTCTCTTGACTAAGATTGCTAAAGATATACGAAAGACCATTTCTTAAGTCATATTTCGAGAATAATCAAGACAAGTTTGAACACAAAATTTATTCTTTGCAAAATTCAAATCATACTAAAACCATACGACATAGTCTCACAAGATAGAGTGGTATAAAAATTGAGTAAATAGGATAAGTCAGTCTTCACATACCTTTGTTGATGAACACTAGTGGAGAATAAGATTTTAACCACTCCCCGGGCTTTGAAAAAACGACTTCCTCGGGCCAGGGTAATTATAAGTTCTGTGAGACCCAGTAGTTTTTAAGGGAAAAAAGAAAACTTGTTCCCGACACTGTCATTTTATGAGTAGGTATTTTCGTAAATATCTGGTTTTCCTGTGGACTAGAGAAACCACTGTGAGATTCAGAATTTTCTATGATAAGAAAATTGTAAAATGACCCCATATCTTCTTTGTTCACTCCGCCACCACAGCTACCACCATCTCCTTCTTCTTATCCATTCACTCCCAACTTCAATATTTTTTGATCTTTCAGAAAAACCCAGAATTTTCTAATTTAAAATCCAATTCATCTCTTCATCCTTCACTTTCACCAAAAAATTCTTGACATCATTAGATCTGAGAAGAGAATAGACAAACCCTAGCCATCAACTAAAACCCAGTAAACCCAAATCAATCAGTCTTTATCCCTGCCTCTCTCTCAATCTCTCTTATAATCTCTCTAATTAAACAACAAAAATAGCACCGAAGAAGTTGCAGAAAGATAAGTGGAGGATGTTGATCAAGACGGAGAAATCGTCAAGTAATGATTTTACAATCTTCTGGTTAGGGTTCCTTTTTTTCTTTCAGTTATTCTTACAATCCTTGAAGAGTTCTGAGATATCCATTTTTACTTCATTTTTTAGGGATTTCAGTAAGAAAAGCAGATGACCACTAAGTATGAAGATCTTCGAAATAGTGAAAACGGTAGAAGATTAACTATCGACTTTTATTTAGATTTGAACTCTAAACATTAAATTTGTATTTAAGCTTCTAGAACTTGTTATCTTGGTTATATTTAATTTCGACAATATGGGTTAATTTGATTTCAACTGAAATTAACAAGGGTTTGTTATCTATGTTTATAGAATTTATGGTGTGTATATCCTAATAAGTCATGGCGGAAGCATGTTATGGAACTTGTTCGTAGTCTTCAAGAGACATTCTCACTGTAACGAATTGTGAGTTTTTCTATCAAGGTAATTATTGATAAATTCTAAAAGTATATTCTCGATTTAATTTGAATTGTGTTGCCCGTGTAAGGGTGTTTGTGTTATATAAATCATATAATTAGCAAACAAGGTTATAGTGTTTGATTTTATTGTATTATGTGATGTGTAGGATGGAGTCCAGGAGGAAAGGAATTTGCAGCCCCATCAACCGTAGTTGAATTTGTTGTAGTATTCGCAGAAACAACGAAAAACTTGTATCTAACAAAGTCTTACGGTCTTAGCGCAGTGAGGATTTGATGAATGATGATAATTTGAACAAATTTTACATTATTTTCTTAAGTTTTTGATTGTGATTCGATTTTTTGTCGTGTTTAATTGATAGAAAGCGAAAGTATTACAAAGTGAGCGGTGAGGATTTGATGAATGATGATAAATGGAACAAGTTTTACATCCAGTGAAGATTTTTTGTTGTGTTTACGCTATACGAAACGATTGTTTTACCTCCATGGGTTGCACTTGTTGTTCGTCTGTGCATTTGGTTCATGAATAATATTTTTCCCGATCTTGATTACTATTTTACTTGACTAATGGTGCAATAAGTACTTGGGTAATAGTAGTTCAATTTTCGCTTTAACACATGTTTAGACTCATACTTGTGACATACGTGATACATGAACCTATGGTATGATTTTCGAGTTTAGTACATATTGTCATTTTGGTTATTTTTAATTTTAACAATCTGGGTTAATTTGATTTCAACTGGAATTAACATTGGGTTTGTTATTTACATAATTTATGGTGCGAATATCCTAGTAAGTCATGGCGTAACTCGCTCGCAACTTGCTCATAGTCTTTGAGAGCAATGAGAATCTCAATCTCACCGTAACGAATTATGAGCTTTTCTAGCCAGGTAATTTTTGATAAATTATGTTGTATATCTGTTATTTAATTTGAATTTTTTTGCCTACGTAAGGGTGTTTGATAAAGGAAGAAGATGATTGGAGCTAAGCCGGGAAACGGGTGATTCAAGTGTCATTACTCCAGGAACTCTATTCATGGTTGTGTTGTCCATCGCCCTTCAAAAGATTACATACTCTCTAGGATGAACCACCATCCTGGGTAAGGTAGGGACTAGTGAGTCCTACTTACAGAAAAAAGTCTTGTTTCCCTCAAGGATGGTTAGTTCTATGCCTGCATAGTAATCTGTCTTAGTCTCTTTCCCTGAATACCTTGTTTTCATGATACTTTTCTGTGTATGTCTCTAATTTATTCATGGGGCTGCATTGGGTGATTATTTGAAGGTTATTCTTTCTGATTCAAATGTTCCTGGTGAGGGCGAGCACAAGGTCATGTCCTATATTCGCTTACATAGGATTTTTCCAGGTTACAATCCAACATAATGCATTGTCTCTAAGGCCTGATGTGTTTCAACTCCAAAACTTTATTCTTTTTATTTCGTTAAACTTCCATATCTTCATTTTTCTTCTAATAACAATTTTGGGACAAACCTGTTTTCTTTGTTATCCATATGATGTTGATCTAATCATGTTGTCACCGACTACTCATGAGTTCACTTTTCCATATTAAGATGGGTTCGTCAAATTGGATCTTTGAACGCCTAGTCATTCTATTACTTGGCCATTGATAACTAAACAAGGAGATTGTGTTATTTACAAAGTTATCGCGTACTCGTGGCAACAAGATGAAACACCGATTCGCAAAAAGAAATATCAAAGTGAAGTATCGTTGGACAACTTTTTTCACCGAAACCATCTTAAATTTATTCTTATTAAATTTTGGCCATGCTTTCAACCTGCTTCTGACTTGTTCCATACGCAGTTTCTCAACATTTGGGTGTTGCGAGAGTTTTTGCAGTATGACATGGACATTTCCAATCCCTCGTTTGTGATAAACTTTAAAAGGATAATCGATGATTTTGTTTCCATGTTTTTTTTTGTTGGCAATGATTTCCTTCCTCACATGCCAATATTGGAAATACGTGAGGTATTTGAATCAAACATTTGTTCTGTGTATGTTGAAATCTCAATCTAGTTCTTCATATTTGTCGTTGATTTTAGAACCTTAGTATCCAAGCATTTTTACAGTCATACAACAGTGGTGGCTTTTATGTTTTTCCTAACAATTGTCTGTTTACACTCAGGGTGCTATTACTCTACTCATGCATGTATATAAGAAGAGTTTACTGCTATGGGTGGTTATCTTACAGATGTTGGCAAGGTAATTCTATTTTGTTTTTGATTCCTTTAATAGCTTGTATGCAGTTTAATTTGTTTCCAATTATAAGCCTCAGATACTCTCTTGCCCGACTACTGATTATTTGGGTTGTCATTACCATTAGTCACTGACTGGTAAAAAATTGGCAAGATAGCGCTGTATTTACAGCCTGGGTTTTTTGAAGTCAGAATTCTTTTTTGGGCTTTAGGGAACAATATCCAACCAAATCCACTTATAGCCATCACTTGTTTGTTTGTTTTTTTTCCTGTTAAAAGCACTAAACATATTGCTCATATCCTTTGCGGATTGATTATACCTAGGTAGCAGATTTCGTTTATAATCTGAACTTTAAGAGCTTTTTGTAGACTAAGTAATGGTGAAGTTTCACAATAGCTATGCTACCGCTAGTCGAATATGTTATTAGTTTTAATTCTTGGATTACATGTTCAGGTCTTCTTTGGATAAGGTAGAACATTTTGTTCGATCGGTTGCAGAAGACACGAAGATTAAATCTATCATAAGCGTGATTTTGGTTGAGTAGTTTTTCAAAACTTGTGTCTGGCGTGATTCTTTTCAGTTGACTAGCTTTATAATTGATCATTTTTTTCTTCCATAGATTCTTTTCATTTTTTTTAATTATAATATACACCTTCATAAGAAGAAGATTTCAGTCCCTAACGTGATCGAATGAAACTTGTAACCTTGCACTTAATCGGAATTATAACTATGCTTTACTTCTTGTATGTATTAATTTTTGAATTCTCTAGATTTAAACTAACTATCATTATTTATTTGTAGGAAGTTATGATGAAAGATGAAGCAGACTAGTAATGATGTTTGTCCAAAGTGCAAATCAACTTGTAATCCGTTAAATGTAACCACATTGCTCAAGTAGTTCCTAGCTTGGCCATTGGGATTGTTGTGTTATTTGGTCTACCTAAAAGATATCATATCTTATCCGTTAAACTTCCTTGTTGTTTCAAAGTGTTGGATTTGAACAATATCTCGAACTCTGAATGGAAAGTAGTTGCGATGAGGAAAAAAGATGTTACGGAGTCGTCGCCATCTTTGAACAATTACTAATTCAAAGATAAGTTTTCGTTTCCCTTTGTTCAACCCTTTACATAATATTTATATGAAAATCTATTGAGCTCGACAAGAACTCATGCAAAGCATGATATTTAGAATGAACCTTAAGGGATGGAGAGCTATAGCCGTTGTTGAATATTAACCACAATTACAGCAGTCAAAGCTTGCTGCAAGACAAGCTAAAAAAGTCATGGTGAATATATGCTAAGCTATAACTGGGTTTGAGCATCTTGACTTTCGGAAGAAGATTCTCAATGATGAACTGATGTAGAACCTTGCTGCTGAGTTGAGCCAATTTGTTATCTTATGCTTGTATAAGGTTTTCCAACTTGCTGTTAGAAATTTTTGAGACTTACAACTTGCAGTATTTTAGATACTTAAAATTGTAAACTTAATACATTTTTCAATACAAATTGATTTTTAAGGTTATCATCAATTTAATTTTGTTAAAACCGATTTTGATGTCATTTTATTAATTTAATTGTGATTTAGCTTTTAGTTTCGATTGGTTGAATCGACTTTGGATTCAAAATGAATCAATATCAATTTTTTTATAAAATATAATAAATAAAACAACCGTGTCTATCGGTCTTGACCGTTATATCTTCAAGAAAGTAGTTTTTCTAAAGAATTCAACCTTTGCCGTGCACAAATCGTTTTGGGAAAAACCACTTCAAAATTACAGCTGATGGACACAGTCGTTTTTAGTGATATTACTTCTTGTCCTGAAAGTGGTTTAACTTCCATTTTCCACTAGTGGAAGTTCTCACGAATTTCTTGTCCTCTAGTCTTCAATATTCAAGTATATTAGGTGATATTTGATACTCAATTACCATGCTCTAGTCATAGTCCGATATTTGAATTTAGTTAGTATACTAGAAATCAAATTATAATTTGTACAACTAACATCGACAACAAGCTTGATTTAGTAAAACTTGTGAGTTCGACCGAGCGTTGCTCTAACAGTTATACTTAGCGCATGCATTATGGGTCGTCCTTACTTGAATGTCCGGAACTATCTAGTAACCTTATTTAGCGAAAATGTAATGTGTGGAAGTAGCATACGGTACTAAATATAGGGGAGATATTAAACATTATTGTTATTAATATCATGAAATAACCAATGGTAAAAATATCCTTTGGTTTAATCCAAGACTTTTTTCCATGGTATATATTAATCTTAAAAAATCTAGCTAATCGATAAGTAAGGACACAATGCATAAATATCACTATTGTATATCTGGAGCACTTAGCTTGATTTTTAAGCAAAGGTTACTTGAAATGTTAGCATAAGATGCCTTGGTCGAGAGTGACTTTACACATACTTTTCATCCCTTACACATTCTTTTTGTAGGAGTTTCATAGGAAGTATTCTTCCACCCATTTGATCTTTGGGAGTGACTTTCAAGACTTGTTTCGGGATCGAGAAGCACACGAGGAGTATCTTTACCATAAGTAGAAGAGAAATTTGTGTCTAGGAATCAACTTAGGTTGATTAAGAATCATATATTTATATTGACTTTCTAGATGTGGATGGTTCTTGTGTGTGGTATGGTTTTTCTTTTCTGATATAAGGAAATTAAAATAAGGTTTAGAAAGTTGATTAGTATCTCTAATGATCGAAAAACCCGAGGAAATATATACCATTGACGTTCTAACCAAATCTAGTATTTGAAAAATGGGAATACGTTACAAGATATATTTGGTACTCTTGTAAATTGGGAATCTAAGAGGTCAACTTACTAAACATAAAAGCCTTTTCTTTAGAAGTTTCAATTTTTCGTAATCCACAATGAATCACCATCCAGTCTTCCGGTTGGAGACCATGTAACGATGGTCTTCTCGGCGGGCTAGGAAAAAATTCTTAGTCAATTACGACACTTGGTTAAGGGATTTATGTGCACACTCACTAATAGGTAGCAGACGCACGAGTATTAATAAAAAGTGTATCCTAGAAGGTATATTCCGTCTCATCCACACTAAAATAAATTCTGATAGTATCAAAGAGTATAATGTCTTAATTCGATGAGTATTTAGAACTACACAATAAATTTTATTTTTAATTGTAAAAGTAACATTTCATTCTACTATCTTATGTTTGCTGAACTATCTTAAATCCTTGTTGTCAGATACTTACAGTTTTCTCCCTATTTTGTTAATTGTCTGTTGATCAGATACTTACAGTTTTCTCCCTATTCGCCTTTCGGCAGTTGTATGTTGAAGGGAAAGCTAGAGTTCTGCACCAGGATATCACATGTCATGTAAGCTTTCTTGAACCTTGGTAAAAAAAATTGAAGTATGGTGGTAGGTTTCTTC
Source organism: Papaver armeniacum (assembly GCA_023531295.1). NCBI lineage: Eukaryota > Viridiplantae > Streptophyta > Magnoliopsida > Ranunculales > Papaveraceae > Papaver > Papaver armeniacum. Next base: position 53,894 of record JAJJWW010017155.1, read on the forward strand.
ATTTTGGTTTGTGCCCATCCAGTTGTCAGGACTCAATTGTGTGAGGTTTCCTTTTTTCTTGATAATATGGGACAGTAGTATATTAGAGGATTCCTAAATTGAACTGCAGAATCCAAATAAAAACGTAAAAGAAAAACCTGTTGTACAGGAGTATCATTTTAAATTCAAAGAAGTTTTGTAATAGGTTTTTAACTATTGATTCATAAAATCCGTTTGTGGTTGGATCTACTTTTAAATTTCTCATATATAGCAGCGCATTGATTTTAACGTTTTCCTGAAACTTTTATCTTGTATTGCTTATGCTATTCTGGTTGTTGCCCATCTTAATTTACAAATTGTTTTCAGTGGATTGAAAGAGAGCTTTTTCTGTTATAAGGGATGGCAAAGAGAATATCCTTCATGACAGTCTTTCTTTAATAATACATGAAGTTGTAAAATCTTAACACTGCATGACTAATCTGATAGACTGAAGTACTCAAGCAATTATCCTCCATGGGTCGGTGGTGCATTACAGAGCTCGACTAATCTGTAAGAATTTGAAAAATCTTATTAACGGTTACATTAATCGACCTGCACTAATCATGCTCTTTTTTCAAACTAATGCAGTTCAATCACTGTTGAGGTATGGAGTTTCAGTTTGGATAGATGTCCCCTTGGAAATTCTAACTGTAGAAGTGATTGACAGTGGAGATAAGGGTCATGCGCCTTCAGACGAGCAATGCAGTTGACAGTGAAGGCTCAACTGCAACATACTAATAGGCGATGACTCAAGATCTAGTACCCTTGATAATATCCTTCATGTGAAGAATGTATCTGAATGGAGATCAAGGTAAATGTCAATTGTCTTTATTGTAATTATTATTATTATTATTATTATTGTGATTTTGTAGTTGTTTTCCTAAGGAAAATGGTCTTGGTGTAAAAATATAAGTAATGTATATGTAATTGGAAAAACACAATGATGCAAGGATTAATTATATGGTTGGATATATCAAGTTCATGGTCTTGTAATATCGATATTCTGGAAATACAAACTTTGTTTTTAATATATAAATATTTTTTTAATTACATATTTTCGATATTCTGGAAATACAAATTTTGTTTTTAATATATATATTTTTTTAATTTTAATACATATTTGCAACGCATATAATAGCTACTTAAATTAAGATTACCGTTGCTTTAATTCTATATTAAGCAACGTCTATAAAATTTGAACAACGGACTTTGACGTTGCACACAAATTTGCTATGCCATATTACTAACAGATATAAGCGTTGGTTAAATTCATTGCAACGCGTATATCCGTCACAAATCGGCTATTTTGGTGTAGTGAACATGAACTCCAAGAAGATGAAATTCAACATAATATACACTCACAATATATACAAGTCATTAGAAATTTATGAGCAGATAATTCACACATAACTCAAAATCTACCAGTGTGTGTAGCTGAAGCAGTGTGTACCACCTCTTAAAATAACAAATAAAACCCATGTTATAAACAATGAACCCAAGTGCATCTGAATTTACTGCAAGATGAACTTCGATGTTAAACAAATCGAATCAAGATGCACCCAGGTGCATCTGAGTTCATTGCAATATGAAAACAAAACATAGCCAAATTTACTCGAGATGCACCCAGGTGCATCTGAGTTCATTGCAATATGCAAACTAAACATATCAAAATCTACCCAAGATGCACCCAAGTGCATCTGAGTTCAGTGCAACATGCATACCAAACTTACCCAAATTTACCAAAGATGCACCTAGGTACATATGAGTTTACTACAACATGCAAACCAAACATAACCTAATTTACCCAAGATGCACCTAGGTGTATCTCAAATATACAACAAAGTTCAATTTGGTCATGTAGTATTACTAAAAAAGTGTTCTAGTTCAAATTTCAATTCAAAAAAAAAAATCAACCAATTGATACACCCAAAGCTTAATATAAAACTAGATCGATACGCCAATTCAAAAACCTAATTTTATCATGCAATACTTCCATAATAATGTTCTATTCCAATTGTGTAGAAACCACCATGATGAATTCATAAATCAAAAATTCAAAATCAACCAAATTAGGGTTAGAAGCTTACCGATTTTAGGTCCTTTGGTGCTCATCTTATGAATTGATGAAATAAACAACCTCTTTGTTCTTTACGGAATAATTGAATTGATAATTTCAGAGAAATTAGGGCATCTGAAATAATGGTGAAGTTAAAAAACAGTTCTAGGTCAGTTTTGATGGTTGATACGGCATTTGATGGTTATCTTGATGTCGATGTAGATGGTGGAGAAGAAGAAGAAGAAGAAGAAGAAGAAGATGTTGATGATGGCGGTGATTTTTTTCCATGGAAAAAATAAGATGATAATGGTGGAAATTAAATAAAGTTTGGAAAGAGGACGACATGACCGATGTTGGAAAGGATATATACTTTCAAGGGTATTCTGGTCTCTTTGTTGCTATGTTTTTTTTTTCACCTAGACGCATAGTTTAGCAGTCCAATGCTCCCACACTTTATGGTTTTTGGACATATGACCCATTTTCCGAATAAAAATAACAATGGTTAATACAGATTCCTAATCCAGGAATTTGGTTGAATTTGGCGATGGCCCCAGCTAACCCAGTACTAAGCTAAGGTTTTTCTTTTAAGAATACCTTATTGAGAGAAATTGTGCTATAAAGAATAATTATACCAAATGACCAAGCATGGTGTTCATGTTTTCTTACTTTTCCATGTCGTTGTTGCATGTTTTACAAGAATGCATGGATTATTATTGGTTTACAACTTAGAGGCATGTCATTATATGGACACAACCTGTTAGAGCACTGCTCGGTCGAACTCGCATGCGTTACTATCTCTAGCATGTTTGTCAATGTTAGTGATCAAAACTATAAGTCTTGATTTCTAGCATATTTATAGATGTCTCGGACTAGGTGATAGGTGTGTAGTCGACGAGAGGATGAGAAATCGGTAAGAGAGGTAATGGTTTGATGTTTTGAAATTGATGCAAATGAGTGAATTGGGAAGGAAGATGGTGGTCTGTCCAAAATCGGTGAGGAGATGATGAAATTCAAAGAATCAATGATTAGTGCCATTGAAGGGAGACAGATCGAGTGGCGACTATGGCAATGAAGATGAGAAGATGAAATCAGGTATGGGTTTGCTGTGGTTGTGCTCAGGATTGATTGGGAAATGAGATCCGATCTAGGTCTGTCTGAATTGAAGTTGTGGGTTGTTGGGATTGAATATTGACCCACACATCTGACATCACAGTTTGTGTGAAGATGGGTTACACTTGACTTGAGTGTTGATTGCCACATGAAAGAATTAGGGTTTGAATTCAAAAGGGGTGAGCAAGAAATGGCGAGGAAGGCTCTCAAGGCTGGAGTTGGGCATCGGTGTGGAATGGCTCAGATGCTTGAGTCAGAAGCATGATTACTGACCCTCATGGCTGGGAATAAAGTGACCACTGAAAGATGTGTGGTCGGTCTTTGATTTGGGTGTTAAGATGGAGATTGAGTTGCCAAGGCTCGGTGTTTGAAGTGCGATGGTGTTAGCATGGGAGGTGCAATGGCATTGTAGAGCAAGAATAAGCATTTGGTGCTCGTGTTCTTATGTCGGGGGCAAAGAGTGGTGGTGTCGCTCGAGTAAATAGAGATTTGGTTTTAACATGCTGTCTTTAGTCCCGTTATGAGTGAAGGGTAAGTTTGAGCTCATGGAGTGAAGCTACGTGTTGATTAATTAATTGGACTGGAGTTGTGTTGTGCGGGTAGTATATGTGCTTGATTGAATGAAATGGAGAATGATATGAATATAAATGGGCTTTAGAGGCTGTTATAATTGCAATCCATGGGTTGAATCTTAGACTCTGATTAAAAACGAAACGTTATGGGCATTATTGGTGATCTTATTCTTAGTTATTTGTTGAGATGGTATTTAGGTTGTTGCTATCAAGTCTGTGCATTGGTTACGGTATGCTTTCTATCCACAAAATGAAAGCACAATGAACCGGCCCAGTGCGGATGAGTTGGAGAGCCGAGAAGAAATTGCTTTATTTGATTCGAGCTTAATTGGCTTGAGTTTAAGTAACATTTAAGAAAGCGATCAGTGCTAAGGCTGGATTGACAAGGTTGCGGGGGCTGTAGTAGAGTGTTGCTACGAGTTGAATTGAGGATATGGAGTGATGGCATGGAAAGAGTGGGTGCATGGTTGAGTGACTTGACCGAGTTTGGGGGAAGGGTGTGTCCATGACTTGTCAGCGATAAAAATTGAAGAATGTGGAGTATGCAAGTGGCTCTGTTAGTGGAGTGATGTGGCACATGAAAGGAGTGAAACATGGGGCTGGTTAAAGTAATGAAATCGAATGGAATTATTAATGGCGAGTTAGTGGTACTCGGGTTAGAAAGCGAGGAGATGCGGTGAGTAAAGCGGTATGAATGGCCTCGTGTGATGTTTGTGTTAAAGGATCTGTGCAAGTTGGTGTGAGCATTGAGCCAAGGAGTTGTAGGGCGAAATGTGGAAGTTGCGGCGAGACGGTAGGTGGTGGTTCCAGCCGTTGATGTTGCTAAAGTATGGAGAATGGATTGTTGAGTGACAAAACAGTCAGGTGAAGTGTTGGTTGCCAAGGAGGGGGATGGAGGTGATAGCTCTGAAGGTCGTGATTGTATGGCATTGGTGCATGGTCATAAGCAGTGACCATCTTGGTGGAAGAAGCCTTGATGCACAATGATCATGCATCACCAGGTCGGTATCAACCACAACCGGTGATAGACACGACTATCTGGAGACACGACTTTTCCCCAATCTTGGCCTGGGTGTGTTGATCCGACTCGACTCAACATTGACCTGGTTGACCGATCCAACCCGGTTTGACCGGCCGACTTGACCCGTTGACTTTGATGACCGGCGGACTTTGCCCGGTCACGTGAGCGATTCCCGCGACTTTAAGTCGATTTCCGGCCACAATGCAGGATTCAGCGTAGTTTTCGGGCGTATTTTACACGGGTTTCTCGTCCTCGTGGGCTTGGTGGACTCTCACCTAATGGACTTTGAAGGCTAAACCTAATTTTGGAAGGAGAGAAAGGCTATAAAAGGAGGTTTTCTACAACACATGGGTTATCATATCTTATCTTTTTGCTTGGAATTTTTTTGGAGAGCCACTTTTGTTTTCACTCTAGGGTTTGGTTTTGTTCTTCTTCTTCCTTGTTTATTATTGAATATTGATGATGATGAACTCCATAGCTATGAGTAGCTAAACACCTTATTGGTTATGGGATAAAAGTTGATTTCTCAACATGTTTTTGATTCAATGAATTAGTTTTGTCTCAATTAATTATTGTTTGTGATTCTGATTAATAGTGTTTAAGATTTGAAAAC
>JAJJWW010017156.1:0-288995 GCA_023531295.1 Papaver armeniacum
AAATAATTTGATTAGGTAAGAAAAATTAATAATTATCTAATGAGGTTCGAACTTGATTTAATATACATACATCAATGCATAAATAAATATTAAAATATAAAATCAACAAATAAAAGAGAAGATGATAAAGATGGGTTTCCAATATCTTTAATTTATCTTGGTAGTTTTGAGTTAGATAAAAGATAAAAATAGATATCGTTAATTTTAACCGGATATATCTATCCTTATTTAATTATTAAAATATAACACATATGCGATTAACATATCAAAAAATAAAATAAAATATTATTACTAGATTTTAAGTTGGTTGTATTCTCTAAGAATCAACAACGAGAATGATAAGGAAGAAAAAAGCTCGAAAAAGCTCATTAAAGAAGAAGAAGAATAAAAAACGCTCATTAAAGAAGAAGGAGAAACATCGATAGCTTTGTCAGCTAATGGAGAGGAAGTTGTTGGTTCAATAGGTGATCAAAATCTTTATCTTGTTTTAGGTGTTTCTCTATTAATTGTGTTCAAATCAATGAAGATGAAGTTAGTTCATAATCACTAATTGTTAAATTCATTAGTTGTTGTTTTTTTTTAATCGTTTTTTTTTTGGTTGTTGATGTTGATTTTGCAGTGAAACAAATTGATTTTGATTATGATGATAAGGATATTACTAAAGTACTTCCTGACGAAGCCAATGAACATGATAATGGAAAAGATGTTATCGGTGAAAAAGGTGATCAAAATCCATATCTTGTTTTAGGAAGAAAGAAGAAGAAGAGGAGAAACACCGAGAGCTTTTTGCTAATCGAGAGGAAGTTGTTGGTTCAATAGGTGATCGGGAATCCTTATCTTGTTTTAGGGTTTTTCTTTATTAATTGTGTTCAAATCAATGAAGATGAAGTTAGTTCAGAATCACTAATTGTTAAATTCGTTAGTTGTTGATTTTTTTTTTTTTTTTTTGTTGTTGTTGTTGTTGTTGTTGATGTTGATGTTGATTTTGCACTGAAATAAATTGATTTTGATTATGATGATAAGGAGATTACTAAAGTACTTCTTGATTAAGCCAACGAACATGATAATGGAGAAGATGTTATCGGTGAAAAAGGTGATCAAAATCCATATCTTGTTTTAGGAAGAAAGAAGAAGAAGAGGGAGAAACACCGAGAGCTTGTTGCTAATGGAGATGAAGTTGTTGGTTCAATAGGTGATTAGAATCCTTATCTTGTTTTAGGTTTTCTCTGTTATTGTCTTCAAATCAATGAAGATGAAGTTAATTCACATCAGACCATTAAGAATCACTGGTTTTTAAACTCGTTAGTTGTTGATTTTTGTTGATCATTTTTTTTTCCGTTGATGTTGATTTTGCGGTGAGAAACTTAGGTTTGGATTATGACAATGATAAGGAGATTCATGTACTTACGATAAGGCAGATGAAGCTGATGATGGAGTAAAAATTATTAATGAAATAGGTGATTAGAATCTTTATCTTGTTTTAGGTTTTCTCTACTGATTCACTAGTCGAATTAAATTCGGTAGTTGTTGATTTCAGTTATCTTGCTGATCGATTGATTGCCCATGGCATTTGATTTCTCCCAGTCCTTATCTTTTAAATAGACTATAATTGTTTTAGGTTTTCCATGGCATTTAGATCGGATTTGTTTTGGGAATTCACTCGAGTTAAATTAAAAAAAAATAAGAATTTTTTCCATATATATTTGATAAGATTATCATATTTGTTAAGGAAACAGGGAGAATAATACAACTTAATTTTTGTTACCTTGATCGTTTAAAAAATGGTAAATGTTGATTTCCAAGGGGATATGTTTGTTATTCCTTTAAATATCTTTTTATCTTAATGATCCGATTAAAAAATTACATTTAATTAAGAAATAAGATTAGATTAAGTGAGTAGAGAATGGAATCACGCAATACTTGGTAAGAAAAAAAGGAATGTCATTTCTTGTTTAAATTTCCTTTTGTTTAGGTTTGTTAATGATAATTTTTTCCTTTTCAGAATCAAGAGGTAGTTGGTTTGGTGTCTAATCCAAAATTTCTTGACGATGATTTTCAACATATTGAGATTTATTTAAATCAAATAATTTGATTAGGTAAGAAAAATAATAATAAGTTAATGTGGTTCAAACTTTATTTGATACATACATAAAGAAATATTAAATTAAATATATAATCAAAAAATAAAGGGAAGATGATAAAAGATGGGTTTTCAAGCGTATTTTAACAGATGGTGATAGTTATGAGTTAGATAAAAGATATGAAAATAGATATTGTTAATATTAAACGGATATGTCCATCTTCTTTAATTATTAAAATATAACAAGCATGTGACTAACATTTCAAAAAAAATAATATTATTACTACATTTTAAGTTGGTTGTATTCTAAAGTTGTTTTATTTCTCTAGTTTACATTTTTATTTACTGATCATGTATTACAATCTAATACACCTATTCTATATTCTATAAAGGTAACTCCCTTTAGTTGAAGCTACAACTTTTGTTACCCATTTTGCCCGTATCAAGTATATGAATGAATATACATTCTTGGTATTAACTAGGGATAGTTTGGACTATTGACCATCTAAAAACGATGTAAAAAATGCATTGGTTCACCTACTGTGTATTGGAATTATCAAATAGTAAAAGAGAGGATATGCTTCAAAAAAAAAAAAAAAAAAAAAAAAGTAAAAGAACCAATAAAACCGTGTATTGGCTATTGAAAACTTACGGTGGGCCCAGAGATATTTCTTCCCCTAAAAGATCTCTAGAAAATCAGATCCCATTTTTTAAAAAATCTCAATCATCTTTCAATCATGTTTTGGTGTATGCATGATCAAGCTTTTGGGCAATAGTATTGCCCTTTTGTCATGCCCACAATTGTGTTTTGTAAATAAAAAGTGAGACTATACAAAGAATTTTCAATTAAAAGCTTAAACACATATAAAAGTATAAAACGATAAATTTCACCCCTATGATAAAAGTGATGGGCACCATTTCCTGGATTGCAGGTGAGCGTATGCACGTGCCGAGAGCAATCTTGTATTGAAGAATGAAAACATTTGTATATTTTGAACATTATCACTTTTTGTGAAGTAGCAATTTATTGGCAGACATGATTGTTTTTGTTCCTTACCTCGACTTTTTTTAGAAGAATATAGTTTCTTGTGTTTGCTTTCAAGTAGAATACATCAATCACTCTTTTTCACTTATCCAGACCCTTCATAGGTACGAATACCACACTTCATCTCGCCTAAAAACATGATAGTAGTGGAGGTAGGAATTAATGGGGCAGAATACTTAGAAATGATAAGCAGGAAAAATGGAAAGGGTGGAGAAACTATAACAAGAAAAAAATACTTCAGTTTTAGAAGGTGGGTTTTTAGATAAGATCATAAGACTTCAATTCGATCTTTCAAGTGAAATTGAAGATTCCTAGGACATGTATGCTGATGAGTTATTTTATTATTGGGAGGATGATCAAGAAGTAGTAGGTAATTAAGAATAATACAGCCGGTCACTCTTCTCAACATCTCCCGAGCCTTCGAGTTACAAATACCAAGGTTTCTTTCTCTTGAAAATAGGATTATAGTGGAGTCAAGAATTATATGGGTAAAATACAAATGATAAGGAGGAAAAGGGAGAGGGTGGAGGGACTAGAACACGAAAAAGACTTCAATTTTAGAAGGTGAGTTTTAGATAAAATTATAAGAGTAAGTTGGGGGTACGTACATAGGTTGTTTCGGTAGGAACATTAGTTGCTCGACAACATGGCCAATCTCAGGACTACACTCTCAGATGAATTGATGCATTAGATAAGTGTAAGTTGGTAGATTTTATGGGTTTTTCATTTAGAAGTGACGCCGAGTTAAACTTGTCTTCTTCTTCCATATTGCAAACTTTAGTGAATTTAGTTTTCTACGAGTTAGTCAATGATGTACTATACTACCTATACCCATGACAACGTACAAAAAGAACCATACAATTTAATCGAATAACTATCTTTTTTTTTCTTTTAAATTGGCACATGCAACACAATATCTAATTTATGTTTTCCACTAAAACCTAATATGGTATGGATTTTTCACTAAGCTTTGAAAAACTATTTTAGAATCTTAAGCAATTTATTCCTATGAATACTATGGCAACCTCATCTCCAGATGGTGGAAATCATCTTTTCATCACTGATTACTATGTACGTGATGCGATAATTGCATAGTGAGAGAGTTTTAAAAGTAGTGCAAGAGTTTGGAATGATCGTTCCTCTTATTTGATGGCTTATGTTAATAGATAATGACATGAGAAGAGAACATCGGCCTGACCAATGCCTTAAGGAAGTTCATATCCAGTCATCAAATTTGGGCCCATTCAAACACTTCAAACCAGATAGTAAAAAATCTCGACCATGAAGCATGGAAAAGACAAGAAATAAAACGAAAAAATCAAATCAAAAGTTGGTGTCGGAAAATAACCAACATTGACGTAGAAAAAAAAATATACAAAGATCAAATCAAACAAAATCTCAAGTGTCATTTTATGTACTTAGATTGTGGTAAAATCTTAAAACCCTTTTATTTGTGGTCTGATCCACAACAGATCTAAACCAATGTGACATTTGATGAAATTACTTAAAAACAATACATTTGAATCTCCACTGTGTTTTCAATTCTACCTTAGTCACCATCCTTCTGCACATCAACTACCTATACAAAATAGTATTGCATGAGCTATCAATAGTCAGGGTGAAATTCAACGCTCAATAGTTAGAATACTTTTTGAAAAAGCGGGGGTCTAACAACCAAACACAATATATCGCTTAGCAATCAGTATGGAAAAACTCCAATATACTTTTAAGAGAATCAACTAGACAATCAAGATTTCAATCTTAATAAAAGTATATCAAGGAGTTATATCTCAATTTATCGATTCAATACATACTCAAGCAAATAGAAACTGTGAGTCTAATTGAACACAAGAGAAATTAACTTGGAACGGTACCAAAGACCAATGTTCAAGTATCAATCAATTTCAATCAACAACCAAAGGTCGGATTTCCCAATTGATTGATTCGACGCACAACCTGTGATATTTCAATTATATAACCAAATATAATGCGGAAAAGGATTAACACAAACACCAAAAGTTTTGTTAACGAGGAAACCGTAAATGCAGAAAAAACCCCGGGCCTAGTCCAGATTGAACACACACTATATTAAGCTGCTACGAGATACTAGCCTACTACAAACTAACTTCGGTTTGGACCGTAGTTGAACCCCAATCAATCTCACACCGATCCAAGGTACGCTTGCGCTCCTTACGTCTTCGATCCCAAGAAGATACTACGCACTTGATTCCCTTAGCTGATCTTACCCACAACTAAAAGTTGTTACGACGCAAAGTCGAAGACTTTAATAAACAAATCTGTATCACACAGAAAAGTCTACGGTAATAGATAAATATGTCTCCACAAAATACCTACAAGTTTTTGTTTGTCTTTTGGTAAATCAAGGTGAACAAGAACCAATTGATAACCGTGGACTTATACTCCCGAAGAAAATGACCTAGAATTATCAATCACCTCACAATAATCATAATCGACTAGCGAAAGAAGATATTATGAATCACAAACGATGAGACGAAGATGTTTGTGACTTCTTTTATATCTTGTCTATCGGAGAAATCAATCACAAACCAATCTTACGATTGTACTAAGTATGATAGAAACAACAAGATCAGATCACACAACTACAAAGAAGATAGTTGGGTCTGGCTTCACAATCCCAATGAAGTCTTCAAGTCGTTAACCTACAGGGTCTCGATAGAAACCTAAGGTTAAAGGAGAATCGACTCTAGCTAATACAACTAGTATCACGTAGGTGTGGGGATTAGGTTTCAGTTGCTAGAGTTCTCCTTTATATAGTCCTTTAAATCGGTTTGCAATCTAAGTTACCTTGGTAACAAAGCATTCAATATTCACCGTTAGATGAAAACCTGATTAGATTCAAGCTAATATCTTTCAACCGTTAGATCGAACTTAGCTTGTTACACAAAAAATAAAATGCACGTTTATTTAGGTTTGTGTAACCGTACCTAAACATGTACACTTAGTTGGTTCAATGAGTTAACCAAATGGTTAGCCATATGAGCACTTTCATATCAAATATATTCATCTTCACCATAACTAGTTCAAATGACTCAAGAGAATTAGTTATAGAATTTTTCAATTGCTTAGATCTCATAGAAGTATATAAGACACAATTGAAGCAAAAACGATTTGATTCACTCGAATCAATCACGAACTTTATAGCCACGGTTTGCAAGTATGCATTCCCTAGTTTATATAAGTTTAAGTTCACGAATAATCGTTGTTAGAAAATAACCCACTTAAGTATGCATACCGGTACGCGGACTTAAGTACTGGAATAAGTTTGTTTTCGGTTCACAAACTCTAAAGATAAATTCACGGAATGTGAACCTCCGACAGTGCGCGTACTGGTATGCGGACTTCAGTTCCAGTTTTCCTGAGTAGCAAAGTACGCATACTTTGGTTCAAGGAATAAGGACTTACAGACGTATGAGTTATCACACAATGTTTATATCCATTCAAGGTTATATATTCTAAACTCTTATTTCAATTATTGAAACATTCTTAGAGGACGTTATATAGTTGTTGTTCACAAGATATTTTTCGTCAAAGCGATTTTCAAGTAATTGAAACTAATATGACTTTCGTCACTAGTAAAGATGAACTTGGCCAAAGCGAAAGCTTACCAACAAATATTTCGAGAAATAGATAAGTGAGATAAACTCGGCTCGAAATAACAAATTTGTATAATCATAGTCTATATAGAAATACGACTTTTGTCTCAAGATAGGAGATAAACTAGATAGACTTTTGAGTGATAGATAAGTTCAAGTCTCCACATACCTTTTAGTCGATGAAGTTCTACCAGTTCCATGAGTAGTTCTTCGTCTTTGTATGATGATCTCCATGTAGTCTAGAGCTCAACTACACTTTCTATCCTAGTCCAAGACTTAGCTATGAGTAGACTAGAAATCAAGACTTATAGTTTTGGCAACTAAACTTGACAACAAGCTTGAGATAGCAACGCTTGCGAGTTCGGCCGAGCAGTGCTCTAACAATCTCCCCCTTTGTCAATTTTAGTGACAAAACTATCAATACATATGGAATACTGTTGATGGTGGTTTCTAGTTCAGGCATAAATTTGTAAAACCTTGCATTTAATGTGTCGTCACTCTGCAAAGAAACAGAGCCATGTAAAAGTGATGAGTGTTCAACCTCTTCACTGGCGCATTTATTGAGCAACTCAATATATTCACCTGAAATTTATCCAGAATGGTGCATGCAGCAACAATCCCAGATATTCTGTAAATTTTGGCACCTTGCCAGTATTATTCAATTAATAAAAGTTCCTTTGAATGCTTTCTGTGCTATGTTCCCTAGCTAAACCCTTAATATTGATATGGCATGACAATTTGTGTTCACTCGCAGCGGAGTAGCACGAATTTCCAGGTATCAAGGCTAAGGTCCTTGCATAAAGTATTCAATCGGAAAGCATACTGCTCCCTGGCAATGAACTTAAAGAACAGTCAACACATGTAATTCAATCAATTTTGTGATAATTCACAAGATTCGTCGACTAATTTGCAAAAATTATGGATGATATATTAGACCTTGCAATCGAAATGAAGCCTAGACGAACTAGGTAATTAATCCGCCATGGATTAGTAGGAGCAAAATCCTACCCACAATCAGAAAACTAGGAATAAGAAGAGCCGCGGAAGAGGAGCAGCAACAAAGGGAGGTGTGGCCATGCCGTAGGAAACACAGTGCCACTCACGAGTGGCCGCACCCCATGCTGCTCGAACCGGCCCCTATTCCCGCCACACACACATGAGTTGTAGCTGGGCCCATACTTATCCGGCCCCTCTTTTAATCGACCAATCGGGTCGCTCTAAACTTTCCAAAGTATTAAAAGAGGAAAAGTTGCGCCACAATGCCAAATTGGCTTTCCAAAGTCGCGCTAATACGCTAATTGGCATGCCTAACGTGCCAAACGTGCCACTTTGCCACAGAAACATGCCGAATGTGGCAACTTACCATAAATAGCGCGCCAATGTGCTAACCCATTTCTTGTTCGTGGCCAAACGCCATAACATATTCCAATTAGGGTATTACAAACACGGCTTTGCCTTAGTAGCACTAGTCGTAACCCTAATTTCCAGTTGTGGACCAATTACGCCACTTTGGCCCCACAACATGCCACGAGCCATGTGGGACCCTCCAAACCCTAAAAACGGCGCGATACTATAACCACCCGTGGTCATCCTTGCGCCTGTGGTTATTCTCATGTCATGGCCTTCCATAATTCCTTCAATTTAGCCATGACGCCAATTGCATAAGACACCATCGTGTCGTGGCCATGCCACACACGCTAATTAGGGTTTCGATATGCCAAACCCTAATTTAGCTAAAGTTGCCACGCCAACTAAGTCGGGTAATTCTCCTAAGGCCATAAAGTTTGATGTAACAACAGGACCAATGTTACCGGAGCCATATTTGGGTCTAACACCAATATGCCAAAATAGCTGCCATGACTATGCCAGACGCCACTATGCCACTGGCATGACGCTATATGCCATTACGCCATTGGCATGTGCTAATAACGCCACCGTGCTACCATAAGGCGCCAACAGAATGTGGCCATAATCAATGGCCACCATTTCTCATGAGTTGCAATCTCGGCTAGTTCAAATTTGCCACGTAACCGATGTGTCCGTGGAAAGTTTTGGGAGACCAACTAAGACAAGCCAAATAGCATCACGTGCTATTCTCTTGTGGCAAGTCTCGACTTTGACTTGCCACACATAGAAATCTGCTACACGTTTTCCACGAAAACACTCGAGAAATCTAACATGTCACAAACTGGGGGATGCTCATCAGGGTATTGGTCTGGCGGTTTACAACGTGCCTCGTGCAACACGCCCATTATAAGAAAGTGTCAGAAAGTAGGGCAGTTAGTGGCGGTAAGAAGTAGTGGGTGTAAACTAACCAGTTTCCTACATGGTGGGAATGTGGTCTCTGGCATTTACACATAATCCCACTTCTCCACTCAATCACTCCCATTTTCTACGAGATCGTGGTGCGTTCAATATGACTTGTATAAATAGGTTTTACCTATTTCCACAAAACATCAAGTTTTGGTGAGAACAACATAGTATCCAGAAAAATACCAAAGAACTGATACCTTTCATTCGCAAGACCAGTTCCAAATTGTGATACAAGTCATAAAATAGCCACACCTTCAGAATTAAGCATTCTGGTCTCAATACCTTCTTCGCTTCCCTCCCTAAGACCAACCATTCTCCTTCACTTTGTGACCGAAGCAAGACTGGAACGACCATTTCTTAGTTTAGGCCAAGATTGTACAGATTGATCTCTCAAATCTAAAGTACTCCCGTGCAGTGCATTTGTTTTAGGTTTAGATTTGTTTCTCATCAACACACCCAAATTTACCAAAACCAGCAGAAACAATTTTTACCCATAAACAACTGGCGACCACAGTGGGAGATTAATCTCTCGGTTGCAATATCAATTTTCAATTTCATTTTTTCAATTCTGATTTCAAGATGGTAGAGCTTAGATCTGGATCAGCAACAAGCCTTGATGCCACCCGGCGAGAATGTCCTTGGTATCAACGTCCCTTCCAAAGTGGCATCAACTTACCACATGTCAAAGATGACCAACACCAGCGGCGCAGAAAAGTTCCCTCATGCGTTACACCTCCGATCACGTGAGCCAGATCCGCTGCCGCCACCCCAAATATTTCTTCAAGTGTGACGCCCCCAGTTATCACTAGAGTTGCCGCCATTCCACCATCGGGACGAGGGACTGGAGGAACCAGAGGAGGCGAACCTCCTATTACCATTACTGATTTGATGGAAAGACAGGAAGTTCTTGCTAAGGCTCTCGACGGACATTTCCTCGACCCTTAAAGGAGGTACTTACTTTCCTCAAGACACTAACGGAGCGGCTACCACGGGAACCACGCCAACTTGAGCCAATGAGGAGTACTTTTAATACTCCTAGCACTAGTACTCTCAAAAGGGCGCACCCTTGTAGATGAAGAGGCCCATCCATTGGAGAGGAACCAGCCATCCAATTTCATCACGCGTGAAGATTTGGAACGACTTCTCCGAAATAGAGACAGAGAAAACCCGGTGGACATGCACCAGCATCAACCCCCATACCCTCCTGATGTGCAAAGAGTTCCTCTTCCGATGGGATATTCTTCTCCTCAGTTCTCCCTATATGACGGCACTGGTAATACACGTGAACGTATGTCTCGATTTCTAGAATCCTTGGGTGAACACGAGTATAATTATGTCCTCCGCTTGAAAGAATTTTCAAAGTCACTTACCGGAAGAGCGTAAACTCGGTACAACAACATTGCGCCAAACACATCCAACTGGCGAGAGATGGTTGCGGCTTTCTACAAGAAGTATTTCTTCGTGTCCGAACAGATCACCTTTTCATACTTAGGAAGGATGTTCCAACGAAATAATGAACATCCGAATGATTATGTCAAGAGATACGGAAATTCGAAGGGGCGCTAAATTGTCACGACCCAAACGTGACTAAACAACAATTTGTGGATTCTTGCATCAATGGCATGGTTCCTATTTAATGCGCCTTACTGGAGAATCTACGCTTCTAGACATTCTATGAACTTCATGAAGTCGCTAAGCTTCGACCACAACATCACCAGCATTGTTAGAAACAATCAAACCCTACAAAAATATCTTTGTTCAAAAAATATCGAAGAAGGGAATATGCGAGGAAGAAGATCATCAAGTGGTGGCATAGACACCTTCGTTCAAGAACCTCTCGGCCTCAACTTTCATCTCGAAGATGTTTCTCTGTGTCTCCCACGACGTGTTGTACATCTTGTGGTATCTCACACTGCTACATACTCAGGCGGCATGCCACAGACGCCCTAGATAGTTTGCAAGGGAAAATCCAATAAAAGGTTTGTCAAATCCTTAATTGTTGCTACTGTTTTTCCTCTGTTTTGAGTTACTATTGCCAAAGTAGCTAAACGGAGAGAATGTGACACGCCTACTATATTTACGTGATTTGGCTTCCCGTCCGCTGAATCGCTCTGGGAGAATGGAAGAACTTGTTTTTTTTTTCGCAAAGACGGGTTTTAGGATTCTTTCGGGAGATTTTATTCATTAAATCAAAGATATGAAATTATCAAAGCAGCATAAATGAAAGAATATTACTCGGTGAAACATGGCTTCAGTCACGTGGACAAAAAAAAAAAAAAAAAAACTGAAGTATCAAAACATCTACAAGCTACGAAAAGATTGCTTCTACAGAAGAGAATAATGAAATGGAAAGCTAGCTGTCAATATCAACGCCAAGGTCAGCGGCGCCTCCACTAGAGTTCTCCCAATAACCTACTCCAACACCCTCTCCAACAAGCAAGCATCCCTCCGAAGCCGTTTCAGCAGAAGTTTTAGCATCCTCTAGAGAGGCGGTTCCAAGAGCATGACCTTGACACCATCTCCAAAGCCTGTTCTAGCATCATATTTAAAGCTGTTCAGCCGCCATCTCCAAAGCTCGATGTTCTAGCGCCATCTTCAAAAATAGCTCCAACGACTCCGACGTTTGCTTCAATGCCCTCTCCAATTGTCGCTTCAATAGCATTCTCAACGGTCGCTTCAGCCTCTCCAACAATAGTTTCGGCATCCTGGGCCACGACATCCTTCTTAGCAACTGCTCCAACAGCCTCTTGAGGATACTCCGGTTCGTCAACATCAGAGTCAAGGATCACGATATCGTTATGAACAGGATAATTAAACTTACTCTCGCCTGGGGGTTTCTTAGGCTCGATCCTCCGCTGCTTTAATCGATCAGCGAACCTTTCAGCCCTAGCACTGGGATGCTGAGATGCTTTACCATACTGAGAATCAACGCGCTGAGATGCTTCATCATGTCTCCACTTCTCCTCCATGTCAACCGAAGCCATGAAAGCTTGAACATTCCCTCGAACAATGCGTAGATGAGTGAGAGACATACCTGTATGGCCCGACCAGCCTCACGAAACAAAGGATCAATTTTTTTAATATCTCCTCGGATACGAAACCACAGGTTTGTCAACTTCAAAGCTTTTCTCCGAGGAATTGGAAGAATGATCATCACCAAAAGTTCCCATCATGAACTTCAAAGAATCATTATGTCTACATCAACAACCTAGTAGTAAAGAGGACAGGAGAAAACTGCAAAAAGATATGAAACAATACCTAAAAAGAAATGACGCAATCCTGTGGTGATCGATGTGAAACGAAAAGCTCGAGGTGTTATCTTATATTACGCAAACTGATAACAACCGGAAAGGAAAACTCTTTGCCTGCCGTACATGAAGGCTATAGATACGGGATATCGGTGATTAGATACTTATCTATTTGGGATGGTTGACTCACACGGGCTACTTGACGAAAAGAAGTTCGCCACCGCAAGAATAAAGCCAACGAAGCAAGAATAAAAGGATGTGTGATGTTTTTTATGTTCAGGGCACCTTAAGAGTTTGGGTAAAAAAAAAGTAATCCGATTTGGATTCAATCACGCCCAAATCAATGCCAACGTCCTATATCCGAACCAGACCGCGCCAAAGACATCGAGGCACTCAACCTGCATCGTCCCGTGGACAAAGTTGCAGCGCCAGCATCAACGTTCCGTGGCCAAAGTTGCAACGGCAGCACCCTGTGGCCATGCCGGAAATACGCCAAGCCGCCAGCACAGGGATCATAGACTACTCATGGCTCATGCCAAAGGTTAGTCGAATTTTCCTGACAATCTCTTCATGTCTTTCCCTTTCGATTTTACTCTTGTCTGTCACCATTTCATGCTTACCCCGCAACAATGCCACTGTTACGTGCTAAGCAGGGGACTTAATGTTGATGGTGGTTTTTAGTTCAGGGCTAAATTTGTAAAACCTTGCATTTAATGTGCCATCACTCTTGCAAAGAAAACGAGAGCCATGTAAAAGTGATGAGTGTTCAACCTCTTCAGCGGGGCATTTATTGAGCAACTCAATATATTCACCTGAAATTTATCCAGAATGGTGCATGTAGCAACAACCCCAGATAATATGTAAATTTTGGCACCTTGCATGTATTATTCAATTAATATAAGTTCATTTGAATGCTTTCTGTGCTATGTTCCCTGGCTGAACCCTTAATATTGATATGGAATGACAATTTGTGTTCACTCACAGCAGAGTAGCACGAATTTCCAAGTATCAAGGCTAAGGTCCTTGCATAAAGTATTCAATCGGAAAGCATACTGCTCTCTGGCAATGAACTTAAAGAACTCTGTGTCAACACATATAATTCAATCAATTTTGTGATAATTAACAAGATTCAGATATTACCCTGACTAATTTGCAAAAATTATGGTTTTACGACTGCAAGTGATATATTAGACCTTGCTGTCGAAATGAAGCCTGACTAACTAGGTAATTAATCCGCCATGGATTAGTAGGAGCAAAATCCTACCCACAATCAGAAAACAAGGAATAAGAAGAGCCGCGGAATAGGAGCAGCAACAAAGGGAGGTGTGGCCATGCCATAGGACAGCCAGTGCAACTCACGAGTGGCCGCACACCATGCTGCTTGAACCGGCCCCTATTCCCGCCACAATCACATGACTGGGCCCATACTTAGCCGGACCCTCTTTTAATCGACCAATCAGGTCACTCTAAACCTACCACAGTATTAAAAGAGGCAAAGTTGCGCCACAATGCCAAATTGGCTTTCCAAAGTCGCGCCAATATGCTAACTGGCATGACAAACGTGCCAAACGTGCCACTTTGCCACAGAAACATGCCGAACGTGGCAACTTACCATAAATAGCGCGCCAATGTGTTAACCCATTTCTTGTTCGTGGCCAAACGCCATAACATATTCCAATTAGGGTATTCCAAACACGACTTTGCCTTAGTAACACTAGTCGTAACCCAAATTTCCAGTTATGGACCAATTACGCCACTTTGGCCCCACAACATGCCACGAGCCATGTGGGACCCGCCAAACCCTAAAAACGGCGCCATACTATAACCACCCGTGTCCATCCTTGCGCCTGTGGTTATTCTCATGTTATGGCCTGCCATAATTCCTTTAATGTGGCCATAGCGCCAATTGCTTAAGATACCACCGTGCCGCGGCCATGCCACACACGCTAATTAGGGTTTCGATATGCCAAACCCTAATTTAGCTAAAGTTGCCACGCCAACTAAGTCAGGTAATTCTCCTAAGGCCTTAAAGTTTGATGTAACAACAGGGCCAATGTTACCGGAGCCATATTTGGTCCTAACACCAATATGCCAAAATAGCTGTCATGACTATGCCAGACGCCACTATGCCACTGGCATGCGCTATATGCCATTACGCCATTGGAATGTGCCAATAATGCCACCGTGCTACCATCGAGCGCCAACAGAATGTGGCCATAATCAATGGCCACCCTTTCTCATGAGTTGCAATCTCGGTAGTTCAAATTTACCACAGATCGAAAGGTGGTGGGGTTTTGGGCGACCAACTAAGACAAGCCAAATAGCATCACGTGCTATTCTCCTATGGCAAGTCTCCTGACTTTGACTTGCCACACATAGCAATCTGATACATGTTTTCCACGAAAACACTCGAGACATAAAACATGTCACAAACTGGGGGATGCTCATCAGGGTATTGGTCTGGCGGTTTATAGCGTGCGGCGTGAAACACGTCCATTATAAGAAAGTGTCAGAAAGCAGGGCGGTTAGTGGCGGTAAGAAGTAGTGGGTGTAAACTAACCAGTTTCCTACATGGTGGGAACGTGATCTCTGGCATTTACACATAATCCCACTTCTCCATTACTCAATCACTCCCATTTTCTACGAGATCAGGGTGCGTTCAATATGACTTGTATAAATAGGTTTTACCTATTTCCACAAAACAACAAGTTTTGGTGAGAACAACAACACAGTATCCAGAAAAATGCCAAAGAACTGATAGCTTTCATTCCGCAAGCCAGTTCCAAATTGTGATACAAGTCATAAAATAGCCACACCTTCAGAATTAACCATTCTGGTCTCAACACCTTCTTCGCTTCCCTCCCTAAGACCAACCATTCTCCTTCACTTTGTGACCGAAGCAAGACTGGAACGACCATTTCTTAGTTTAGGCCAGGATTGTACAGATTGATCTCTCGAATCTAAAGTACTCTCGTGCAGTGCATTTGTTTTACGTTTAGATTTGTTTCTCATCCACACACCCAAATTTACCAAAACCAGCAGAAACAGTTTTTACCCATAAACAAATACAAAATAAATAAATAACCTTTTGTAGCTTCTCTTCCACATGCATGATCTCCTTGGTTCTTTAAAATTACTCAAAATCTTCGTCACTTCCAAGTACTCCAATGATTCCAAAGGTTTTAAGTTTAGCATCATCGTTGTTGAAAATCTGTAGCTATAACAATGAGAAAACAAGAGTTCTCAATCATTGTTACACAGTGTCATAGTATTATTACACAGCATCAATGTTCAATTTATCATAACTTCGACAACAATACTATGGTGATATGTATCACTCCCCCTTAATCAATACTCCATCTCACATGGAAACCACTCCCCCTTACATAATGATCTCGAAAACCATATGTATTTGTAGTATGAACTATTCTCCCCCTTTTTGTCAATAAAATTGGCAAATGTACGAAAACTAGTGGGATCCTAATAAAATTTCCATAGAGACATTTCATGACCAAAAGAAAACACATATCAACTTTTTAGATGCCATCATATAGCGAAGCTAAATGCATTCATCAAGGAGTTTATAAAGATACAAGATAACCCCTATAATATTCCACAGCCGCACTCCCCACAAAGATTTGGCAATTAAGCACAAGTTCAATTAAGAACTATGGCCCACAATATGTCATTCCCGAAAGAACAACAAGAGCGACCTTACTTTCACAAGAAAAGAAGGATTGGACATAACAAATCACATACGAATATGAATTTGAATCCAAAAAACTCAATTAAATTAACCACAATAAAACCCATGATTAATTTAATCGGAAATGCTCAACATAAGATAAATTATGGAGCCACATAATATATACATAAAAATATGGATCAGGGAAGATCAATACTGCGGAATAGACAAGGATTCATTCTATTTGCCATCACAATTTGCACAATGACATACAATAGACATAATCCTCGTAAACAAAAGTTCATCCTATCTTCCATCAATATTTGCATAATGACATACAGTAGGCTTAACACTTTTGTAATTGTCACTACTAATTTTCCCATAGTCTACGTAATGTATACAGCTCGGAGAATCAGCTACTAAGTAGTATCGATGCCTCTGTTGAACTGATAATGCTAAGTAATAAAAGATATTCAAGATCACAATAATAACGAAGAACATATAATATAAATGATACTAAGTTATCATGAGACACAAGAGATTACATGGTTCGAATTTCGTCTACGTCCACGGGGTAATGAGGTATTGTTTGTATTAAGTTGTGGTGGTTACAAGGATCTTAAATGCTTCCCAAAGTAATAGAGAGAACTCAAGTTGAAGTAAATACTTAAGTTTAGACATTAAAGAGGTATAAGCTTAAGACTAGATCTTCTCTCCTAGATATTAAATGCCCTTAATTTGTTGGTGAAGCTTGGTATTTATAGCCCCTTCTGCTCCAGGTATATCTTTGTTGTCTTTGGACCCATCGTTCTCTGATATGCCTTCCGTACAGATGGTACCTTCATTCACCGTGTGCTTTCTCCAGTCGGACTCTGCTACCTCGGTGAACCACGTTCCTTCGGGAACTTCCCAGCCTTAGTACAGATTGTACCTTCGTTCACCGCTATCCTTTGCCATTCAGGTTCTGCCACATCAGCTCCATCCACATGCTTTGGTTATGCGTGTAGATAATAGATTTGTGAATTTAATGCTGATTAGATATGTCATCTACCTCTGTCCCTTCGCCAGCTGCCTCTATATAAACTAGGTTTTACTTTTCCCATCTTGACCGTCGAGGTATCCTTCTTGGGATAAGATAAAGTAGATCTGCGAAGGTATCCTCTGTTACTCGGGTTTCTCTATAAACGAGGGCTATACGGTTATCTTGTGTGCGACCACTAAAAGCCGCGACACGTACTCCACGAGAATATTGGTATTCACGGTTGCCCCTTTTCTTTCATATTCTACCGTTTGGTAGGATTGGAAGAAAAACTCCCATAACACCGCCATTTTTGGACGTACCGGTTGGGTGGTCCCACATGTCTCTTCATGCAATAACTTCCCCTTGAATTTCGGGACATCCAAATTTTTGGATTCTCCAGCCTTTATAAGAAGAGAATATCATAAGGAATTTCATTAACTTATTCCTTTTCTCTTCTCGAACCTGTCACTCTCCTATCCCTTTCGAGAGATTTTTGTTCTTCTTTTGCTTTCAACTTTCGGCCTTCCATTGACTCCCAAAGCTTTTGGTCTTCATCACTTGATCATCACACACGGGTATGTGATCTCTTCCTTGTTCTTTCGAATCGTTTATCTCGGATTCGCCTTGCTCCAATTACGCTTTTGAATACCATCGATGCTCTTGAATGTCCGCATGTGCTATTTGTAAATTTTGATGTGTTCCTAGATGTTTGATGGTATGGGTTACTTTCCATTTTGCGATTTCATCACGAACATGCCATCATTCTTTTTTATCTGCAACTTTGATGGCTGTGGTTCATGATTTTTCGTTTCGTCCCATAGACGGATTTAGTTGCTTCCCTTGGTTGGTTTAGATAAACCCATACCCAAAGTATGTTTGTTTTTGCCCCAAGTTCGATTTTGAGCAAACCACGAATCTTGTCCGCCATTTTTGAAGGACTGTGTTTTCTGTTGATGTCAAGGATCATGAGACTTCCGAAGAAACCCGTGCGTAAGGATCCGAAGCCTAGATCGTCGACCGAGCCTCCTACGCAGATGGATCATCCTAGCGCTACACCTTCTCCACCTCCTGAGGACACTGAGGTACCTGCTGAAACTGAAGTGGTTGTAGGTCCTGAGGCTGCCGCGGGCCCTGAGGTTGAAGAGGTTGTTGTTGAGGATCTTCTTCCTCCTCCGCCTCACTATGAGCTTCAAAGGCTGCAGCTGCGTGACAAAGATAGCTATGCTCACTTGTCCTTGGCTGAGATATCTAAGTCTTTTCATCTGCATAAGTTTGAGATCTTTTCTGTTGATGGCCCTGATGTTCTCACTGAGTCTATGATACGAAGTTTTCCTTATTATGAGAACAACTTTGTTGATCGGTGTCGGCCGGTTGGCGCCCGGTATGCTCTTTCTTTTATTTAGTAGAAAGGATCCCTTCTACTATGATGTTTTGTCTACCATGGATGACCCGGTGAACAAGACTCAGGTCCGAGGAGTCATGCAATATACTGGCGATTTCTGGCATGCCCTTCTTGAGTACTGGTATCGTAGTAAGGGAAAGACTACTCTGAAATCTTATGACCCTTTTGCTGCTGGAAGGTATAATCAAGAGGGTTACACCCCTGCCAACTTCAATGCCACGTACGCTGATGCTATTCAGAATAGTAATCTTCTTCCTTGGAGCGTTGGCTCTCGTCATATTCATGTTACTACTAAGCGAGATTAGAGAGGGTAACAACCTTCGTTTGTTGGAGGAGATTGATAAGACTGTCTGATTTGTCATACCTTATTCTCGCTAAGCTCCCTTTCCGAAGCTCGACCGTATCCGTCTTGATCATGATGATCGGCTGGGGTCGTACTCCTCTTCGTGTGGTGCATCCCTGGACCTACGATTTTACTACCCATGATCCCAACGTCCCTCGTCTGACTCTTTCCTTGCCCGAAAAGTATGATGGATATCATCCTTGGGTTTTCAACCTGCCGCTTCTCATGAGGTAACCTTCGCTTTTCTCGGAGGTTTTTCGTTTTATTCTTTGCTTAGTAGGCTTTGCTCGGCATTCTGATGGATTTTTTGCGGTCTGCCCTTTGCATCTTCGGGGCTGAATCGCCCCGGTTCTCCGCGCTAGGGACCGCTCCGGGTCTCACGGCAACTCGTAGCTACTAGGACTAGGAAGAGAAAGGCTTGAGATGAAGAAGCTACACCAACACCTGCGGAGGTAAGGATAATTCCCACACTTAGACTTTGCTAGTCCTCGAGCAAATCAAACTAAAAACTCACAACTTCAAAGCGTTCAAGCATCACAAGCATCCAAAGAGTTATGGGGACATAGAATTTCGCATGCTAGTAATAAGAAGTTAGAAATACTAAAGAACATATTCTCATTCTTAAATGTTGAGTGAGAAATAACCACACCATAATGAGAGAACGCGTGTTTGAGAAAACGATCAATAAGCATTTCGCCTCGACTTCCGCCTCACCAAAAAGGATTTTATGATAATTGCACTCAAAAAGACAGCTTTTTTATGGTTCTCACATGTGTGCAGTAGGAATGAAGAGAGAATTCTGCGACACGTTGAATGGTGGGAAGGACAACTTCCGAAATATTTTAAAAACCCACATCTTTTAATATTTTGAAAAACCATTTTTCGACGATCTCTAAGAAAGGAAATCAACCATTTATATTGAGGATGAGATTACTTACTCACCTTCACATCCGATCGCCAATTATGATAACACCACTCTCACGGTATCCAATAGAAACGTCTTCCGCTCCTCGTCTTTCTTCTTGGTCTTCGTCTTCGGTTTCAACTATTGATGATAAACCCTTGAATTTCATAAATCCTTAACAATTTGTAACTCTTTTCCTTGAAATCCTTGTCGCTTGAAACTTCCTTATAAATTTTCCTTTCCCACGGCTCATAAAAATAAGAACAAATATTTCTCTTGTTTTTCTCTCTTTTCTTTTTTTTTTTTTTTCTTTTCTTTTTTCAATTTTTTTTTTTTCAATTTTTTTAATAAACAAGAGAAATTAAATACAAAATAAACCATGGCCGTGGAAGAAGTATTTTACCGCTTGATTTTTCACAACTTGTATCGTCTTGAAATCATAAACTTCAAAAATTCTCACCTTTTAATTTTCTTTGCTTTCATGAATAAGTCTTCATACTTGTATGTATAATTATGCTCATTGTATTGTTGCTTTACTTGTTTTTGAAATTTGCTCATTTTCTCATTCCGTTGCTTATAAACCTTGAACTTTTCCAACTTTCCTTGTAGATTTTGATATCGCTCCTTGTTGATGATGAGAGTGTTTCTATGGATCCGTTGTTGTTGCGAGAGAGAATGGTGCTAACTGCAAATCGAACTACAAGAAGGAAGCTTTCATCCATGGACGTCACCCTCATGATTGACAAAATTAGCACTCAAGAGATCAAAGAGTAGTGCTTCTATTGGTGGAAGGTTGGGTAGCTCACCATTCTACCCGGAATTAACTTACGGTGACACACACTCAAAAGAAGCTCTTTAGTAGATGGAAAATTTCTGGTCGGTGCCTCTCATGATATGAATACGGGTAGTCTCCACTAATGATTGATCAGCAACTCTAATAACGTATTTCTCCCTGCACCAAATTCGCATCACCGGCATGATTAAATCCATTATTTAACACTCAAACAAACAAGAAATCCGAATGTAGTTCTCTAACATTTCCAAGTTCAATTATGTCGGTCAAAATCTCTATGTAAACATACCTAGAAGTATGCTAGTGACTCTAAAATCTTTTAAAAGTTGAAATTTTTATGTAAAACTTTTTTTTTTTTTTTTTCAAAATTTTTTAATTTTTTTGTAATTTTTGTTTTCAAAACATGCTTAACCACTCCCCCACACTTAAACCTTACATTGTCCTCAATGTAATTGAATCCTCCTAGTAAAGTCAAGGTGGGAAATTTTAACATGATAAGAAACAAGAAAAAGAAATAACAAAAAGCAAAAAGATAAGAAATACAAAACCGATGGGTTGCCTCCCATTAAGCGCTTGTTTTAAAGTCGACGACCCGACTTAGCTCTTGCAAGATTCATTCCCCATATACTAACAATCTGAAAATTTGAGGATCCACCCATAATACCTGTTTTGCAAACAATAACTCCATACAAATATTAGCACAAGAAAACAATAGTGATATTATCGCTCGATAGAAATTTCCCCCACACTTATTCTCGTCCACACTCGGAAGTGTATAAAGAACATAGAATTCGGGAATTTCCATGTATTCTTCTTGGCAAACCTGCATAGTGTTAGCATCAAGTGTTTCCAATGGTGGATATTTAGAAACAAAATCATCCAAAAATACTTTCGAAGCACATACATTCAAACCAATAAGAGGTAAAGGAGAAGAATCAATATGCAAAGGGTTAGACAAACCTTTCACAATTTCTTGTATTATAGAATCCTCTTCATCCTTAAAAAATTCAAGTGAAATACTTACCTCTTGTATATCGTGGTCCTCTATTAAACCTTGCAACCATTCTTCATCGTTTTCTACCTTAACCAAAGTCTCGGCATCATTAAAATCATTCGCAAGTTCAATTGGGTCTTCCACAAAATCAATGAATGTGGTTTCATCCTCTAGCATCATATCTTCAACATTCTCATCATCGGAATCGGGCCATTCACTAAAGTGATTCTCATCGGTATAGATTGTAAGATCTTCTTGTGCGGGTGTTACTTCGTTTACAACAATAGGTAAGTCACACCCAATCTCCTCCTTTTGAATAGGTGAAGGATCGTTATTATGATCGGAGTTGGAATAACTTCCTCATTGTCGGAACATTCGTACACTTCGCGGACTCCCATCTTTCCCTAAGAAAGTTTTGCCAAGCAATAAATGCATCTTCCTCAAGCTCTTCCTTTTGAATAGGTGATTGATCATTATTAAGATCAAGGCTTGAGTAATCTACACTATCGTCATCAAAAGTCTCCAAAGGTTTGTTAATTTGTTCGTATATTTTCTCGAATTCCTTTGAATTTCTCGATGTGATTCTTGCATCTTTTGTTGAAGATCCCCAATCATGGCCAACATCTTATCTGCAAAACTAGAGAATTTCTGATCATAAACAAAACTATCCTCCCATCCTTGTGATTGTCCACTTACATACCCGTCATAAGGTTGTTGATATGTATGAGAATATCCATAATGTTCTGTAGGAATTTGATCATAGCCACAAGATTGGTTTTGATTGTATCCTAAGGATGGTTGGAAGTTGCCATAATGTTGAGGTTGAAAACCGTATTGATTGTTGTAATATGCTTGCTCTTGTCCACCGTACATGGAAAACCGATACCTGAAATAAGATTCAAAAACCAAGTTAGATACGGAATAGAATCCAACAAAGCAAAAAGAAAAATAAAAACAACTAAAATCATCCGCCGCTCCAAGAACGGCGCTCAAAATTTGATGCGTGTCGTAACCACAACAAATTAATTAATACTTTACTACCTAATTAACTAGTAATATAGGGTAGTCAAGGTCGATCCCACGAGGAGCACGAGATTCTAGTTGTAAAAATTGTCACAAAAGGGGGGTGTAAAAAGCAAAAGAAAATAAACAAAACAATTAAAATCGAAAGTTGAAAACAATAAGAGAGACAAGACCAAGGAATCCTTCTTCGTTACGAAATAATGAATCAAGTTATGTTCTCTTCTACTTGTTATTAGTCACAGATTATCACCAACCGTAGGTAAAGCAGCTAGCTCAGTGCTAAACCCCTAAATCCCTTGTATCACCGGACACGGAAGTTCTCGACTACCGGATTCTAATCACCAAGCCACCTAGAATTAGCTCAACCTAGATGTAACTTGGCTCATGCATTAAGTTTTGTGAATTTCTTAGGTTGATATTAGTAGTTAGACTCTTAGCTCAAGGTCCACTTGCTAACGTTGTTTCTACACACAATTGCTCCACGGAATCCCTCCGCAAGGTCTCGTGTTTGCTACTTGTGTAAAGAGTCAAGAAACGATTACTTATCTCCTAACTTTCACTAGCTTTAGATCAAATTAACAAATCAATTTAGCGTGCACTCCAAACAATCTATCAATCAATCATGAATGTCTTTAAGATCACTCCTATTAGTAAAAACAAACGATAATTATGTGAAAAACTTCAAGATAGAATTTGAAAACAAAAACTTAAATCATATGTTAAGAACTAGGAATTCATCCTCAATCAATAAATTAACTACTCATGTTAAAGAGTTCACACAAAGAATAAGAAAAGAAAAGTGTTGTGTGTGTAGAGATATGTGTGTAAAAAGATGTGTAGAAGTTGTAGAAAACTTCTCTATTTATAAGCTTCAATATTCTCCAAATCTTCTAAGGAATAGAATCCTTTTCCTTTTGCAATTCAATTTCCAATTCCAAGCTTTTCTCAACTCTTCCACCTTCTCTTTCCAAATTTGAGTCCAATTCTCCATCCAATTCCTAGCCCAAGTCTTCACACCCATGAGGGAAGTCCATAGAAAATTCTCGGAATTTTTGCTCGCCGAAAAGCGGGATTGTGGTAGAATTTGGCCGAAACGTCACCGCCGGCCGCTGGAAATTTACGTCCGTCGGGAGAATATTCGACGGAATATTCCGTCAGTCCTCCGTTAGGACTAACGGTCAAAAGGGTCAACCGTCAGTCAACTGTTAGTCAGCGGTCAACGATCCAATTCGGCTGAGTCAACTCAGAGTCAGACCGAGTTGCTGTCTGAATATGGGCTGAGTCAGGACGAGTCAGACCTGAGTCACTTGGCCTAAGCCATTTACAGTCTTGCCAGGCTAAATTCTTGTGTTGCACCAGGATGGTGCATCACAACTTTGCTCCGACCATAATGGCCCCTTTGCCAATTTGAACTCTATCTTCACTTGTTTTCAGCTGCATATCCTCCCTGTCTCACTGTAAAACACCCATTTCAGGTCTTCTAAGGCAGTTCATATTCTCCATCTCAGTTGCACAAACACAACCAACCCTATCCTACTCATGAGACCACCAAAGCCATGGCAATCACCAGCACTGCTCTCAATCAACCATCTACACCTCCAGAACCTGAAATGTTCAATTTTCATAACCACCGGCTCACTGCTTGACTTAGTTTAACTCTATCTTTAGCTCAACCCAGAGAGTCCCAACAATACTATGGCTAACACACATTGTCCTACGATCAGCTCGAGCCACTTAAATTCAAAACCACCAACACTTCCATCTAATTGCAGTGACACACACAGCACCATCTTCCTTGCCTCATTCTGACTGGCACAACCAATTGCAGCTTCAGCATTCATAGCAGCAACACCTGACTCACTTCTAAACACAGCTGCACCTATATCTCTGCCTTATCCTGCCATCTTCCATGGATCAGCACTTTCCCATTTCAAGTCATTACCTGCTAGACAATCCTAACATTCAACTAAGCAATTATCAGCACAACAACTTAATTAGCCACAGCTGCACCATCAACATTATCAACTCATCAACATTCTTGACACAAGAAGACTTGAGATCAAAACCCATCTTGCCATTTGCTTCCTTTTCGATTTCGGTCATTGCTTTGCTCGCTCCTCAAAGCATCTCGAAACCCAACACCAACACAACATACCTCCTTCCCCGTAATCAAGCCTAAGCATACATCTAATGTAATTCGGGCATTCGGTCTCAATTAGCCCACACTGCAACACTCCATCCCCGTACGTTTTCATTTCCATTTCCGTCATTTGTAGCTTCAACTCCACCTCATTGCCATCCCATAACACCATCTAATTCCTTCATCACAAACTCAGAAGCAAACCCCACCATCATCAACATCTCAGCTCGACCACAGATTCATCTCCCTAAGCTTCACAACAGCGGCAACCGAAAACCCATCCTCGATTTATCTGAGCCACAAACCCATCTTTGATTTCTCGAACCCATATCTCAGATTTGAACAACATCCATCCTTCTAATTCAACACCATCGTCATTCCCATTGTTCTTGATTTCCATGACAACCAGCCACAAACCCATCTTTGGTTTTACCTCGAATTTCTTTTTAGATTTCTCGGACAAACAATAACAACAATGGCTGCTTCTCTATCTCGATTCATATAACATCGAACCCTAATTTCGGGTTTACGAGTTCATCTTTCTCGACTTCATTAACAGCAGAGTGAGCCATGGCTGCTTGTTCTTTCTCGTTTTCAGATTTTCCTTCAAATGATTGAGAAATCTCGATTTAGGTTTCAGCAGCCAAATTCAATTCAGGTGAAAACTGATTGAAATGAATTTCTCGAGTTTAGGTTTGGGTTATGAAAGCTGGGGCAGATTCGGGTCCTGGTGTGGGTGTGGGTCTATGGGTTTATGCATCCATGGACATAACCCATCCATTTTACCGTGATAATAGCACTACATTTACGGATAAGGGCTACCCAGTGTTAATAACACCCACCGCCGAGTGATAAGGGGTACCCTGAATGAGAGCCCCTTAACCCTCGGGCTCCGGATAGTGTTTGCCCGTAAAATGACCTTTTTGCCCTTTTGACTTAAATTGGGTGATTTCTTCTTCTTTTCCTCCGTGCGACTCCAAAGTAGCTATAAAACTCAAAACAAGCGTAAAATACATAATTTACAAGAAAAATAGCAAAGAAAGCATAAACTACTAGATAGTAAATTAGGTGTATTCTACACCTATCAAAGGATTATAGCCATACCTTTATGTTTGTAGGTTTCTTGGTATTTTGCCCCTAATCATTGGCTTGCCCATGTGTTCTCGCTACGGTCTTCCAAGAGAAAGGGCAAGTTGAAGGTTGTGATCGATCTTGAGGAATCCGATGAGGATCCTAAGGTTTGTGGAGGAGTAGGATGACGAAGATATGGAGGACATTGAGGATACTTTCCTTAGCCCTCATCTGGATGATATTGAGGAAGATTTTTCAAAGAATAGCCCCCGATCCTATCCGTGTTGGCTCTGTGGAGGGTGAAAACCTTCTAGTTGGTGGTGATGCTTCAATGGTGACCGGTTAGTGTTCAAGTTCGAATTCTACTTTGTTACCAAATGTGCCTTCGTTTTACGCCCCCTGGTGATTTGCAACTGCTTAGTCTCGGCTACTACTGGTGTTGTAATGGTATCTTCCAAGAGTCTTCCATCATCTCCTGCTACTTCGCTCCAATCAAGTGGTTCGTTTGCGAAGGGTGTTACTCCCGTGGTGAAAGTTAGTAGCTCTGACTCTCAGCCGAATAAGAAGGTTGTTATTTCACTGGCAAGCTTCTCCTTCAATGCTACGCCCACCTTATTAGGAGCGCTCGTCTGTTTTACCGCCCCGTTAGCAAGGTTGTCGGACCTCCACCTTCGTCACCAGATTGGACCGTCTGGGAAATCTTCCTTCTATTGGTGATATGAGTTTAGGCGGTCTTTGAAGTCCTTTCTTCGGTTCCCAACTCGTCTACCATGCCATCTCTTCGTCGTGGTGAGGGTTCAGTACTTGTGCCCCACGCTCGCTCTCATGCGATTGGTGGAGTTGGCACTGAGCCTGAGGGGGTAAGTTACCCGAGAGTTTGAGCCTTGGGAGTTCTGACAATGTTATTCTTGAAACCATTCTCCGGGATTTGAAGGGCCCCTTTTCTGCTTGAGGTTGATCGTCACCAACTGGCTGGTTCCTTGGAGGTAGCCGCAGTTAGATGTTCTATGTCTGCTCAGTATCGTGTGTCTAAGGATCTATTTTTTGACCCGGATTGCATTTGCTCTACTCAGAGCTTTGGTGAAATCCTCAGGGGTAGCATCAAAGAGATGGAGGCTATCATGGACACCTACGCTGATTTTCTTCCTCGTCTTTCATTGTTTTCAGTAAGTGATTCTTACCTTACTGTTTCATGCTTTGTTTTGAATCTTCGTCTGCTCTTACGTTTCGTTGTTCGCATCTTTGCAAACAAATAGATGTTGGTTGTACCTTGTTTAATTTCTATAGGGCTAAGTGTACTCACTTGAGTGCCTTGTTAGCGTACCCGACAAGATCATGCCCTTGCTAGAGCGCAACAGTCTTCTCCTAGTGGTGCTGATTCCGTTGCCAAGATATCTCTGTTAGAGGATGATCTGAGGAAAACTCAGAGATCCTTGGAAGATTACTTGTTGGCTCTTGAGAGAGAAAATAATGCTGCAAAAGATGCTGAGGATGGTCGCAAAGCCGCTGATTCCGCTCTGACTGCCGAGTCTTCACAAAGCCATAGGTTCAGCTTTTTCTTTACCTTAGCCTTGTCTTCAATTTTGTTTAGTAGTATAGTCTGAGACATCCTACGCATGTCACCTGGTGGCTCTAGTGAGCTTAGATATCTTC
Source organism: Papaver armeniacum (assembly GCA_023531295.1). Classification (NCBI taxonomy): domain Eukaryota; kingdom Viridiplantae; phylum Streptophyta; class Magnoliopsida; order Ranunculales; family Papaveraceae; genus Papaver; species Papaver armeniacum. The sequence goes on from JAJJWW010017156.1 coordinate 27,351, forward strand.
GGGAGCAGGTGGCCAGGTTGACCTCTAATGTTTGGTATTATCAGAAGAAGTCTGATAGGTTAATGAACGTGACTGTTCATAAGGAGGCCCAAATTTCTCTTGAATCTGCTCATAACGCAGATCTTGTGAAGCAGGTGGCCTTACTCCATAAAGAGTGTGATGAAGCCCTTAAGTGGAAAGAGGGTCTTATTCTAAAGCAAAAGGAGGATATTGCTCTAGTCGAGAAACGCCTCTTAGCCCTAGAAATTATACGTAAGAAGTATCATGCGGATTTTGAAGATGCATGCGCTTCCTTAGCTAAGGTTACTGCAGAACGTAATGTATTATCTTTTGAGGTCAGTTCTCTTAAGAACAAACTTGTTGAGGCTGGTTCTGTACCTTCTTCCATGTCCCATGCATCTTTGGTTAAGAGGTTGGAAGAGTTAGAAAATGTTTACCAGATTCTATCCTCTGAGAATGCTTTGCTCCGGATTGATGTTGAGGATTTCAGGACCGAACGAGATACCCTTGTAGAGGATCTTGATGCTGCTGAGGTGGATCTTGCCGAATCCTAGTATAATTTAGAAGAATCCCTTAGCCATGTTGGAGGTAGCTTAGGGTCCCTTCTATTCCGCAACCCCTTGTTTCTGATTTTCTTTACTCATGTATTTTCCGCTCACAGGCCTCCAGGAGCAGCTTGTAGGAGCGAATGTGAAAAGGCGAGGGTACCCAAATATACCTCAAGCTAAAACTTTTCCTACATATAATTCATTTCTACGAAAGTGATTGTCTATGGACTGAGTCGAGACAATACAACTAATCGGTTCACACTTCGTGTGATCGTCTATGGATACGAGATCGAGACAATACAACAACGCAGTATGTTTACTTGATAAAAAGGTTCGGACTTAACCAAACACAATAGGATTACTTATCAAATAAATAAGAATTAACGTTTGTGTAATTTACTTTAAATTATAATAACAAACAATTATAATTGCGGAAAATAAAAGTAAATGAAACAACAAGATTTTGTTAACGAGGAAACCGCAAATACATAAAAACCCCAGGACCTTGTCCAGAATTGAATACTCTCAGGATTAAGCCGCTATACAAAATTAAACCAACTTCGTATAGTTGAGACCAAGCAACTAAACCTATCATTCACCTAGTTCCATCTGTATTCCCACACCTACAACTTATGAATAAGTCACGTACTTGGAATAATTCCATTGGTTCGTATTCCAAACAGTAAAGGAACAACAAATCTGTTTGGTTGCAACTCTTTTCAACCAAATGATGTGAGTTCGAAAAAGGCTCTTTTGTTTATCTCAATAAACTCCTTCATCAGGTTCTTAGATCTATCTTATGATCAACAACCAAAGGTAATTGTTAAGATTTTGCAATCAATACTTTTAATTACAAAGAATTGTATTGATGCCGATCTACACAACTAATCAATCTAATCTACCACAAGGATAAACCGATTATAGTTGGATCCTCTATAACGAAACAAGTATTGTGCACACCAAAGATTATGAACCCCAAATCAGAAATCTTCAATATCTTCTTTGTCTTCAAATCTTCTTAGATCTTCAATAAATGCCTGCACACAACAACTTGAATCTCTTGTGATCAATCACGCACAAAGCGAGTCTCGTTAATAATGGATTATCACAATACGTCTTTAGATATACAAACATTCTAAAGATCCCTGTCGAAACTTCAATCTAGTTTGAGTGAATATTATATCAGAAGAGAAGATTCTCAAGCATAAACAAACTAGGTGCAATCAAAGTTCAACCTCCGTTAGTCAATCAAATCAATCAAAAACACAAGATAAACCGCAATTATCTAGTTTCCCACTAACGGTACTAATAGAGCTGCTCAATCCCAAAGAAGACTTTAAACTGAGCGGCCGTAAGAGATTTCGCCTAATTAGGTTACTCTCCTCTCCGAATAGGCGGCTTCACCAGTAACAACACAACCGAGGAAGTTTCTTTGTCACGAAGGATTAGTTTGCTAGAAATTCAAACTTCATGTATTTATAGACAAGGAAGTTTGTACACCAAGGAATTTCCAAAACCTAAAATATTCTCAAGATATGCAATATATTCCAAATTCGGTTTCCATAATTTCTGGAAATGCTCTGTCCAAAATAATGACCGAAAATCTCTTTGGAAAATCTTCAACTAGTAAATGCACATTACTAATTCTTATTTTCCTAAAATAAAATTAAAAACCTTAAATAAAATATTCATAACTTATTTATGTTTCGATCCGGGATTCTCTTCCTTTAGCTATTAAGGATTAACTTTGAACAATTAAAGATAAGCGTTCTTCGCACATGTTCAAAGTATGTCGACACCCTTACTTTGTAAGTCCTCTTCATACTTACAATCTTGAAACCGATTTTCCACACTTCCAAACAAGTTTAGAATTGGTTCATCTGACTTTCAAGAACTATGTGATTGATCAAGAACACTCAATCACCAATCATGGGTTTAACGGTTCTACCAAAACAAGTTTCGGTTCTACCTCCATGTGAGTACTATGCGCTTTCCAAAATTCGGTGGAATAGGTACTAGGATCGGTTCCCCACATATTTAAATAAATATATATATATATATATATATATATATGGTGTCTAACTTGAATGTGTTTGCACATGTCCATAGGATCGGTTCCCCTTTGCCTAAAAACGTGTTGCACATTTCCATAGGATCGGTTCCCCTTTCTGCTAAAGCATGTTGCACCTCATACAATGATCGATTTACCTTTGTGATGTGTTGCACCTCTTACTAGGATCGGTTCCCCTTTACCCAGAGTCGGTCTTACACAAAATCACAAACTCGATCATACCATCTCAGGTGATTACTTAAGATCGATTTCACTAATAAAAGTCATACCAATACAAAAGTCAGGCCTTTGTGAATAGTTTTACCAAGAACACAAACAAGTCATGAGCGGTTATACTAATCACACATATTGGTTGTTCACAAGATATGCAATGAATAACAATACCAATAACGCCCTGGCGATTTCCTTTTCGATTCACAAAACAAGTTCATGAATTTACTTCCTTAAAACACATGTCAAATATTGTTTCCTAGGATGAAATCCTCACCTCATACCCATACATAATCACAATAGCATTTAAACGATTATGTCGAGGTCTTATCTACAAAGTTTATTGGTTAAGCAATAAACCTCGTATTGTATTCCTTAATACTATGTCTATCTAGAGTGTTCATGCTTTGCAGTTTTGTTTTCAATATGCACGACTTGAAAGATACGTTAGGGAATGAAACAATTCAAGTCAAATATCACTAGCCTCAAGTGGAAGGATGATGTTATCGTTGTAGCTTCTTACTTCTTCACTTCTTCAAGTCTACGCAATATTTGTAAGGTCTCATATCCTAATACTTTCAAGGTAACCTATACGAAGTTGACTCTAGTACATAATCAAACGACTCTTTAAATGAGTTTTGATTCACTAAAATATGACAACCAAACTTGACATACCAACGCTTGGTGGGTTAAACCGAGCTATGCTCTAACAATCTCCCCTTTGTCAATTTTAGTGAAAAAACTCTTACAATCATATGGATAAACAAATTACAAGAATTCATTACACATACGCTTGATTCCCGAATTCAACAACACAATATCCTGTATACATTCAATCCTTAAATTCCGTTGTCGACATTATAATAACAAAGAATATTACTCCCCCTAAAGGTAAGATAGGTAGATTTTATCAATCTGCACGTTTTTGTTATTCCTTTGTAATGATATGTTACTCCCCCTTAGTCTATGCTTTCACTCTTTTGTTAGATAAACGTTTAAGCACCATTGTCCTTTCCTTTAGTGATACCAATCAATATAAAATCAATGTCAGTATCACTTGTTTACTCCATATATTTCTCCCCCTTTTTGTCATAAAATGACAAAGAAACGAAAAAAATAAAGGACAACCCGAAAAGAATCTTACAAATCTGAAAATAGACTTGCAACCTATAGAGTTAAGCACGACGGTTCCACACACCATTTTTGATAACCAATATCAAAACCGAAACTACAAAGTAATTATGTTTTGATATGTTATCAAGGAAACAATTGCCCGAAGAAATTTTCCCTAATAGTTTAGCAAACCAAAAATCAACTAAGCACCTTAGTTCCTTTGCTAAACCGATTGTACAAATACAATCGCTTGTTCGATAAGACCAAAATAAAGATAACTATATTTTTCTCATCAAGTTCTAATTATCCATATAACTTAGACCTTTAAGTTTTAAACAAGACAAGTACTAGGTTAGTTAACTAGCATTTCTTGTTAAGGCATTTGATTAGACTTGAATAACCTAAACCTCCAATTTGATAAGTCTAACTAAGATCAGAATTAACTTAGTTTCTCTTATCCGGAATCGAATTGGACTAAACAATTCATCTCAGTAAACCTTTTATTTCGTTAAGCCATAAATAATTCGTACAAACCAAATAAATCAACTTGCATAATTATTCACCTCAACCAGGAAGCAATTGAAACAACATAGACATTAAAGCAATCATAATTGCACTAGAAATTTTGTAAGCCTAAACAATTGATACCACACAATAAAGCAAGAAAACAATAGTTTTTCTTAACAGGAACCAATTGAATCACCTGAGACATCCATACACACATAATGGAATAAAACATCAATTGTACCGAAATTTTGTTAAGCAAAAGCAATAAATATATGAAATAAAATCAGGCTTTTCTTAAACAGGAAAACAATTAACTAACAAGATTGTTACCTCAAATTTCGCATCCTCTTCTCCAATATGTTTGCATCTTCTTCCAGGGAGAATTGATATCGAAATATCATTATGTTGTCATCCTTATGCAAAACAAAAGAATAACAACAACCAACCTTTGAGAGAAAGGTTGAAAACCTGATTTTTAACTATTGCAAGCAAAAAGTTGAAAACCCCAAACACATATGCTTTTATGCTAAACCAAAACCGATTCAACATATTGTGACTTTTTCACATATTGTTTCTATCAAAGAACCCCTCATGATCCTTTGATAAATCCTACCAACATGGGCTAGAACTTAATCCTGCTAAATCAAAAAGTCACCCAAACCATAAGGGTTCACAACATTATGAGATTGAATATCAAGGTAATAAAACCGAAATCAAATATCCCATAAACATACATAACAAGAATCATAAAGCATTCAAGCACAGGCTATGTAAATCAAAAACTATCACAAGAAAACTTATAAATCAAATAATTTTATTCATAATAGCTTTATTTTTATTCATAAAATAGACCTAATACATTTATTGTAATAATCAAAAACTATTGTCTATTTTTCCTTTTTAACTTAATCATTGGGAAGAACATTCCTTGGGATCAAGTGCTTTTTTGTCGCTCTACTTCAATTTTTGATTCTTGATCCCAAAACTCTGATTCAGATTTTTGAATTCCTTTAAGAGTTTCTGCATCTTTTCGGCAAAGCAAAGCCCCAGTCATTTCTGAAAACATTCAAGTTGTTTACCAAGATTTTCAAGATGAACAAGAAGAGACTTTTTGTAGGAATTTGGTAAAATTCTTTTAACACCCATTTTATTACTGGATTGTCCTCCAATCATTTGACCTATAGTCTTATTAGAGACGGCCATAATGCTTCTCATATCATCGATTTCATCTCCTGAGATGACTTTGCAAATCTCTGTAATTATACAGGGAAAGCCTATACGCCTCTTTATTCCTGAGGAAGCTATAAAATCTGAGATTTTTATCATTTTACTGACAATGATTCCACATATATCAATTTGAGGGTCTCCTTTCAGCAGGAGATAGACGAATTCTCCAAAATCTTTATCCCAAACTGACTTATCTCTTGTACTTGCAAATAGGGTAGCTAAAGCAAGTTTACCGAATAACCTTAGGTGGAAGGGTACATCTTTTGTTGGTAATCTACCATTTTCCTATTCTGTTGATCTTCCAGTGAGATGTGTTGAAATGGTATTGTCTTCAATTTCAACTCCAGTAATCAAGTGACTACATTCCTCATTGTAATTAATAGCATTATATATTGTCTTACGATCAACATAGTAGATTCCTTGACCAACAAGAGTAACAAAAGAAAGTTTTTTATGATCAATATTATGGATATTTGCATAAAAAACTCTTACCATATCAGGTGAATATTTTTCAAAACCAAATCTTTTTCCCCGGTTTCGATCTTGAACAAACTTCACATAATCCTTCTCTTGGACATCAGGATCAAATTTCTTTTCAGTGGTAAAATCCATTCTCTTGAGAATTTCGGATTTCCTGAAACAAGAGTTGTCAACAAAACTAGCGAAATCATGCTTGATATCAATACTGTTAGGAAATCTAATTTTATCAATATCTTCAATCCTGATCCGATGATTAGCGGATTTGGTTCTTGATTTCCTTTTTCCCATACTTGTGAAAATATGAAAAACCCTAGTTACGGTTTTGATCAATCTTCCCCAATATGTATGAACACATAGCAAGAGATTATATTTTATAGGAAGACTTGATATCAAAAATCGGAAATAACTAATTTTAGGAAATATTAACAAAATCGGAAACCAAGGCTTGTGGGGAAACAATTCCGTATCTAGGTCTTTCTTTTGGAAAACCGGTTTTTCATGGACTGGATCTTTATTTCGGGTTGATTCCATGTTTTTGTCCTAAAATCGGTTTACTCTTTTATTACCAGAATTTGATAATATTACTTGAAATTTATTCAAGAATTTACTAGAGTATACAGAGATAAATTTGAACAAGATATGATATTTGCTAAAAATACCATCAGAATCATAAACCCTGTGAAGTTTCAAAAGATCACTTGCTTCATTAAAACAGTTGTGAGGTGTATGAAGCAAACCATTGTTAATAAAATCATTAATCGAAAAACGCATTCCTTGTAGGATCACATATTTTCCAAAACCGCATCCTAGAAAGCGAAACATTGACAATCATTGATTCGAAAATGTACATGTATATACTTAGGTAGGCTATCCAAAATATATTTTTAAGAATCCCGATTTTGCCGAACACAACAAAGCCGATGTTCATAAAAAATTTGAACAGAGTCTTATGCATTTTCAAGATACGACTTGTCTCATAGGCCATTGTATCATTGTTACTTACTATAATGATATACAATCCCATGACTGACCAAAGGATTATGTAAGTCACTCAAGACATTCATAAGCATAATTCCTAACGAGGTTTAGGAATAAGAATATTACATGCTTCATACATGTTTTCCACCACGATCTTTTAAAGTCGTCAAATCCTGCCATTACGCTAATCTACCGATTTTTTGCTCCCGCAAAAGATTTTGATAGGGGATCGGATGAATCATGAAAACCCCTCTCTGCATTGGGATTATCAAGGGGTGAAAGTGGGTCCATGTATTGTTAGTGGCCGGACGTGGCTCGGTAAACCTAGCATGGATAATTCTATGGAAGGGTAACATAGACTTCGATAGTAAATGTACACACTTTTACTCCGTTTCGCATTCTTTAGTCCCCAGAACCCTCCCTCGACCATTCTGTCTCTCTGCAGCTCTGTCATGGAGGCGGAAAAAGAAGCATCACCAGCACCTTGGCTTGTTTTTCCATGCGGAAAAGGTATGAAAAATCAAGCTCTTTATAATCTTTGTGAACCAAATAACACAAATTGTAGAAAATTCATTCCTGAGTTGAGTAGGAAAACTTTTTGGCAGAAACCCTTTCATCAAGGTTGGTTAATAGTCTTATGTGATGTTAAAGACGAGGACTCTAATGAATCAGTAATGATGACGATGATGATGAGAATTTTGACAACTCAATGCCAAATTGGACACATGGGGATTGTTTTTGTGGAATCCAATAACATTACAGACAATTCAATTACCCAATTTACTCTACTGGATTACTAAACAGAATGCATATCAACTGTTTGATTGTATTTATCATCACCACCTCCTGGTGGAGTTCATAAAGGTGGTGATAATCCAGTAGTTCTATTTCTTTTTAAACAAGAAGATGAAGGGTTCGATCATCATGTGTTCGTATTTTGCAACCCTGGAGACAAACAATGGAGAACTCAATTGTTGTCTCGAGATATCATAAATATAAATCAACTTGTGTCCCTCAATTGTTTCCAAGGTAAATTATATGCAATGGGTTTAAACAAGGAGCACCTACAGATACACATCAATCATAATAATCTTAGCCTTGCTATGATGCCACTCAAGGTAAGATTCTGTGGATTCTTTCAATTTCGAGGAGCAAGAGGTGATTCTATGTGCTTAGTACATTTTGTTGAGTGTTGCGATGAATTTTTCAAGATTAACATAAATTACAATGAAAGGGGATTTGAGAAGGTAGTTACTTCAGTACTAGTGATGCAGTTGGATTTCACTTTGATGCAGTGGAAGGTGGTGAATTGTCTGGGTAATCATGTTCTGTTTGCTGGGCGAAACACAGCTTATTGCTTCATGTCTGAGTTGGGACTCGCCAGGGTTGTTTGTATTATACGCTTCCTGAAAGATAAGGGGTTGTACAAATTTGACGTAGAAGACACCGCTGAAGTTGTTATGCTGCCGTGTCCAGAAATGCAAACACCATGGTTCTCGTCATATTGGATCACATTACCTAATGGAAGGGGAAGAAAGGATCGTCGTCAGGTAAAGAGGAAGAAGAAAAGTGCTACATACTTGAAGAAGGAAACAAAACAAGTATAATTAGTAGTTGAATGAGAATGCCAGTCAGGTTGAGAAACATAATTGTCGGCATTTGGAAGAAGAAAAGCCATGGTGTATTCTTAACGGTGACATGGTGCAGTTGATAGCAAGTTATCTCCATCCGGTGGATTACGTGCATTTTCGGTCAATCCATAAAGCGAATCGAGAGGTACTGCCTGTATCAACATCTAGGTTCATTCATACTACTCAAACCTTTGAAACTGGAAATTTATTTCCATGGTTGGTGTTCTCTAGAGATAACAGCTCCACCATCTATAATTTTGTAAACCCGATGCATAATAATGAGAACTACCTCATAAAGTTCTCGGAATTGCTAGTAGGTGCCACAATCCGTTATCAAAAGGATGGCTGGCTACTTATGTCCAGAGAGAAAGAGTTGTTCTTTTACAATCCTTTCACAAGAGAGACCATCCAACTTGCCAATTTTCCAGGGTGTCATTACTTGTCAGACATCTCTTTCTCCTCTTTACCGACTGCTCCTGACTGTTATGTTTTTGGCATTGATAGAAGTGGCTTTGGTAATTCTATCACCATCTACACGATTGGAAGAGGAGAACAACAATGGGAGTTCTTTAGCCTTGAAGAGTTTGATGTTCAAAAGTATTTGGCTTCACGAAACACTCCAACTTTGTTCGACGGGGTCTTCTATTCGGTAGGTAATGATGGAACTTTAAATAAACTTAATTTATTGGATGATACGTATGAACTTCTTGAGAAACCTCATGAACGTTTTAATGACTCTATCCAAGCTTCTTGGTGAAGTGGAGAAGATCTCTTACTAGTAAAATTTGGATGTCCCGAAATGTTAGTTAGAATCTTTAGAATGGATTTCTCTGAAATGGAATGGGTTGAAGTTGAAAGTTTGGGAAAGCATATGTTGTTCATTAGCGACATCACTTGTTTCTCAGCAATCGCTCCAAATAGTCAGATGGAGAACAAAGTATATTTCCCTAGAAAATACCTGGACGGTGAAGGAATTTTATGCTATTCACTTGAAACAGGAAGTTATCACTCTTTTGGTGGCACCTCTCAGCATTCTGCTAATAACATATATGGCACTAAGGGTTGGCATTCAAACTGCAGTTGGATTCAGCCTAATTAGTCGAAGTCCACTCAAGAGCTTGACTGGATGTGGATAGGGTCTTGTTTGGATACCAATTCTAAAGAAAACTGCTCATTGTAATTGATGAGAAGAGATCAGATAACTCTGTTGCTTTGCCGTGAGCTACATCCATTTTTCTCACACATCTTATACTTGCCAAAAATATTTTGTGTGTGCAATATAGTTAAGAGTCCCTCTATTAGTGGTACTTGATTTTTAGTGATCAGAGAGGACCTGTGCAGGTTTGTAAAGTTAAGAGTGGATGCCTTATTTCATTTTCATATTTATATTTTACATACATTATTATGATTAAACAGGAGGGATAAATGGATGCCACTATTACTCGCATGGCTTTGGTAATACTTTCTGCAACTTTCTGCAAATGAAAAAGTCATTCGGAAGAGGGACTTCTTCATTTTCTTTCACATACTCCACTGACCATCTTACTAAGAAGCTTTGTTCATTGATTACCCATGATTGGGGTTACACTCGCAATGTATTCAAAGGTTTTGTACATCTGTAGCACATTGCCATCGACGACGAGTCCAAGCAACTGTCCTAGTTTCATCGTCCACGACCTTGATCATATCTTTCATCATCATTTCAGCACGAGGATTCCCTAAAACGTAAACTGTGTTATGAAATTTGCTTTGCAATTGATACTTGGCTTGTTCTAAGTGGAACTAAAACTTTAGTCACAATTCTTGGAATATAAAACATTACTGTTCTTAAGTTGCTTACCCAGGAGGATCGGTAGACTGACAAGCAAATTGGTACCCCGTTATATTGTTTGCATAATTGCATCCAACAGAACTAGATCTTAGACCAAACCTTGGAAATGGCTGGAGAGAAATTTTTTTCCTTTTGATGCAAAGAAAAATATACTAATCTACATTATTGCCTTCACTCAGGGAAAAGGACCCAAATTGAACCGGAGTACCAGAGGGTCCGGCAAAAATCCTACCGGATTTGTTAAAGTTAAACCAATTACCCAAATCAAAATTTTGACATTCACCATAGGTCCCATTTGGTCATCTTCTTAATATAACTATTACCTCTAAATCGATTTCCCAGTAATCATAGGATAGGTCCCAATAGGATAATAGGATAATGTTGAAGGCTTGAAGCAACTATAAGTTCCCTTAAGCACCAATATTTATGGTTAATGTGTTAATCATCTTAGTTTTTAATTAAGGCTTCTCTTAAATGTAGCCCACACTTTTATTAACCATAACCCAAAAAAGTTTAAGTTAAAATAAGAAACAAAAATTTAATATAAAAAAACAAACAAGTCTTAAATTTTTTGCCTCCTTCTTACTCAAAATCAAAATAAACCCTAAGTTTTTTTTTTTCTTAATCATACTTAAAATTAATTATAATTGTTCTTTTAGTGTTCTCACAAATTGAGCAATTATATATAAACCCTAATTCTTACCTTTTTCCCAAAACAAAATAAACTCTAATTCTTATTTTCTCTAAAATAGATTTTTCTTAATCATGATTACATCAAAATTGATCGGGTTGTATATTCTATATTGTTCTCTCTTACAAAAATTCCACAACAACGTCAATCGAAATGGAATTAACTAAGGTTTAAATTCTTTTTCTAGAACCATTCTCCTGGAACTCCATAAACATAATCTATAAAAAGAAAAACTATAAGATGATGTTTTTTTGTTCTCTATCATGATTATATTAAAATTGATTAATGGTGTTGATTATTCTTAAAAAAAAAAACATTAATCATCTTACATAAATTTAATTAGATATTCAACTTTTTTTTCGTTTTCTTTTTTTGTCTTTGTTGATTTTGATTTAGGGATTTAGTGATGATCTTATTATTATGGGCTATATATAATGATTATACGTAATTTCGTGGGCTATGTCGAATGATTATAAATGTCTGTTTGGTTAGCTTAAGCACCTATTCTAGTGGGCTATGGTTAATAAATGTGTGGGCTACATTTAAGAGAAGCCTTAATTAACTGTGCTAGATGTGAATTAACTAATTTTAATTAATCATTAAAATATGAAAATGTTAATTTTTTTTAGAATACCAACCAAGTATCCGTGTATATAGTGGTCCACGTATGTCGATTTTTGGTTGGTGTTCTTCATTCACCAAGAAAATTGAGGATCGACAGGATATAGATTGATATAAAGGACGGTTGTAACCAAAGAAAATTGAGGATCGACGGATGTGGGAGCTTGTACAAACCGATTGTATTACAGTTTAAAAAAAAATTAATTTCATTGATACTTTAAGAAAATCTCATTCATTTCAAATCTAACTCGCTTTAAAATCCTAACTCGTTGAATGGTAAGCGTCACCGTTCAACGAGAGAATAGTGCGTTTTCAAGAGGGCCACAATCGCTGAGAAAAGAGTTCTCACGTTAAGCCTGGAGAGGACACTTGGCGATACTCTATTGGTCAAGGGGTTATAACTTGCAAAACACCCTATTTCAAATCCCGTTAGCATTAACCTAAATCACATAAGATCTTTCAATCGGTGAGATAATGATCATCCTTACAGAAATCTATCGCCTCTTTGGTACCCAAAGCTAATAACAAAACCCTAATCTTATTTTCATGCCATAATCATCTACGGGTGGGATTAGTAAACCTGAGCTCAAGCACAATTCCGTCTTTGCATCATGCATCGGTTGCCTTGAGAGAGAGAAAAAAAGTTAGGGTTTTGTTACGTACAAAAAAATCAAGCAATACGAGTCCGTCCCGAAGATACGGCTTTCTCCCCCTGTTATTTCTTTTTGCATCGTATTTTTGTGGTGATTCTGTAATATGTTGTGAATCCTTTCATCAGGTACGAAGAACATCTGTTGTGAATCCTTTCATCAGGCGAATCCAGCTTATAGCAAGGGTGCGCACTTGCTACCCACTGCCATTTGGATTCCAAGCCTAAATTTTAAGGCCAAAAATATCCTCAAAGCCTAATTTTGCTTTTCTTTTGCTACCCCTAACAAGATTTTGCTTTACACTTTCTAATCTAGTTTCTAGATTCACGCTCGGTTATGAGTATAAGTATAACCATTAAGTTACACTACAATTTGTTTTTGGATTTTTTTCTTCCATTTAGTTTATGCCACTAACCAGATTGTTTGAGGTCTTAATCAAAATCCCTGGGAGTTAAAATAAATTCATGTCAAGGAAGAATGTCGGGTCTCCTTATTAAGTCATTTTATATTGGTTTCTCATAAGCTATTTAGACCTAATTAAGTAGGTCAATTATGAAGAGTGGTTACAGCTCTGAGTCTTGAAGACACGGCTTTCTCTCCTGTTATTTCCTTGGCATCTTATTTTTGTGGTGATTCTGTGATATTTTGTGATGTTCCGCCAAATGAATCCTTTTCATCATTATGAAGAACATCTCGATCCAAATAATATCAGTTATGAGTACAAGTATGACCATTAAGTTTATACAACATGATTTTTTTCTCCATTTAGTTTGTAGGACTAACCAGATTGTTTTTAGGTCTTAATTAAAATCCTCGGGAGTTAAATAAAGAAAATTGGTTAAAAAGACCAAAATCAACAAATCCTGGGTGAAAAAGACATCTATGGTGGGTTTGTTTGCAGAATTCACCGTTTCCAGGAATTTATAATCCCATGGGATAACAAATTCTGGGATTCTTGTAAATTACGCTTGTTTGGTAACTCAATTAAAATTCCTAGGGATTTATAGAGTTTTCTTGTATTAAAGTCTTTAAACTGTTTTGGCATTACCTCAAATCTTAAAATTGCATATATATGAGATTTAGAGTTAAAAAAAGTGGGTCCATAAATCCCTTGATAAGTTTCCAAAGCAAATCTTAGGGGGAGGGGGTGGGACTCCATATGGAGGATTTGCTGGAAAACTAAATCCCGTATGAAACGGATTCCAAAGATTAGGACAACCAAACATCCAAAGGGAAACGAATTTATCAAATCCCCTGACCCATAAATTCCACCTTTAAAATTCTACATCCAAACCCAACACTAGATTTTGATAATATTTAAATGGACAAAAATACAAAAATAGCCATGATGTAAACAGTTTCATCCTGCCCATTTTCAAATACTTTTTGTTTTTTTAATTTACATCAGGATGCATCCAGTTTCATCCTTGCTATTTTTTTTTTGTCCATTTCACCCATAATAATTTTTACTCGTCCATTTGAACCAGGTTTTAAAAATATTTGGACAAATGACCCATTTTCCGTAAAAATAAATTCATGTTAAATAAGAATGTAGTGGTCTCTTATTAAGGCATTTTATATTTGTTTCTTATAAGCTATTTAGACCTAATTAAGTAGGGAAATTACGAGGAGTGGTTACAACTCTGAGAATGGTGTTTGCTTAGATGATATTTTTAGCTCAAGACGGGTATACCAAAACTAACAGGGTATACCAAATAAGATAAAATAGGGTCATTTTGAAGTAAAATAGGTTACCCCTTAACCAAATATTTAAACTAAGCAAAAATGCCCTTTTATAATTAACACTAATAACTTAGATTAGGCTAATTAATTGAGTTTAGATAAAAATTTTGAAAATGAAAATTAGGTAGATTAAACCTTTAATCCGTCTTGTGAGTTCGATTAAGATCAAAAAATTTGATTTCCAAAAAATGTCGCTGGCCTGCAAGAAGGTAGAGGTTTGAATAAGGTCACAAGCTATATATGGCCTACATGGTCTTTTTTCAATAAAATGTCGACCAATTTTGGCAATTATTTAAATGAAGAACATGCCGACTTTATTTTTCGGGACATACGTGAGAGGCGCTATTGGAAAAATATTAGCCTGCCAGTCTACAAAAAACCCTCCTAGTTTGCCGGGAGAAAAATACCGCAAATTGGTTGAAAACCCGCTTGGCAGAGTATAAGCCTAGCAAGTCTTGAAAATACCCCCTAGAAATTGTTGAAAAATTTTACTGCCGCCATGGATGTTTGAAAAGTCGGCAAGATATGCATGTTCTGACCTTTGCCGACCAAAAAAACAAAATCATAATTTTCGATTTCCAACCTAACATAACAATCAATCACACAACACAATGATGGGTTTGAGTTTAAACATCATTTATAGTCTTCTTTTAGCTGGTAAGTCAACAATTTTTTTTGGAAAATCAAAGTTGAAGATTTTTATATGACTTTGGTTGATGGAAGATGAAGATGAAAGAAGAAGAAGAAGAGAAGATTAAGAGTTGTTTAGTTTTTTAATTTTAGGGTTAATGAAATTAAGAAATGAATTTATTTTTAAGATTTAATTAGTTTAAGGGTATTAAAGTAAAATCACCCTTTTTAATAATGACACACCATGTCCCCTTGAAATTGGGTATACCCCAATTAATCTGGGTATACCCCAATCAAGCCAGGATTTTTAAGGACTCTCGGTTATATGTTAAATTGTATATTTTCAATGGTCAGTGCTCCATAAGAAGCAAACACGTCCAAATGTTACGGTCCTATATTTTATCAATGATACAGCTCGATATGGAGTGTGATCCAAAACCTAAAAATATCACTGAAGAGTGGTGCATTTGATTTTAAGGAACTTGCTGATGAGTTAAAGCTCGGTTCAATATCTTGCATCATTTGATTTTACATTCTTTTTCTTTTTCATTGATTTTCTGACTTACTATAGATTTGCCTTCTTTTGTAGATTTTGATTTTAGAAATTTATACACTGCAATTGGAGATTTTTTTTTATTTTCTTTTTTGCTTGCACGGGCTGAAGTTGTTTATTCCCAGTTGATTCATATATGTAGTTATGATTATGGGCAGCCCCATTAGATGTGACTATATTGTGCTAATGCCACATGGTATTATACAAAATGGAGCAATTTGCAGACTTCACATGGTATTATATAAAATGGAGTAATTTGGGGATGCTTCACTTGATACTTCTATTCATAATACAGCATGCGCCGAACAACCATCTTAAGTGGCGTGTTTTTTTCTCCTTGCAATGATTCCTGCTCCACCGGATACTTCAATTCATGGAGCATATTCCTAATTTTCTATGTAAGTTAGATCATATCAGGCTTCAATTTATTAGTTTGATTGTTCGATTCCTAAACTATTTTTGCAGTCTTTCTTTTTCATTGTTGTTCTTGATTCAAACTGTTGATGCATTTGTCTGCTCTATGTATACTGATAGCTTTCTTTACCTTCAATCTACATTCATTAGTACACCAAAAATAAGGGTCATTGATCAATGGTATGTTGCTGCTCAATTATTAGGTGGCTTCATCATCAAACTATTTCATTGTACCTCATGTACTGTAGCATGTACATGGAAAATGTTTAGTTAAGCCAAGTATTGTTTTTTTTTTTTTTTTTGATGGAAAGAGGGGCTTCAGAAAACCCCTAAATTTATTTTTTTGATTACCTCATTCAAATTGAGGTTTGGATTGTTACATAAAAGAAGTGGTATACAGACATACCCTCCTGTTTTATCATTATACATTGCAGATTGATACAAACAATTTACAATGTGAATATTTTGATCTACAAGAAACCCAATAACATGGAAAAGACTAATCACAATAATGGTATGTTGATTGATCTTCAACCATTTTGAGATTTCTCCTTAAGATAAAATACTTTGTAAGTAGTTTTTATGCTAATCTTAAGCCAATCACGATCCATTCCAATAGCCATTGATCTTCTTTGTGCGAATATTGATCATCGCCATGTCCGAATTCATCGTCTTCAAAGATATGCTTCAATCTCTCATCGATATTTCAACACAAGAGCCAAAGGTTGTAATAAATCATGACTAATGGCGATTAGAATTGGAATTATTTTTAAGGCATGGAATAGCCATGGTATATACCGTCGAGAAAACTAAAAAGAAATTAAAAACCTAATCACAATGTGATTTTTATTGAAAACAAAGAAAATAACTATACAATTACAAACCTAAATTTACTTGGATAATCGGTCAAATCGATTCAATCGATAAATCTAGGTTTGAAGAAGAAGATTTTGATGAAAAAAAATAGGTTTGGATAATTATTTAGAGAAACTATGTGGAGGATTTCGGGAGAGTGAGAATTTTTCGATCAAGCCAAGTATTGTTGTTTATGTGCTCATAGGTGATGAACGAAGGACCTGGGCATATTCCACTATACAAAATCCCTGAAAACATGGAAAAACAGCTCGAGTGGTGCAATGAAGCACCATTTTATACACTTGGTCCATTGACGAGTGATATTGCACCCGAACACGGTTTTCGAGATACTTTGATTCATCAACATCAAGTGCAACAGGCATACTAGAACTGTTGTAGTATGCCTTGAATACGGTTTGTATTCGGTTGGGCTTGTCCTTGAGCCAGTGTGAGAAATTTTGTTTCCACATAACCAAAAAGGCATCGGGAACTTTTATGTTGGATAAAAGGATAAGGGTCCTTGTTTCAATCTTAGTATAGGGCGGCATAATTTAGTAGAGGCGGCATTAATAGGACAAAAGGGTCATTACATGATCATTCAAAGGTGTCCCTTATAAAAAAAAACTCGAAATGACAAATTAACCCTCATTATTGATAACCTAGTTTAGTGATAATAATCATCAAGTTTAGTGTTAATGATTAATTTCACTTATATTAACTCAAAAATCAAAATCGAGATTTTTAGAGTTAAAAAAAAAATTAGAGGAGAAGTTCAATCTCAATCAATTGAAGAAATTAACCAATAAAATGAAGAACCGGGACACGAAAATGACACGATATACTTCTAAATTAGTCTCAACTAGCTTTTTGTTGCTCAAAGTTATCTAAAGTACGTAAAAAATTCAATTTATTTACATTTTCAGAGCTAATTACGGTTGGAATTTTGCTCATAACCAACCGTAAATCGAAGTTACGGTTCGTAAAAGATGAACTACCAACCGTAACTGGTTAAATTTGAAGAAAACCCAATCGTAAAATCAGTTACGGTTGGTAACTAAATGCTCGATACCAACCGTAACTGAAGAAAATTCTCAGATATAAGAACATACGGTTGGTAATTGAACTATTACCAACCGTATTAACATCAAAATCTCCAGTTACGGTTCGTAATTGAGTTAAAATCTCAGTAACTCGCATAAACCCGAAATTCCAATTTCAATTTTCATACAAAACCCTAATTTTTGATACAAAATTAACTTAAATCCAACACGATAAACTAAACCCTAACTGGGTTTTTCCAAATATTTTTCAAATCGCCATTAATCGAAGACGATGAAATTTTCGGTTTAATGGAGGTTACGATTGATGGAGGAGAAGAGAAGATGAAGAAGAAGATGAAAAAAAAAACTGATTTGATTTTTTCGATTCATTAGGTTTAAAAAAAAAATTGATTTGATTTTGGTTGATTTAAGGTGAAAAGGGTAATCTAGTCAATTTACATCCCCTTTAGGACATCCCCTAACCAACTAAAGGGACATTACTATCACAGTGCCGCCCCTCTACTAAACCATGCCGCCCCTATACCAAGATTGTTTTGTTTTCCCTTATCTTCTTAATAGAGAGAGAAACTCATGTGAAGAAAGAGAGGCACCAAAAGGGGGCTAGGGTCTTGAGGAGGAAATACCTTGTAAACTTGACTAATCATAGTGGAATCGTTTCGTTGTCTTCGCAAGTGGATGTAGATCATCTTGATCGAACCAATATAAATCCTTGTGTTGTATGTGCTTGATTTTACTTTGATTTCATTTCTATTTCAATTCTTGATTGATTGTGCTTGGAAGAGCCATTTGTTACAACAAATTCGTATCGAGCTGGGTGGGGGCGATCTAGATTGGCGGCAAAGTATGAGATTGAGAAATTTGATGGAAGGAATGATTTCAATTTATGGAGGCTAAAGATGAGGGCTGTTTCGGTACAACAAGGTTTGGTGAAAACTTTGAAGGGTAAACCGGGTCTAGGAGCAACATTGAAGGATGAGGAAAAGGATGAACAATTGGAGAAAGCACATGGATTAATTTTATTGTGTTTGAGCAATGAGGTCTTGAGAGAAGTTGCGATGGAAGCTTTGACACCGGACGAGCTATGGAACAAGTTAGAAAAAGAGGTATATGACTAAATCCGTAACTAATCGTTTATATCTTAAGAAGAAATGACATACTCTTAGAATGCATGGAAGGAATGTCGATTATAGATCATATTGATAATTATAATAAAATTCTCTTGGATTTGGCAAATATTGATGTCAAAATTGAAGATGAAGACCAAGCATTGGGTTTGCTTTGTTCCTTACCACTATCTTATGATAATTTTGTTGATACCGCTATTATGTATGGAAAAACCACAATTTCCATGGAAGACGTTAAAGCGGCTTTGAACTCTGGGGAGTTAAAGAAGACGGGTGTTGATGTTAAAGATAATTCGGGAGATGGGTTGTTTGTAAGAGGAAGAGGAAACCAAAAAGGTGGATTTGATAGAGTAGATCAAAGTCAAGGTCTAAATCTAAATCCAGGTAAATTATATTGCTATTTTTGTAAGGAACAAGGGCATTTCAGAAGGATTGTCCAAAAGGAAGAATGTTGAAGAATACTAACCAAGGCACCGCATCAAATGTTGAAGTAGAAAGTGATGATGGAACGGTTCTCACGGTCTATACCGAAAGCTCGGAGAATGGGTGGATTCTTGATTCGGGGTGTACTTTTCACATGTGTCCTAATAGGGAGTGGTTTACTACTTATCAAGCTAGAGAAGGTGGTAAAGTTCTTATGGGAAACAATGTCACTTGTAAAGTGGTGGGTGTAGAGTAAAATTCAAATTAAGATGTATGGCGGTATGGTGAGGACTTTAACTAAGGTTAGGCACGTTTTCGGACTTGAGAAGAAATACGATTTCTTTGGGTACACTTGATTCAAATGGCTGCAAGTATCAAGGTGAAGGTGGAGTTATTCGTGTCTCAAGGGGAAGTCTTACAATTATGAAGGGCGAGAGAATTAATGGTCTTTATACGCTGCAAGGTGCTATGACGAGTGATACGGTTTATGTTCTTCAAGTTCCCGAAGATGATACTAAAAAGTTGTGGCATATGCGGTTAGGGCATATGAGCGAGAGGGGGTTGGCTGTTTTGAGCAAGCGGGATTGCTTTGTGGTCATAAAACAGGTAAGCTTGATTTCTGTTAACATTGTGTCTTTGGGAAACAGTGTAGAGTTAAGTTTAGTACAGAGATATTCATAACACCAAGGGTATTTCGGATTATATTCATTCTGATCTTTGGGGTCCTTCTCGGGTTGAGTCGCATGGTGGTGGTAGATATATGTTGACATTCATTGATGATTTCTCAAGGAAAGTATGGGTATTCATACTTAAGCACAAAGATGAAACTTTTGTCAAGTTCAAGCAATGGAAGACTATGGTTGAGAAGCAAAGCGTAGTGATAAAGTGCTTGAGGACCAGACAATGGTTTGGAATTTTGTGGGGTGAGTTCAATGAGTTCCCGCAAGGAGCAAGGGATTGTGAGACACCGCACAATCATAAAAACACCACAACAAAATGGTGTTGCGAAAGGATGAATAGGGACCATAATGGAGAAGGCAAGGTGCATGCTCTCCAATGCTAGGGTTACCAAAACGGAAGCGAAGTGTTAGCAACAAACACATCGGCTTATTTAGTGAAAAGATCTCCATCGACTACCATTGAGTGTAAGACTCCAAATGAAGTTTGGATAGGTTCACATGCTAACTATGAAGACTTGAAGATTTTTGGATGTCCGACCTATGCTCATGTGAATGAGGGGAAGCTAGAGCCTAGAGCAGAAGTGTATATTTCTTGGGTATGCAAAGGGTGTGAAAGGCTACGAGGTTATGGTGTCGGAAAGAGATCAAACAAGTTTCTTATCGGTAGAGATGTGAAATTTGATGAGCAATCGATGTTGAATCAAAGAATGAAGATCTAGATGGAAGAGTGAAGAGGGTGTTAGTGATAAGGTGGAGCTTGGTGACGGTGGAACTTGAGATGCAAGTTCACGGAAACAATGAGGCTGTTGTTTACGATGATGATGATGATCGAGGATATTGTGCAAGAACCTACCCGGGAAGATGAAGCACAAGATCATGAGTACAATCTTGTAAGAGACAGAGAGAGGAGGAAAGTCATACCGTCTCGGAGATATGGCCATGATGATTTGGTTGCGTATGCACTTGTGAGTGGGTGAGAGCATTGATATGGATGAGCCAAGAACCTATGAAGCAATCGGTGGTGAAGAATGTTGAGAATAGGGGAGCTTACGCAATTGAAGAAATTGAGTCTCTTGACAAGAATGACACTTGGGGAGATAGTTGCAAGACCAAAGGAATGAGAAGATTGTTGGAAGCAAATGGGTCTTCAAGAAGAAAGAAGGTACTTGGATGGTGAAGGAACAAGGTACAAGGCAAGGCTTGTGGCAAAGGGGTTTACACAAAGAGAAGGCATTGACTACAATGAGGTATTTTCTCCTGTTGTTAAACATAGTTCTATTAGAAAATTGCTTGATATAGCAGCTTTGAAAGATCTAGAATTGGAACAACTAGATGTTAAGACAACTTTCCTTCATGGTGATTTGGAAGAGCGTATTTATATGCAACAACCAAAATGTTTTGAAGTTCTGGCAAAGAAGATCATGTATGTTTGTTGAAGAAATCTCGTATGGTTTGAAGCAATCTCAAGGTAGTGGTATAAACATTTTGACACGTTTATGTTGGCAAATGGCTATGATAAAGTAAGTATGATAGTTATGTATATCACAGAAAACTCCAAGATGGTTCATTTGTGTATTTGCTTTTGTATGTTGATGATGTGTTGATAGCTTGCAAAGACATGTCGGAGATACAAAAGTTGAAGGTGCTTGATTGAGTAGTGAGTTTGAGATGAAATATTTGGGGTGCAAAGAAGATATTGGGCATGGAGATTCATAGAAACCGAGCTGAAGGCAAATTGTATTTGTCCCAGAAGGCTCATCGAGAAGGTGTTGGAGCGGTTTGGTATGAAAGATGCAAAACCATTAAGTACTCCTTTGGCAGCTTATTTTAAACTTTCGGAAGGCAATCACCTCAAAGCTGGAAGAGGCGGATTACATGTCTCGAGTTCCATATGCAAGCGCAGATTGGTAGCATCATGTATGCTATGGTTTGTACAAGGCCGGATATCGCACAAGTTGTGAGTGTGGTAAGTAGATACATGGTAAATCCAGGAAGGTTCATTGGCAAGTTGTAAAAGTGGATTTTAAGTATCTAAGGGGCGTACGAGATGTTGGTTTAGTGTTTGATAAACACTATGGTGATTCGACAAATGTTGTGGGTTATGTTGACTACGATTATGCGAGGTGATCTTGATAGAAGAAGGTCATTGATGGGTTATACTTTTACATTGTGTGGTAGTACTATCGGTTGGAGGTCGGTTTTCAAAGCACAAGTGCATTGTCTACAAGCGAGGAAGAGTACATGGTAGCCAGCGGAAGCGGTGAAGGAAGGTATATGGTTGATGGGTTTGGTTGGTGATGCGGGATTCAAGCAAGAGAGTGCGGTTTTGTTTTGTGACAATCAAAGTGCCATTCACTTGACCAAGAATCATATGTATCATGAAGAACGAAGCACATCGATGTCAAGTATCATTTTATCAAGGATACGGTTGAGGAAGGGAAGATAGTGATGCTAAAGGTTCCTACAATGGATAACCCCCGAGACATGTTGTGGCTTCGGTTCCAAGTATCAAGTTCAAGCATTGCTTGGACTTGGTTAGTGTCAACGGTGTTGAGAGCCCTTGAGGGTTGGCGAAGACGATGATGATGAGTGGTGATGGTATTCAAGTCAAGGTGGAGATTTGTTGTAGTATGCCTTGAATACGGTTTTGTATTCGATTGGGCTTGTCCCCTTTAGAGCCAGGTGAGAAACTTTGTTTCCACATAACCAAAAGGCATCAGGAACTTTTAGGTTAGATAAAAGGATAAGGGTCCTTTTGTTTTCCCTTATCTTCTTAATAGAGAGAGAAACTCATGTGAAGAAAGAGAGGCACCAAAAGGGGCTAGGGTTCTTGAGAGGGGATTAAGGGAAATACCTTGTAAACTTGATTAATCATAGTGGAATCGTTTCATTGTCTTCGCAAGTGGATGTAGATCATCTTGATCGAACCACTATAAATCCTTGTGTTGTGCATGCTTGATTTTACTTTGATTTCATTTCCATTTTAATTCTTGATTGATTGTGCTTGGAAGAGCCATTTGTTACAACACGAACAACTGCACAAGGACAAACACAAGAAATTTAGTCTTAAATTCAGCCAGACAAAAGACAACGGTCAAAAACGGTGGCATCCGAGGTAAGGATGGTCATGTCTGTATTTCACTGTGTTTTCGGTAATTTGATACCATTGCAGGATGGCCAACGGAAAAAAAAAAATAGAGAAATAGTTCAGCCACCCATGGTAGACGCATAACTAGCAAATCCTGGTAAAATCCTGGTAATGAAGATGTAAGTCGTCAGCAGGTAAGAACTTTTTAAAGCCATCCACAAGGAAATTGAGAACCAGCAACAACTAAAAGTCATTATTCTCATGAGTCAGATATGGTATCAATATATCAGTAGAAGATTACTATAAAACATGCGAAACCAGATGCCATGTATCCAACTGTACTCTGAACATTGCCAGCTTTATGAATATACTGTATCATGTCCAACTGGTGCAACTGTGCTAAAATCTTTGCTATGCCAAGATTCATAATGGAACTTTATTTTATTGCAGATAAATACACAAGAAGAGCTAACAAATCCTAATTACAAAGCAGAATGTGGTGATCAGGTACAGAATTCCTTCACTACATGATCAAATAGAAAACTTAATGTTGTTCTGCTTCTGAGTTAGGATTAATATTAATATGTTCTATCATTCTCAGCGATATTCAAAACCCAAAATTCAAAATATAAACCAAAAATTTGATGTCTATTTGTACATTGCTAGATTTTACCTCGGCCATTGGCGCTGCTAATATAGGAGCTCTTGGAACCGCACTTCTTTGTTATGTAAAGGCTGTGGTTATCGCATATAAGATAGCTGCTCATGCAGCCGATTTAGCTAAAGGTCATCCAGGTGCTCAAGCCTGGGATGATGCATTGAGCAAGGAAAGATTCGAGTTTCGATTGATTAATCAGTTCGCTTTGTCGTTGGATCCCATGATTGCCATATCCTTCCATGACGAGACCCTACCAGCTGATGGTGCTAAAGTTACACATTTCTGCTCTATGTATGGGCCTCTGTTCTATGAAGATAACAGAGGATCAGGAAGTATGCTGAGAAGCATGGCTATGGGGATGAAAATTATATTTAATAATTACCGATACATTTTGATTCTATGACGATAATATGTAATATACCGATACATTTTGATTCTATGGTATTTTTCCTTAGTGTAGTATGGGATGTCGTCAAAATATTAATCAATCACTCTAAAAGATTATATTTAATCAACTACATTCTTATCGTATTTGTGTGGGTTCATCCGGTAGTTACAATAATTAGGCAATGTTGATCATTTTTTTTTTGCCGCAACAAGTGATACCGTTTCAGCATTTAGAACCTTTTTCATAATTTAATGAGACCTGTATATTTTCCATCGTTTTTTTGTTGCGAATTTAGCTAAGCAGGTATTATTATTTCTTTTGTTCCTAAATAAATTAAGCTCCTTATTTTGGGCTAATTTAGCTAATTAGCTAATTTAGTTTGTTCGAAATCAAATCGGGACGAGGCGAAGCCAAAGCCGAGCTTTACCAAATCAAAAATATGGTTGTGCGAGGCGTAGCCGAGCCACACCAAATCAAATCGGGACGGGGCGAGGCGAAGCCGAAGCAGAGCTTTACCAAATTAAAAATAATTTTATTGATGGGGATCTGTATATTTTCCATCGTTTTTTTGTTACGAATTTAGCTAAGCAGGTATTATCGTTTCTTTTGTTCCTAAACAAATTAAGATCCTAATTTTAGGCTAATTTAGCTAATTTAGTTTGTTCCACATCAAATCGGGACGGGGCGAGGCGAAGCCGAGCTTTACCAAATCAAAAATATGGTTAAAAAGAAAAAGATGCTCGGGCGTAGGACGGGCACAAAATCTAGTATCATTAAATATAGGTAGACATTAAGACCGATTAAGCATAATAATCAATGGATGTGGGATATCATATAAACCAATTGTGATACACTTTTATAAAGAAAAATTCTATACCTACTTTTTTGGAAATTTCATTAATTTCAAATCACTCTAACTCACTTTCGTAGGTATCATTGTTGCACTTAGCTTGTGCACCATGCTTTTTAACCTTAGGCGATCCTAGTGGACGAACTGTTTCTCGTGAGGGTTTACATTGAGATCTATCCAAAAAGTTTAATCAAAGCTACCATAAGTCTTAATCTTTATCGGAATCTTCGTTCGGATTCTGAATGACATATAATATGGGTTGAACTATGTTATTTTTTACTTCATGAATGCATAACTTTCATCACGGATGAATCATATTCTCATTTCTTCGGAGAGTGCTTTTTTGCGAGTCTTTCGTACAAAAACACAAGCAGGACTTACTTTTTAATGTGGAAGAACAATAATTTAGGTCTGCACAAAAATAATCGAAGATTCCTTACAAAGTATGCGAGTGACATGGTAAAAGTGTTAAGGCTATAAATCTTCTCTTGTATGCCTACATAATCAACTATCCTTTTTGGATAAATTGATACCTATCGTGAATTTGTCAGAGATATTCCCTTTGAATTCTCATAATCTCGCACAAATTGGTACGGACCCTCACCAAAAAGGTATCGGGTGTAACTCTTTCCGCATTTGATCATGTACAAATATTCAGCTAAGTCAATGGATGCCATACTTGTAGAGGTATGAAGTGAATTATATCAAGTTGATGATGAAATTAGATTTGCAGAGTATATGAAACTAGATGTGTGTTGTTTGAGCAGTGGATGGATTGGGAGTGAATAAAAGGTACAAGTTTAAAGTAAATTCTGGAAAAGGTCCATCTTATATAGAGAACGATCCAACATATAGTTTAGTATGCGTATTCTTGAATCTCGCACACTAATACATAGTTAATGAACCTTTGAGCACGTTTTTCAACACGATATATTCCATCGCGTGCATGAAATATCGGTTACCATTACGTATTCGCCATATGTTACAAAATCGTTCAACTGAAATAAAACAAATTACATGTTAATATGCAAACATCAAAGGATACGAAAGGGATAAACATGTCGATTTATTCGCTTTCTTCATATGGGAAGCTTGGATGATAGTCAGTATTCATTCTTCTAATTTTACGGAACTATTGTCTTTTAATGTGATCTAATTTAAACACTAATTCTCTCCATCTGCGATATTTAGGATTCTCGGTGAGCTCATAAAAAAATTTCACTCTCTTAGATATATTGAATAAAGTTCATTCGAAAATCATGGAAGACGAGAATGAATGATTTCACGAGCTCCATATCTTCTTTCGATTTCTATGCCATTTCCAAAGCTATATTTGAGCAGTGGATGAAGTAGGAGTGAATAAAAGATGCATGTTTAGGGCAAAGTGGGTCTGGGAAAAAGGTATGTCTTATATAAAGGAAAACCTAAAGGCTAGTTTTTTCGTGTGAAATAATTTTCATAATCGGCCGTCGAGAATGTTCTCATCGTGATTATGTCTTAAAAGAATTTATTGAAATCATTGGATGCTTAGAATCGGTCGATAGGGTTGTTCATATCATTGGATAAAATCCCGAGGTTCGGATGGTTTCCCCCAAAAATTTCCAACAAAATTGGGACATCATACGACTTTGATTTGGTCAAAATGCTTCAAACTTTTTTTACAAGTGAAAACATTTCTAAAGAAATGAATGCTTCATTCATTTTCCTAATTCCGAATACTCTAACCCTACTACCCCAGCTGAGTTCAGACTAATTGCTTTAGCAAACAAATCTTATAAAATAATTTCGAAACTCATGGCAGGAAGAATGAAAGGTTTACTCGAAAAAAACATTTTGCCGTATCAATTTGCCTTCATTCCTGGAAGGCAGATTTCAAAGAATATTACTTTGGCCCATGAACTTATACATAAGTTGAAAAATTCCAAATAAAAAAGGGATTCATGGGACTGAATATTTATATATGCAAAGTATTCGACATGGTCGAATGGGGATTCTTGTTTCAAATAATGACCAAAATGGGTTTTAATAAAAAATGGTGTAATATGGTGAACCAATGTATTTCAACTACCACTCTATCTGTGTTGTTAAATGGGTTTCCCATTGAATTTTTCAAACATATGAGAGGATTAACACGGCGAGACCCAATCTCCCCTACTTGTTCTTGTTTTGTATGGAGATGTTGTCTAGAATAATTACCAATGCCAAATATAATAATTTGATAAAAGGAATAAAAATTGTTCACAATGCACCATCTATAAGTCACTTATTGTTGGCAGACGATTGTCTATTATTTTGCAAAGTATGAAAAGACTTGCCAAAACTTAGTAAATCATTTTTAAAATTTTGGTCTTACGAATTTGGAAAGCTTATTAACTTAAGTTAATCGGGGATCTTTTCGGTCAAAAACGAGAAACTAGTATAAGACACAAGGTAAAATAAATACTAGGAGTTCTTTGTAATCTCCCTAAAAGATAAATATCTAGGATCTCCCTTGTTTACAAATAGATTGAAAATTGAATGTTTTGAACCCCTTGTAAAAAAAATGAAAAATAGAATGGTTAGTTGAAGAAAAAAAAACAACTTGAACAATGCGGGAAAAGTAACAATGATAAAAAACGTAACTACATCTTTGTATGTTTATCAAATGAATTGCTTTAAGATTCCAGTAAAGATATGTAAAAGTCTAACTAAATTGCAATGCGATTATTGGTAGGGGAAAGACGAAAACGGTCTAAACGAGAACGCTGAGAAGAGAGTTTGTCTGAAAGATTGGACATAAATCTGTAAAACACTTGATGAAGGGGGATAGGAATTAGAAATATCCAGAATTTCACGTTAGCAATGATTGCTAAAATGGGATGGAAACTCAAAGAGAAACATGATTCTCTTTGCGCAACAATCCTAAAAGCAAGATATTATCCAGACTGCGATGTTCTTCACATCAATAACAAACTAAACGAAGGAAAGATAGTTGGATGTGGATAAATAAAATAATGTTGTATTTGGGAAGTTGGGAATTGAACATATATTGATATACGGGATAATGTATGGATCCGGATACCATGCCGCCAATACAAAAACCAAATGTGAATGTACAAGAGTTCTCTAAAGTAAGTCAACTAATCACACCACAGAACACATGGGACCTTGGAACAACTGGCTAGATGTTTTTATAGCCAAGAAAAAAATTAAGCAAATAAGGATATTTGTTCTTGATAAAGAAGACACACCACTTTGGACTTTAAACAACAAAGGCACTTTTTGATTAAATCTCTATACAACCATCTAAACTCAAACGAAACACAAATCAATACGGGAAAGATCTGGAACATGAACACCTCTCCTTTTGTCAAGAATTTCATTTGGAAAGCTTTACATGCTATTTTACCAAATAGTATGCGGATGGCAACAATCATACCAAGAATAATCACTAAATAAAACTTCTATAACAATGTTCGGGAAACTCTAACCCATTTCTTTTTTACAATGTAACTTTTCCCACAAGTTTGGATGCATTTTAACCTTGATATGGATTATGTTATTGTTGATGGTGGTTTTTACTTAGGGTTAAAATTGTAAAACCTTGCATCGATGTGCGTCATAAGTTTCTGCGAGGAAGCGGACGTGAGTGTTAACCTCTCCGACGGCATATTTATTGAGCCATTCAATATATTTACATGAAATTTATCGGTGGCGCATTTAGCAACCATCCCGATCAACATGTCTTGATGTTGGTAAATTTCGGGCGCCTTGCCCATATTCATAATATAAGTTTCTTTGAATACTTTCTATGTTATGTTCCACTTCCTTCTCTGGTTGAACCCTTAAGGTTGGTATGGCATGACAATGTGTGTATGGCATAACGATGCCTCACTCGCAACTATAAATGATGGCAAAATGATTCCAAATGGAAAGGATAAGGTCTTTGTGACCGGCCAAAGGTATTGTTCAAATCTCATTGCTCTAAACATCATTTGATGCAAAGATTCATCTTGGCCAATAAACTTAAAGAACTAATCAATAAACAAATTTGAAGATGGCCACGCCCCATCCTAAACCGTCCATATTTCCCTCGACCGTACTTTGAAGCCCTCTCTCCTTCCTCATAATTAGGTCACTTAAAATGCGCCACGAGCACTAGATAGTCTGCCAAGCCACTTTTTGACTTCAACTCAGCCATGCCGACAAGACCTAACTTTGCCACGACGCCAAATCCTAGCCTGCCCTAACTTTGGCCACGACGCCAAAAGGTGCCATTGACGCACGACTTAAAAAGAACTCTCATTGTGTTCGCCACCAAAGCCCATTTTTTTACTTTTGTGGCATAGCCAAGGTTGTCTCTTGACTTTGACTTGTCACACATGATTAATCAAACTTTATAGGACATTAAAGATTTGCAAATTCAACTTTCAATTCCATCATCCTAACAGTGAAATGAAGTGCATCTAAGAAAATATGGATTCAAGAGAATTTTGTCTAAGGACTAGAGATTCTCCGTCTTACCGCGGATCGACATAAGGATAAACTTACCGTGACTTCTGGAAGGAGGGCGTCACATAAAGACTGGATTTACTTCGAAGATTCATTTTTGTGAAAATGTCCTTCATACTTTGAAGAGCCGCGGTTTGTTTCGGCTTCAACTCCATATTTATTGATCAAAGGGGACAACTTCTCGACTTCGAAAATAAAAACATTCAAGGAAAATTGCCTGTTGAAAATTAATCAAATCAGGACAACGCTTAGAAGGGCCATCAACAGCTTCATCGGCGTCCTTTGGATCTCGGAAAATCCCTCGCAGAACCGGGAAGCGTTAAATTCAAAGTTTACACACATATCCAGATGGAATTCTCGACTTTTGACTACATCTCCGGAAATAGTGTGTCCGATCACGCACGCACATGTCATGGATTGAAGATAAAGTTTCCTCCACGTGCTTAACCAATGCAAAGCGACTATCAACCTTCTGGTCGTGGCGATGTGCCCATACCTTTTCCATATCTTGGTATACTGACTCCGCGTACTTCACTGCTGAATCCTCAATCAACACGTGACCCTCAAAAGGAGCCTCAAATGGATGATCGAAAGCGACACTGCTTGGTGGATGTGCGGCTAGAAAAGATTCTTTGGGAGCAATCACGCCCGTCATCACGACGAGTTTTCCGCCATTGGAGACACGAACAACATATTCATGATGATCAACCTCCATCTCCAGATTACCGGCGGGTATGGTTTCCATATTTGGAGACACTTTGTTACACCTTCATTGCCGTGGATCTCCATCTCGAGTTATTTTTGAAGCAACCTCTTCTGTAAATATCACCAATTGAGCATTTATTCGGTATAAATAAATAATCCAAGAGAAAAAGTGTGGAAAACTCAGAGCTCATTTGTGGGCCCACTTTGGAGGAAGACTCATTTGTTATATTCGAAGTGCTCCTCTCGTTACCGGATCTCGAGCTTTCTTCCTCTTGATTCTTCTTCAAGAGATTAAGTCTCGTCTTTGCTTTCTCAAGAGGCGCCGTCTTTTGGCCGTGGGAAAGTCTGGCAAAGATATTCGATATTTAAAGACCATGAGACAAAAAAAAAAAGGAGTCAGCGACGAAATGGAAAATTGGTGTAATTCAGCCAAGTCAGTGAGTGAACCATACACACCTCTGTGTTGAAAGAACTAAAAGTCACAAGAGCCGAGTCAAATCCGATTCCAAGCCACCACACACGATTTTTCGACCTTTGCTCCTTTTTACTGGGGCCTATGCATCAGGGCTAGAGGATTTTCGCTTGCAAGAAGGAAGGCTGTTTCAACAATTTATGATTTGCTAGAACCATGAGAGGAAGATTTTCCACGTGGCTTTGTCACAACATCCTGCACTGGCCGATGAATGGAGAGGAAATCATATTGCCGAGAAGATGTTAATAGTTGGGAGTCGTCACGGGTTTTCGTTATGAGAGCAAGAAGGAAGACTTTTATCCAGGTGCAAAAGGCGTTGTAATCAAGAATAACGGGTAACGATTTATCTGGAGATGTCGGCGGGCGACAGAATGGGACTCACGATCAAATCCCATATGTCGAGCAGCCACTGTCAATGTTGTAAGAGATTACTCCGAGAAGATCCTCGGAAAAAAGATGGCACGTACCCGGGCATGCGGCTTCGCAAGAACACGGTTTCTCCAATGCTCATATTCCGTCTGCGTGACGCAATATCACCTTGGTACGGAAGCAAAAGTGTCTGGTTGAACTATTGAGGCATGGATTGGATCCCGGGGACGAAAGTTAACCGCATGTGATTTTCAAGAAAATCAATGAGCTTTGAACCAGGTCTTGGACGCCTCTCCAACCAACGGAGTACCCTAAAACCGCCATATGTATCAGGAAATGAGGTTCTCGGGTTAGGAGCGTAATTTTTGAAATGCTCCCACAACCACGCTTGAAGAAAGGCGACGTGGATATACGAGTCTACTTTCATATACCCATTAAAGACGTACATGTCTACCCTACTAAGTGATCGAGATGAGTGTACAAAAAGCCAAGAAATAAGCGCCGATGGGAAGAGCAACGCCTTTCGCTAGTTTGATAGCAAATTTGATGAGCTTTTGTCTTATCTCCTTCTTGCCGAGCCATCACAAAAACATCTTTGTATAGACACAAAATTAAAAATGCGGCAACATGGAGTGTATCATCCAAACACTTGATCCGACTACGGCTCATCGAGGGAACTACTCGGACACCCGCCGATTATAGAATCACTTTTCCTCATAATTCTTTCGAACATATACCGCTGCTTTTGTGACCAAAGTGGTGTGTATTTCTTCTTATTCCTCGAGACAAGACAACATCAAGTTTCCCAATTATTGGAAGACTCAACGAAGAACGACTACGCTTTCCAAAGAAATAATCATCTCACCCCATCTACATATAGCCGTGTGAGTTTTAGGACACCATCGGAGATGAAAGTAATCAAGCCTGCAATGTCTTTTTTGATTTGAAGTGCCAAAGACGCCATGACATCATGCATGATTTGCGCCTCAATTAAGTTGGCCTTTACGTGGTCGCGGCTCATCAAAAATTGCATCCACTTGTCATAAGAGCGCAATGGACTATGACAGATTTTGAAGTCAATTGGAGAAGATGAGTACTCTTTCTTCTGAAGACAAAACCTCATTATATGCCACAGACAGATTGATTGGACTTCTCCATTATTCTCCAGATCAGTCGGAAGAGTTGCCACAAATTTGGGATGGGTCCTTGTAATCGTAGCGAGACTTCGTAAAAACTCATTATCTGTGTTCGGCTTGGAGTTGTTGACACTTCTCGATGCGGCGGCGGGCGCTTCCGGGTGACATCTTAACAAAATTCCTTATGCTTTTGAAGTAACTATAACGAAGCAAAAAAAAAAGTTACTACTTTGGAGAAAACCGTGCATGAAGGTTTTGTCGAATCAAATCTGTAGATAAAAAAAAATTTCACGGCAAGTTTTCTATGGGAAACTTTGTTTGGCCACAAGTCATAATATGCATAGCCAAAGGAGAACGCATATCCAAAGGAGTGGGGACTGATACTCGCTTCAACAAGCCATGTTTTTCCGCGGAAAACGCGCCCCTAGCCAAAACCGTGTCTCGCAGCAGGGAGTATGCTCTCGACCAAAGGAAGAGTGTGTCCCACCACGGAAATTGTGTGCCCGGCCACAAAAAGAAAAAGAAACTCTAGATCTAGGTTTTTCATGGGAAAAGAATTAATGGCAGCCACCCTACTGTGCACACCTACTTTGCATAATAATTGGCTTCCTTACTATCAATGTAACGACTAATATTACTACAATACTGCTACCAGAGAAGAATCATTCATATGGAAGTATTTATACAATTTTATGGAAGATATACATATGGATAGGGTTTACACCAACAACATAAGAGCAAACAAAAGAAGAAACACGGAGATACATACCTGGAATGTGCTCGCCTGCTTTATTGCTACCACTCCGCCGCTAGCACCAAGACGTGGAAACAAAGCCAATAATACGAGGTAAAGAGGATAGGTGGCGCCTTTTATAGGCATAGCAATTTTTGGTGTTCGAACGGAGGAAAAATTATTGTTTTGGATTATACATGGAAAGAGGCAACCGGACCCTCGCAGGTAAAGCTCCAAGGCGCCAACAGGCCGCGGCCAAGCTAGTGCTAACAACCCGCATCCCAGCCAGCGCCACACCCAAGCCAGCGCCAACAAGCCACTCCCAGTGCCAACAGCCCACGCCCTAACCAGCGGTGCCATTGATCATGCCCTAGCCAGCCTAAGCGATGCCATCTTAGCCATTCAAAGCAGCGCCATCTCCACCAGCCAAATAAGCGCCTTCTTGGCCGTTCAAAGCAGCGATATCCATAGTTCCACGAATCAGAAGCCAGCCGTACCATCTCTGCTTCTCCGTGATCTAGCCAGCCAAGTGCCATCCACCGCTTCACGGGCCTAGCCAACAACACCTCTCTGCGGGCCTAGCCAACAGCGCTGCTCCGTGGATCTAGCCAGCAGCACCTTTCCATGGATGTAGCCAAGCAGGCAGCGCCATCCATCATTCATCCGCCATTCAAAGCCAGCAGCGCCATCTACCTTTCCTAGTCAACCAGCGTCTGTTCCACGGACCAAGTTGCAATGTCACCTGTCTTAGATGAATAGCCAAAGTTGCAGCGCTGATGCCAATACCCCATGGCCAAGTCGAATTTATGCAAAAACGCCAATACAAGGATCACGGATTCCTCATGCCTTAGCCAAAGGTTAGTCGAATTTCCACAGCAATCTCTTCATGCCTTGCCCTTTCGATTTTACTCTTGTCTGTCACCATCTCATGCTTACCCGCAATAATGCCAGCTTTATTACGTGCTAAGCAGGGGACTTAATGTTGATGGTGGTTTTTAGCATATGGGTTAAAATTGTAAAACCTTGCATATGATGTGACGTCACTCTGCGAGGAAACGGAGCGTGAGTGTTAACCTCTCCACTGGCATATTTATTGAGCCATTCAATATATTTACATGAAATTTATCAGAGCTGGCGCATGTAGCAACCATCCCAGATGTTCTGTAAATTTAGGCGCCTTGCCCATATTCACTTAATATAAGTTTCTTTGAATACTTTCTATGCTATGTTCCCTGGCTGAACCCTTAAGGTTGGTATGGCATGACAATTTGTGTTCACTCGCAGCAGAGTAGCACGAATTTCCAAATATCAAGGATAAGGTCTTTGCATAAGGTATTCAATCAGAAAGCATGCTGCTCTCTGGCAATAAACTTAAAAGAACTCTATGTCAACACATGGAATTCAATCGATTACCCTGGCTAACTTGCAAAAAGTTAGGGTTTTGCGCCTTGCGCAGTATATCAGACCTTTCTTGTCGAAATTTAAGCCAAGGCAAACTAGGTAATTAATCCGCCATGGATTAGTAGACACAAAATCTTGCCCAGAATAAGAAAACAGGGAGCCACAGGATAGGAGCGGAGCGAAGGGAGGCGTGGCCATGCCTTAGGCCAGCCGGCGCCATTTGCCTGTGGCCATGCCCCATCCTAAACCGGCTCTATTTCCCTCGACCAATCAGGTCGCCTTAAACTCGCCACGCGCACATAAGTTGTGGTTGGGCCCATACTTGCCAGCCCCTTTTTCCATCAACCAATCAGGTCGCTCTAAAGCCGCCACACTCACACCAGAAGTGTAGCCACACCCATGCTTGGCCGGCCCCTCTCCTTCGTACCGACCAATTAGGTCACTTTAAATGCGCCACGAGCACTACAAGTGCAGCCGCGCCTCATGTTTGGCCAGCCCCTTTTCTTGACCAATCAAGTCGCTCTAAACTCGCCACCATACATTAAAGGCCAACGCACCTGCCACGCCACCATACTGCTTTGGCAAGCCAAACGCGCCCTACCAAAAAAACATATTAATCGGCATGCCAACATGCCACTCTGCTTGATGACGTGCCAACATGCCACTTGTTAACATGCCACTTTAGCCTTGGCCATGCCGCCAAGCCCTAACTTTGGCCACGGCGCCAAATCCTTGCCTTAGCCACGCCGCCAAGCCCTAACTTTGGCCACGGCGCCAAATCCTAGCCTTGGCCATGCCGCCAAGCCCTAACTTTGGCCACGACGCCAAAACCTAGCCTTGGCTACGCCACCAAGCCCTAACTTTGGCAACGACGCCAAATCCTAGCCTTGTCCATGCCGCCAAGCCCTAAATTTGGCCACGACGCCAAATCCTAGCCTTGGCCATGCCGCCAAGCCCTACTTTGGCCACGGCACCAAATCCTAGCCTTGGCCATGGCGCCAAGCCCTAACTTTGGCCACAAAGTCAAGTCCTAGCTTTGGCCATGCCACAACACCACCATCACGCAGCCATGACACACGCAATAATTAGGGTTTCAACATGCCAAACCCTAATTTGGGCAAAATTGCTACGCCAACCAAGCCAAATAATGTTTGCTAGAGCGTTGGGATCGATGTGGCAACAAGGCCAATGTTGCCCGAGCCATATTTGGGTCTAACACCAATATGCCAAAACAACGCCACGGCTACGCCACTGGCATGCCGCTATGCCACGGCTACGCCAGGCGCCACTTTGATACACAAAAAAGATATGGCCATAATCAACGACCACCCTTTCTCATGAGATGCAATCTCATCCATCCAAGTTCGCCACTGAACTGACGGACTTGCGGCAAGTCTCAGGCAACAAGCTAGTGGCCCTAGCTACGCCAAGCGCCACTTACACCACCGTGCCACTGGCATGCACGAGATATGCCATTCATGCTGCAATGCCACTGGCGTACACCAAAAACGCCACTGTGAAATTACCAGGCGTCAACAGAAGGTAGCCATAATCAACGGCTACCCTTCTTCATGAGATGCAATCTCGGCCATTCAAGTTCGCCACCAAACTGACGGACTTGTGGCAAGTTTTAGGCGGCCGGCCAAGGCAAGCCTAATAACATCACATGATATTTTACTATGGCAAATCTCTTGAATTTGACTTGCCACACATAGCAACCTGCTACACATTTTCCATGAAAACACTCGAGACATCAAACATGTCACAAACTGGGGGGATACTCATCAGGGTATTGGTCTGGCGGTTTACAACGTATGGAGTGCAATACGCCCGTTATAAGAAAGTGTCATGGAGTGGGACAATTAGTGGTGATGAAAGTAAAGGTGTAAACTAATTCACTTCCTTCATCATGGAAGCATAATGCCTGACGGTTACACGTTACTCTATTCTTCCACCACTCAATCGTTTCCATTTCCTACGAGACCATGATATGTTTCAATATGACTTGTATAAATAGGTTTCACCTATTTACCACAAAACAACAAGTTTTGGTTGGCAACAATACAGTATCTAGAAATCACCTGGTAGCTTTCCATCCTGCTAGCCAGTTCCACTTTCAGATACAAGTCATAAACAACCACACCATCAGAATCAACGATTCTGGTCTCAACACTCTCTTCGCTTCCCTCCCTAAGACCAACCCTTCTCCTTCATTTTGTGACCGAAGCAAGCCTGGAACGACCATTTCTTGGTTTAGGCCCGAGATTGTACGGGTTGATCTCTCGAATCAAAAGTACTCCGTGCGGTACATTGTTTAGGGTTTAGATTTGTTTCTCATCCACACACAGAAATTACCAAAATCAGCAGAAACGATTTTCACCCATAAACAGTTATGAATGGTACATAATCATTTCATGATTGGCTAACTAACTGTTTTGAGAATACAGGAAAGTGAAGTTACGACATTGATTGGGAAGTATTGTGTAGCATTATAATCTGACATATTTGGAAAGCTAGGTGCAACATCACTTTCAGAAGGAAAAAATGTAAAAGCGGGGGTACAACAACCACACCCAACAATTCGATTAGCAATCTGTATGGACAAACTCCAATATACTTTCTAGAGAATCAACTAGACAGTCAGACTCAATCTAGATAAAAGTATATCAAAGAGTTTATATCTCAATCTCTCGATTTGATCTTTACTCAAGCAAATATAAATCTGCGAGTCTTTATCAAAGTGAGATAACTTCGATGGTACCAAAGACCAATATCCAAGTGTCAATCAATTTAAATCAACAACCAAAAGGTCGGATATTCTAATTGATTGAACAATGCACAACTTTGTGATATTTCAATTATATAAACAAATATAATACGGAATGGAAATAACACAAACACCATAATTTTGTTAACGAGGAAACCGCAAATGCAGAAAAACCCCGGGACCTAGTCCATATTGAACACACACTGTATTAAGCCGCTATAGACACTAGCCTACTCCAAATTAACTTCGGTCTGGACTGTAGTTGAACCCCAATCAATCTCACATTGATTCTAGGTACAGTTATGCTCTTACGTCTCTGATCCCAGCAGGATGCTACGTACTTGGTTCCCTTAGCTGATCTCACCCATAACTAAGAGTTGCTATGACCCAAAGTCGAAGACTTTAATAAACAAATATGTATCACACAGAAAAGTCTACGATAATAGATAAATCCGTCTCCCACGAATATACCTACGAGTTTTGTTCCGTCTTTTGATAAATCAAGGTGAACATGAACCAATTGATAACCCGGACTTATATTCCCGAAGAACAACCTAGTATTATCAATCACCTCACAATAATCTTAATCGACACAGCGAAAAAAGATATTGCGGAATTACAAACGATGAGACGAAGTGTTTGTGATTTCTTTTCTATCTTGCCTATCGGAAATATAAATCTCAAGCCAATTATTCCAATTGTACTCATACGATAGAAACAACAAGATCAAATCACCCAACTACAAGAAAAGTAGTATCGGTCTGGCTTCACAATCCCAATGAAGTCTTTAAGTCGTTAACTTTGGTTTAGAAGAAAACCCAAGGTTAAAGGAGAATCGACTCTAGCTTATGCAACTAGTATCACACGTAAGGTGTGGGGATTAGGTTTCGGTTGCTAGAGTTCTCCCTTATATAGTCTTTCAAATCGGGGGTTTGCAGTCAATGTTAGCTTGGTAACAAAGCATTCAATATTCATCGTTATATGAAAACCTTATTAGATTCAAGCTAATATTTCTCAACCGTTGGATCCAAACCTTAGCTTGTTACACACAAATGAAATGTCCAATTTTGGGTTTATGTAATCGTTCCCAAACATTGACATTTGTTGGTTCAACAATAGTTAACCAAATGGTTATCCATATGAGAAATTTCATATCAACCATATTCTTCTTCACCATAACTAGTTCAAATGACTCAAATGAACTAGTTAGTTGTTCAATTGCTTAGATCTTATGTAACTACACAAGGCACAATCGAAGCAAAAAAGGTTTTATTTACTCGAATCGGTTCATGAACTTTATAGCCACGGTTTGCAAAAGCATTCCTTAGTTTATATAAACATGAATTCAAGAACAACCAATTTTAGATATAACCTACTCAAGTTCGCGGACTGGGTTCGCGTACTTAAGTTCACGGAAGGAGTTCACAAACTCAGCAGAAATTCTCGGGTCGAGAACTTCCGCGATTTGCGACCGAGTTCGCGGACTTGGCTCACGCCACATTCCGTTTCTCTTGATCAACAAAGTTCGCAAACTTTGGTTCAAGGAATAAGGACATATACATATATGTGTTTCCACAATAATGCTTATATCCTACCAATGGTGATGTAATCTAAACTCTCATTTCAATCATTGAAACATTCTCGAGAGGACGTTATATATCCGTTATTCACAGACCATTTTTCGTCAGAGCAATTTTCAAAGTGATTGAAACATAACATGACATTCTTCACTAGGTAAAGATGAATTTGGCTAAAGCGAAAGCTTACCAACACATATTTCGAGAAATAGATATGCGAGTTAAACTCGGCTCAAAATAGCAAATATGTATAATGAAAGTCTATATATCAAAACGACTTTTGTCTCAAGAATAGGAGATAGAGTAAATAGACTTTTGAGTGACAGATAAGTTCAAGTATCCACATACATTTTAGTCGATGAAGTTCCACCAGTTCCTTGAGTAGTCCTTCGTCTTGTATGATGATTGACATGGAGTCTTGAGATCAACTACACTTTCTATCCTAGTCCGAGACCTTTAGCTATAATAGGCTAGAAATCAAGACTTATAGTTTTGATCACTAACATTGACAAACATGCTTGAGATAGCAATGCATGCGAGTTCGAACGAGCAATGCTCTAACAAAACCCAAAACAGTTTAGAGATAACAAATAACATTATTTAATATATCAATAGTTTTAACTTTCTAAACAAACCAGGTTACAATATAATGTAATCCTTGTACTGTAACCCAAATAATGATGAGGTGTTGAAAATTTCAACTCAACGGGTTGATGAGCAAATGGGAAAAATGAACCTGAAAATAAATTGCTTTCACAATGTTGAACTCTACAGTTATGACTGGAATTGACTTAACTTTGTCTGATCATACAGGGAGAATCAGAAAAGCAAGAGGGTTGCAGTAGAACTAGAAAAAGCAGGAGCGGATGCAACTTTCCAATGGGTAACAAAACAGAGTGGACATATCATCTCTTCAGAAGTGACTCTCAACCAACTCTCATGTTGCTGATAGAAAAAGTACGCAGATACAAGAAAACAAAGTTACATAATTAGTGCAGACTTTGGAAACAAAAAAATTGACTTAAACTTCTTGATTAAGAACCTTAATATTGTTAGAAGAACCGATATAATTTGAGAAGTTAAACTAGCGATTTTTTGTAACAAATATGCGATTAAAAATATTTGGATAGACTATAGCTTATGTGCAATGTTAATTTATTTAGTCATTCAGTCATGGAATGAGGATGTGATGACATATCGTGACTCTCCGATTGTAAACTAAAATAATTTAATATCAAATGCAACGAGGTTATCCTCTTTTCCTATAAGAAAAAAATCAAAAATTAAAGGAGAAAAAAAAAAACAATGTCAAAGCAGTGATGCATGTTCAGGGGTATTTGCATATTCTCTAATATTTGTCCGCAGGGAAAAGAATTTGTGTCGGACCGAACTTTATATTTTAATATATAGAGATATATCTTCATCTAAGAGCATTTTCATTCATCCATTAACTAGTATGTTCATCTTTCCCGTTAAATTCTTTCAACAATATTCTCATTTGATGCCGGATGGTTTAGAATCCAATAAAGATAGGCTTAAGATGATTGCGATAGTTACTATTGTGCATTTTCTTTATTTTGGTGGTTCCAGAAGCGTGTCATTTAGGAGTAACTACGGCATAACACAAACAAGCCAACGGCTTACACAGTTCAAAGGTAAATATGTCTACAATGTGTTAAATGTCACTGTCTTAATATTTGAAATGAGTTTTGAGCGATCCTACGAAAAAAGTGTTGGATTTGTTTTTCTCTATTTATTCAATTCAAAAATATTGTACCCTAGGGAGTTAAATGGGTTTCCCACTGAATTTTTCAAACCTATGAGAGGATTGACACAGCGAGACCCAATCTCCCCTACTTGTTCTTGTTTTGTATGGAGGCATTGTCTAGAATAATTATCAATGCCAAAGATAATAATAATTTGATAAAAGGAATCAAAATTGTTCACAATGCACCATCTATAAGTCACTTATTGTTTGCAGACGATTGTCTATTATTTTGCAAAGTAAATGAAAAGACTTGCCACAACTTAGTAAATATTTTTTAAAATTTTGGTCTTGCGGCTGGAAAGCTTATTAACTTAAGTTAATCGGGGGTCTTTTTCAGTCCAAAAATAGAAACTAGTATAAGACACAAGGTAAAATAAATACTAGGAGTTACTGCAATCTCCCTAAAAGATAAATATCTAGGATCTCCCTTGTTTACAAATAGATTGAAAATTGAATGGTTTGAACCCCTTGTAGAAAAAATGAAAAATAAAATGGTTAGTTGAAAAAAAAAAACAACTTGAACAATGCGGGAAAAGCAACAATGATAAAAAAACGTAACTACATCTTTGTATGTTTATCAAATGAATTGCTTTAAGATTCCATTAAAGATATGTAAAAGTCAAACTAAATTGCAATGCGATTATTGGTAGGGGAAAGACGAAAACGGTCTAAACGAGAACGCTGAGAAGAGAGTTTGTCTGAAAGATTGGACATAAATCTGTAAAACACTTGATGAAGGGGGGATAGGAATTAAAAATATCCAGAATTTCAACTTAGTAATGATTGCTAAAATGGGATGGAAACTCAAAGAGAAACCTGATTCTCTTTGCGCAACAATCCTAAAAGCAAGATATTATCCAGACTGCGATGTTCTTCACATCAATAACAAACTAAACATGAAAGATAGTTGGATGTGGAAAGGTTTACTTATTGGCATAAATCAAATAAAACAATGTTGTATTTGGGAAGTTCGGAATTAAACATATATTGATATCTGGGATAATTTATGGATCCCAGATACCATGCCGCCAATACAAAAACCAAATGTGAATGTACAAGAGTTCTCTAAAGTAAGTCAACTGATCACACCACGGATCACATGGGACCTTGTAAAACTGGCTAGATGTTTTGATATTCAAGAAAAAATTAAGCAAATAAGGATATTTGATACTGATAAAGAAGACACACCACACTGGACTTTAAATAACACATGCACTTTTTCAGTTAAATCTCTGTACAACCACTTAAACTCAAACGAAACACAAATCAATACTGGGGAAAGATCTGGAAAATGAACACCTCTCCTTTTGTCAAGAATTTCATTTGGAAAGCGGTACATGCTATTTTACCAAATATTATGCGGATGGCAACAATCATACCAAGAATAATCACTAAATGCAACTTCTATAAAAATGTTCGGGAAACTCTAACCCATTTCTTTTTACAATGTAACTTTTCCCAGCAAGTTTGGATGCATTTTAACCTTGATATGGATTGTGTTATGAATGGTACATAATCATTTCATGATTGGCTAACTAATTGTTTTGAGAATACAGGAAAGGGAAGCTACGACATTGATTGGGAAGTATTGTGTAGCATTATAATCGACATATTTGGAAAACTAGGTGCAACATCACTTTCAGAAGGAAAAACCAAAACAGTGTAGAGATAACAAATAACATTATTTAATATATCAATAGTTTTAACTTTCTAAACAAACCAGGTTACAATATAATGTAATCCTTGTACTATAACCCAAATAATGATGAGGTGTTTAAAATTTCAACTCAACATGTTGATGATCAAATGGGAAAAATGAATATGAAAATAAATATTGCTTTCACAATGTTGAACTCTACAGCTATGACTGGAATTGAGTTAACTTTGTTTGATCATACAGGGAGAATCAGAGAAGCAATAGGGTTGCAAGTTGAGTTCACAACTAGAGAAGAACTAGAAAAAGCAGGAGCGGATTCAACTTTCCAATGGGTAACAAAACAGAGTGGACATATCATCTCTTCAGAAGTGACTCTCAACCAACTCTCATGTTCTTGATAGAAAAAGTACTGAGATGCAAGAAAATAAAGTTACATGATTAGTGCAGACTTTGGAAACAAAAAATTTGACTTAAACTTCTTGATTAAGAACCTTAATATTGTTAGAAGAACCGATATAATTTGAGAAGTTAAACTAGCGATTTTTTGTAACAAATATGCAGTAAACATAGTTGGATAGACTATAGCTTATGTGCAATGTTAATTTATTTAGCCATTCAGTCATGGAATGCGGATGTGATGACATATCTTGACTCTCCGATTGTAAACTACAATAATTTAATATCAATGCAACGAGGTTATCCTCTTTTTTTATTAGAAAAAAATCAAAAATTAAAGGGAAAAACAAAAAAAAAACAATGTCAAAGGAGTGGTGCATGTTCAGGGGTATTTGCATATTCTCTAATATTTGTCCGTAGGGAACAGAATTTGTGCCGGACCGAACTTTATCTTTTAACATATAGAGATATATCTTCTTGTAAGAGCAGTTCCATTCATCCATTAACTAGT
Source organism: Papaver armeniacum (assembly GCA_023531295.1). Classification (NCBI taxonomy): domain Eukaryota; kingdom Viridiplantae; phylum Streptophyta; class Magnoliopsida; order Ranunculales; family Papaveraceae; genus Papaver; species Papaver armeniacum. Next base: position 70,359 of record JAJJWW010017156.1, read on the forward strand.
ATGTTCATCTTTCCCGTTAAATTCTTTCAACAATATTCTCATTTGATGCCCGGATGGTTTAGAATCCAATTAAGATAGGCATAAGATAATAGCGATAGTTACTCTTGTGCATTTTCTTTATTTTTGCCGGTTCCAGAAGCGTGTAATTTAGGAGTAAATACGGCATAACACAAACAAGCCAACGGCTTACCTGGTTCAAAAGTAAATATGGCTACAATGTGTTAAATGTCACTGTCTTAATTTTTGAAATGAGTTTTGAGTGATCCTACGAAAAAAAGTGTTAGGATTTTTTTTTCTCTCTTTATTCAATTCAAAAATATTGCACAGAAAAAAAATCATTTTTCTATAAATTAATATATAGTAAATATCATCTATCATCTTGGACACAAGATTTTATAAATGATGATGCTCACCCTTCATATTTTTATCCTAAGACAGGTAAAAGTTTATAACTATCATCTAGTACTACCAAGAGGAATCGACGGTGGCTTATGTCTTATATGGGAAAACAATGTAAACATTCAAGTAAATCATGATGCTCATAACCACATTAATTCAATTGTAAGAAATCACCTCAATGACAGTAGTTGGGTTCTAACCTGTTTCTATGGTAGCCCCTACAAAGACGCTTGAAACTTAGCTCTTGGAATATCATAAAAGACATGACTAAAACAATGGATAAACCATGGATAATCATAGGAGACTTAAATGTGTTTTTACACGAAGAAAAAAAGAAAAGTGTTTTTCCTTTCAAAAATCATGAGGCCAAAATCTTTAATTAGATGATAAACTAATTTAATTAAATGGACTTGGGTTTCACAGGATATACCTACACATGGAACAACCATAGAGATGAAAATCAGAACATCGAACAAATACTAGATAGGGCTATAGTTAACACTAAATGGAACATGAAATTCCCTAATTCTGGTATAAAACACTTGGGCCTATGGATTTTGAACATGTCTCAATAAAACTAAATACCCATAACCATTGGAATAATGGTGCAACCCCTTTTAAATTTTTTTGGGATTGGATGAAACATGAAGAATGTAAACCTTTACTCCAAAAAATATGGCAAACCAATGTGAAAGGTTCAACGACTCACAAAGTAAACAGAAAATTTGGTACTATCAAACATATTTTGAGATTATGGAACAAAAACAGTTTTGGTAACATACAGAGTAACATAGATAATATTAAAAAAAAATGAAAAGAACAAATGAGCGAGACAAACTATGTGAACAAAGCCTCTAATCTAGGGAATCTAAGGAAAGAACTAGCTAGATGGTATGCCGGTAAAGAGAAGTTTTGGAAAGATAAGAGTAGAGATCAAAACATTGCCTTAGGGGACAAAAACACGAGGTACTTGCGCAATAAAATGAAATACCATTTAGGAGAAATAGAATAGAAATTATAAGAAATGAAAAGAATGAATAGTTAGAAAATCGTAAAGAAATATTTGAATGCATAACAAATCATTTCCATAATATAGATACCACAATTAATCTTACGATGGATCAAACATGATTGACCTTATTCCAAGTTGCATAATACAGTTGGACAATGAAATGCTTTGTAATACCTCGTATGAAACTGAAATTAAACAAACTCTGTTTGCTATGGAAACGGATAAAAGCCCAGGTTCGGATGGTTTCCCCCCAAATTTTTTCCAACAAAATTGGGAAATCATATGGCCTGATTTGGTCAAAATGCTTCAAACTTTTTCTACAACTGAAAACATTTCTAAAGAAGTGAATGCTTCATTCATTTTCCTAATTCCGAATACTCTAACCCTACTACCCCAGCTGAGTTCAGACTAATTGCTTTAGCAAATGAATCTTATAAAATAATTTCGAAACTCGTGGCAGGAAGAATGAAAGGTGTACTCGAAAAAAACATTTCGGCGCATCAATTTGCCTTCATTCCTGAAAAGCAGATTTCAAAGAATATTACTTTGGCTCATGAAATTATACATAAGTTGAAAATTTTCAAATAAAAAAGGGATTTATGGGACTGAAAATTTATATGTGCAAAGTATTCGACAGGGTCGAATGGGGATTCTTGTTTCAAATAATGACCAAAATGGGTTTAATAAAACATGGTGTAATATGGTGAACCAATGTATTTCAACTACCACTCTATCTGTGTTGTTAAATGGGTTTCCCACTGAATTTTTCAAACCTATGAGAGGATTGAAACAGCGAGACCCAATCTTCCCTACTTGTTCTTGTTTTTTATGGAGGCATTGTCTAGAATAATTACCAATTCCAAAGATAATAATTTGATAGAAGGAATAAAAATTGTTCACAATGCACCATCTATAAGTCACTTATTGTTTGCAGACGATTGTTTATTATTTTGCAAAGTAAATGAAAAGACTTGCCACAACTTAGTAAATCTTTTTTAAAATTTTGGTCTTGCGGCTGGAAAGCTTATTAACTTAAGTTAATCGGGGATCTTTTTTAGTCCAAAAAAAGAAACTAGTATATGAGACAAGGTAAAAGAAATACTAGGATTTACTGCAATCTCCCTAAAAGATAAATATCTAGGATCTCCCTTGTTTACAAATAGATTGAAAATTGAATGTTTTGAACCCCTTGTAGAAAAAATGAAAAATAAAATGGTTAGTTGTAAAAGAATCAACATGAACAATGCGGGAAAAGCAACGATGATAAAAAAAAAAAAAAAAAAAAAAAAAAAAAAAAAAAAAACGTAACTACATCTTTGTATGTTTATCAAATGAATTGCTTTAAGATTCCAGCAAAGATATGTAAAAGTATAACTAAATTGCAATGCGATTATTTGTAGGGGAAAGAGGAAAACGGTCTAAACGAGAACACTTGAGAAGAGAGTTTGTCCGAAAGATTGGACATAAATATGTAAAACGCTTGATAAAGGGAGGATAGGAATTAAAAATATCCGAATTTCAACTTAGCAATGATTGATAAAATGGGATGGAAACTCAAGAGCGATTCTCTTTGCGCAACAATCTAAAAGCAAGATATTATCAGACTGCGATGTTCTTCACATCAATAACAAACTAAACATGAAAGATAGTAGGATGTGGAAAGGTTTACTTACGGCATAAATCAAATAAAACAATGTAGTATTTGGGAAGTTGGGAATTGAACATATATTGATATCTGGGATAATTTATGGATCCCAAATACCATGCCGCCAATACAAAAACCAAATGTGAATGTACAAGAGTTCTCTAAATAAAGTCAACTAATCACACCACAGAACACATGGGACCTTGGAAAACTGGTTAGATGTTTTGATAGCCAAGAAAAAATTAAGCAAATAAGGATATTTGCTGCTGATAAAGAAGACACACCACACTGGACTTTAAACAACAAAGGAACTTTTTCAGTTAAATCTCTATACAACCATTTAAACTCAAACGAAACACAAATCAATATTGGGAAAAGATATGGAAAATGAACACCTCTCCTTTTCTCAAGAATTTCATTTGGAAAGCGGTACATGTTATTTTACCAAATAGTATGCGGATGGCAACAATCATACCAAGAATAATCACTAAATGCAACTTCTATAACAATGTTCGGAAACTCTAAACCATTTCTTTTTACAATGTAACTTTTACCAGCAAGTTTGGATGCATTTTAACTTTGATATGGATTATGTTATGAATGATACATAATTATTTCATGATTGGCTAACTAACTGTTTTGAGAATACAGGAAAGGGAAGTTACGACATTGATTAGGAAGTATTGTGTAGCATTATAATCTGACATATTTGGAAAGCTAGGTGCAATATCACTTTCAGAAGGAAAAACCAAAACAATGTAGAGATAGCAAATAACATTATTTAATATATCAATAGTTTTAACTTTGTAAACAAACCAGGTTACAATATAATGTAATCCTTGTACTATAACCCAAATAATGATGAGGTGCTGAAAGTTTCAAATCAACAGGTTGATGAGCAAATGGGAAAAAATGAATATGAAAATAAATATTGCTTTCACAATGTTGAACTCTACATTTGTGGTAGGAATTGGGTTAACTTTGTTTGATCATACAGGGAGAATCAGAGAAGCAAGAGGGTTGCAAGTTGAGTTCACAACTAGAGAAGAACTAGAAAAACAAGGAGCGGATGCAACTTTCCAATGGGTGACAAAACAGAGTAGACATATCATCTCTTCAGAAGTGAGTCTCAACCAACTCTCATGTTGCTGATAGAAAAAGTACGCAGATGCAAGAAAACAAAGTTACATGATTAGTGCAGACTTTGGAAACAAAAAATTTGACTTAAACTTCTTGATTAAGAACCTTAATATTGTTAGAAGAACCGATATAATTTGTGAAGTTAAAATAGCGATTTTTTGTGACAAATATGTAGTTAAACATAGCTTGATAGACTATAGCTTATGTGCAATGTTAATTTATTTAGCCATTCAGTCATGGAATGAAGATGTGATGACATATCGTGACTCTCCGATTGTAAACTACAATAATTTAATAACAATGCAACGAGGTTATCCTCTTTTTCTATTAGAAAAAAATCAAAAATTAAAGGGAAAAAAAAAACAATGTCAAATGAGTGATGCATGTTTAGGGGTATTTGCATATTCTTTAATATTTTTCCGCAGGGAACAGAATTTGTGCCGGGACGAACTTTATCTTTTAACATATAGAGATATATCTTCTTGTAAGAGCAGTTTCATTCATCCATTAACTAGTATGTTCATCTTTCCCGTTAAATTCTTTCAACAATATTCTCATTTGATGCCCGGATGGTTTAGAATCCAATTAAGATAGGCTTAAGATAATAGCGATAGTTAGTCTTGTGCATTTTCTTTGTTTTTGCCGGTTCCAGAAGCGTGTCATTTAGGAGTAAATACGGCATAAAACAAACAAGCCAACGGCTTACCTGGTTCAAAGGTAAATATGGCTATAATGTGTTAAATGTCACTATGTTAATTTTTGAAATGAGTTTTGAGCGATCCTACGAAAAAAAGTATTGGATTTGTTTTTCTCTATTTATTCAATTCAAAAATATTGCACCCTAGGGAGTACTGATCCGTTATCAGGGTCACTATTTACTAATTTACCCTTTAAATCTTGTGTGACACACAAAGATTTTCCGAGTGGTAAAACTTAAATGTTCAGCGTGAAAGCACTGGATATTTCCTAGGTGTGAATGCGAAACGTAGGAATACTCTAACCGAATTATGACATGGAACCATCCCGCTTTGCGGATTTCAAAATAACATTTATATACTAAATTTTCTTTCTCTGTCCTTTCTCCTTCATCTCTCTCTATCAAATCTTAAAGTCTGCAACTCAATCAAGTTCAAAATGGGTAATTGTACCAACTGTGAACGTTTTTTTCTTACCCAAGCTCAATTAAGTGATCACAAAGAAAAGGAACATGGCAAGAAAATGCATGTTCCGGTGAGGATGCAGAGAGCTAAGTCGATGATTCCAAAAAAATTTCAAATAAATGATGATGGAGATAATTCAGATCAGATCACTAATGATCAACAACAAATTCAAGAGGAAGAAAAACTCACATTGAAGAAGAAGAATAAGATGAAGGAGAAACAAAAAGAGCTTGTTGATGATGGAGATGAAGGTGAAATAGGAATCCTTATCTTTATTAGGTTTTCTACGTGTTCAAATCAATAAAGATGAAGTTAATTCGAGATCAGGCCATTAAGAATCACTAGTTGTTTAATTCTTTAGTTGTTGATTTTTGTTGATCATTTTTTTTTTTGTTGATGTTGATTTTGCGGTGAGACAACTTGATTTGGATTATGAAGATATGGAGAAAGATGAACCTAAAGCAAAAGTACTTCTGTTTTTTAAGGTCAGATGAACTGAAGCAAAAGTTATCGGTGAAATAGGTGATCAGATTCCTCATCTTATTTTAGGAAGAAAGAAGAAGAAGAAGAAAGAAGAAATACACCTAGTGAATTCAACTACTATTCCTAATGGTGAAATAGGTGCTCCTCATCTCTACCATTCTAACATTTAGATATAAATTCACTAGTCGAATTAAATTAGTTAGTTGTTGATTTTTGTTGTTGGTCTGAATGTTTTTTCTTTTGATATTCAAGGTTATGACCTATCGGAAGCAGCAACAGAGCAGGAAGGTAATCGAAATTTATGAAGCTGTTAAATCTATTGAGAAATATGCAGAGAAAAGAAGTTATTTTTAAGGAGCAAGGTCAGACAGATTACGAAGAACCTCAGCATGGGAATAGTTTTAATAAAGAAGAACATGGTAAGAACAAGGAGAGGCGCAGTTTTAAGAAGAAAAAGAAGAATGAACAACACCATCAACAGAGTCGTAATGAAGAACTTTCTTCTAATGAAGATGATAATCTTACTCAAATTCATCAAGTTGTCGGTGAAGATTATGACCTATTGGAAGAAGCAGCAGATAAGGAAGATGAAGGAAATTCTGTTAATAACGAGATTCAACTTCTTTATAATGATGAAGATCTAAAGCCAGAAAAGACAATTGGGGATTTGTCAGCTCCTTCTACGATTAATCTCAATCCATCCAACAAGATGATAATTGAAACTCAATTCTCATTCATTCTGACCCCACACTTTTTGATGATGTGGATTGCTATGGTGAGAGTATTGGAAAATACTGCATTCTCATTCATTCTCACTCACGTGAATCAAGGAAAGAAATATGTTTACACCTTAATCCATGAACAACCATAACCACCCCATTACTCGACTTACTCGTATTTTTTCATCGTCTAAGCTTGCTCCTCATAAACAAACCATATTCTCCAACTTTTATTATTCATTCACCCTTTGCTCGAGATCTCTTTGAATATTTTCTTCCCATAATTTTCTTCTTGGTACCCACGAAGATGGTTTGGGATTTCAATCTCATCAAAGATCGCCCAATCGTTATATCCAAAGTCCCAAGAGGTGATTTTCTATCTTTACCTATGAAGCAAACTTATTAAACTAATCTTTGATTTTATGATTTAAACTTCCAATATTGAACTTTAGTGCTTCTGATTACAATCTTGGATTTTTTATTTTCAAGTTTTTCGTTCGATTAAGGGAAGGAAGGAGTCGAAGACTACTATCAAGAATCTATTACACATCAGATAAAGCCACGATCTTCAGAATCTTCAGTTTTTCATACCAAAAAGGTTTTGGTTTCCTCCATTTAATTTAGACTATTAATTTTGTGGGTTTTCTCAAAATTTTCAATTATGTGTAGTACAATTGGATGCATCGTTCTTCTTAATTTTCAAAATTATATGAATTTTTAGTTCATACACAGGTTGGTTTGGTTTCTACTACTGTAGTTTAGATTTTTCAGTTCCATTGTATTGTTGTGATTGTGCGTTTTCATAATTTTCCAATTGATATGGTTAGTTCAATTGTTTCATTGCTATCTGAGATAAAGGATTGCACCCATTAGTTACATTGTTCTTCTTATAATATTTGATATATTGCAGGTAGTACTATGTCTCTTCGTTCACATATCTATTTGAAAGTAATAGAGATATAAGATCTCTCACACTCTTCGTTCACATATTTATTTGAAAGTAATAGAGATATAAGATCTCTCACACTTTTGATTTCAAGTTGATCTCTCTAAGCAGCATGTTCAATTGTTTATTATTTTCAAAGAGCAAACCTAACGCGCTTTAACTATTTGTTGAAATCTTTGAGCAGAATTTCATCTAAATTCCGATGTTTGGTGATATAATCCATAACTATGAGGCTAAGATTCAGGTAACTATTCTTATATTTTTTTTCAATACTTTTTTTTTTTTTTTTTTTGATTTTGTGATTTTCATGAAATGAATATGCATTCTTCATGTTGAAGAATAGAAGTGGATTTGCAAAAGCACTTATGAAAGCAATTCTTATATATTGATTTTCATTTCGTGAAGAATGTTGTTAAAATTTCTTTTTCAAGACTTCCGTTAGTATTACTAAACTAGCTCCTTGGATATAAAATGATAATACTAAACTAGCACTTTGGAATTAAACACACAAATCATAATAGCATGAACCATAAATTATTTTCTTTTTTAGATGCTTGAATATCCTGATTTTGTCATTGAATGTCCTGGTTTTTCTCATGATGCACTTTGCTCAGTAGTTATTTGTATATTATTACTTGAAGATCCTTGAGGATCCATGATTAATTATTAGACTCTTAAATTATGTTTTTATGTGATACAGTTTAGGTCTATGAGAAACTCCAAGCAAAAGGGTACTGTACCTTGATTATGAACGAGTTTCAATTACATATGAAAAGTCACCAAAAGGAGAAGGATTATGGAAGTTGTGTTGAACAATTACATATGAACGAGTTTCGATCGCCAAAGTAAACACTAATTTGCTCACTTTGTTGAACAATGCTAGATTATGGAAGTTACTCGGAGTATGGAAGTTGGAACGCACACATTGGCACTGTCATCAAATCTTTCTTTGGTAAATTTTCTATGTAACTTCTCACAATTTTGTTACTTTCAGTGGCATCCATTCATTATGTGGATAATACACAGAGGCTACATTCTTTACTTCTTTTAATTACTTATACATTGTGTTTCTAATACTTTGCAGATCGATTGAATTAAAAAATTCTTATCTAATTCTGTTATTGCCTCCAGAGGTATAATATGAATATGTTGTTGTATAAAGCTGTATAATCATTGACTGAAATAGTTGTTCACAAATGTTTGTAAGTTTTTGAACAATGAACAAGGCTTATCTTCATTCTTTCCTTTCACCTCACGCTTTTACTCAAGGAGCATGAGTTGTAGATGCAGATTAGAATGCATGCCAGGTGTTTGATCCCCAATATTTTTGTATGCCAGACTAACTACAGAACAAGGCTCATAATGTCTGCAGAATACCCGAGCACTTTGGGCCATAGACTCATAGTGATTTTGATGTCTTGATAAATCTAAATTAGGCCAAAAATTAAAGAAGCTTTGTTACACTTGCAAGGAATTTCATTGGGTTGAAAGGATACGGCATACAGTGTTTGTACATTGCCTTTAGTGACATTCCAGTTCCAGCTTTGCTTTAATCTTCTTTGCGGGTCCTCTTTTTCCATGGTTGGGATTGACCAGTTTCACCAAATACTTGGTGGCCACTAGCAGGTGGGCAACTTACCCGGAGGGAGCTTTGTCAGTTTCGTGTTGAGAGTAGTTAAGTGCTCTCTAAATTTACGAAAAGAAGTTACAATCCGAGACCGCAACATTATTGTGGTTCCCGAACCAAAGGATAAGAGGTAATATTAGAGCACCAAAAACATTGATAGTTCAAAGAAACGAGAGATAATCAAACACTTGATCCTTTGTTTTAGAACTAGCAACATGATTGAGAAAATCAAATTCGTGCAAATCCGTATATGAAACGTTATCTATGTACATCAGTACATAGGCTCAAGATGGAAAACCAACAATCCCAAAGATTAAAAAGAAAGAAAAAAAGTGGCAGACCAAAGTAGTGCCAGTTATACCATTAGAGAGAGATTTATCTTTGCGACGATGAAGACGGGAGATTAAGAATCTAAAAATATGGTATATAGAGATTGTATATGATGACTTAGCATGGGCTCAGGGAACGAATTTTGAACCGGACCTGAATTAGATTATATTTCCCGGTGCGAAGCACGGGTTACAATCTAGTCTTAATAATAATCAGATTCCTTCTCCTTCTGATACCGATGATGAATGGTTTCCAAACCTGGTGAATAATCAGTTGAATAATCAAATTTCTGATTCTGAGGATGATGAATGGTTTCCGAACCTGCACAATAATCAGTTGAATAATCAAATTTCTGATTCGAGGATGATGAATTAGAATATGGTGGTCCTTCGTTTGCTTCTTCACCTGATCCTTCAAAATTACCGGTACCCAATTTCTTGTCACCAGAACACAGGATTCTGGTGGAGTCCAAAAAGTTAGGTAGATAATCTATGAAAAGTTTAGGATTGGGAACCACGTCACCAAGAAAGCTTGAATTTTGAAGTGCAGAAATTATTCAACGGGAGATTTTCCAAGCCAGAACTCTGATCCATCACTATACTCTCTCCCAATGAATGGATTAGTTAATTTGGATTGTTACTTGAATCTGTTTTTGCGGTTGTTGATGGTGGTTTTAGCTTAGGGATAAAATCGTAAAATCGTACATCGACATGACGTCACTATAACAATAGCGCAATTATTGAATCAATCGGCGTATTTACGTAAAATTATCGGGGTACCTTTTTTATACATGTGTCATGTTCCACACGACGAAACCTTAGTATTAATTGACATCACCTATGTATACACCTAACCCTAATTCTCCCACCGTGCCAATGGCAAACCATGCCCGACCACGTCTCTGCGCCAGGCATGCCAACTATGCCGGCCGCACCACCGTGTCAATGGCAAACCATGTGCCACGTCTCTGCCAAGGCATGCAAACCATGCCCCGGTAGCACCACCCGTTCCAATGGCAAACCATGCCAGCCACGTCTCTACGCCAAGGCATGCCAACCATGCCGGTAGCACCACCGTGCCAATGGTAAACCATGCCGCCACGTCTCTGCGCCAAGGCATGCCAACCATGCCAGCCACATCTCTGCGCCAAGGCATGGCAACCATGCCAGCCGCACCATCGTGCCAATGGAAAACCATGCCAGCAATGTCTCTGTGCCAAGGCATGCAAACCATACCCGGCCGCACCACCGTGCCAATGGCAAACCATGCCCGGTCACGTCTCGCGCCAACGCATGCCAACCATGCCGGTAGCACCACCTTGCCAATGGCAAACCATGCCAGCCACGTCTGCGCCAAGGCATACCAACCATGCCAGCCTCACCACCGTGCCAATGGCAAACCATACCAGCCACGTCTGCGCCAAGGCATGCCAACCATACCCGACCACGTCTCAGCCAAGGCATGCAAACCATGCCCGGGCACGCACCACCGTGCCAATGGCAAACCATGCCGACCATGTCTCTGCGCCAAGGCATGCAAACCATACCAGCCGCACCACCGTGCCAATGGCAAACCATGCCAGTCCACGTCTCGCGCCAACGCATGCCAACCATGCCAGCCGCACCACCTTGCCAATGGCAAACCATGCAAGCCACGTCTGCGCCAAGGTGATGAGTGCTAAATAGTGCATATTTATACACCTTTTTATTGGCATTTTACTCATCTTTTGCGCTTAGAAATCGAGATATTATCCCCAGTTACGTGTTTTCTTTGTTTTCAAGAATAAATATTTGTATTAATTAATTTTGTGTTTTTAGGTAATAAATAAAGTCCGAAAGCGAGGAGCTAAAGAGCGAAGAATTAGAGTCAAACATATATGGAGCGGATAGCCAAAGCCCGCGCGCAAATCAGTTGCAACCCAACAAGGAAGACTTGGGCTAGAGCTACCCATGACCCAGTCCGAGCCCGCTCACTCGAGCCATTGAGATCTCCCTCAGCTACATCCAACGGTGCCGCCCGCCTAGCACATCAACGATTGATGCTCCGCTCAACACCCGGTTACTCGAGCCTTCCCTCAGCCATTCAGATCATAGGCCCCTTTCTACATCCCTACGCTCGCTGAGGCCTTCTCATCAACTTTTGCTATCCCTGTTTCACAACGAATCGACCCATACCCTATACCCTATTCGATACCCCCCATTCCTCTCTTCTTCTTCTCTTTCTTCTCCTCCCTCACCCCGACAGAGCAGAGCTCTGCTCGTCTCCACCATCCCTTCACCCGACACCACAGCCATACCATGGCAGACAACCACACCACCTCCATCACCACTAGCATACGCAACAACACCAACAACCACCCCTAGTTTTAGTTATCTCTCGCCTAGCCTCTCTCATAACCCTAGAGGCTATGTAAGAGATAAATGAAACTAGGGTTTCACGATTAGGAAGGAAACATCAAATCAAAGCTTCACAAGCAGAGGAGAGCTCGATTCAGAGGCTATCAGAGTATGGGTTTGATTTAATTTCTGTTTTATAATAAATTAGGGTTTGGTATTTGGGATTTATTGGCATGTATAAATAGAAGATGTAGAAGATATTTTTGTTCATGTCTGGACTAGCCAGTGTATCATTTAGGTTTAATTTGTATTTCTTTGTATTTGAATCATGTTCTAAGTTCTTGACTAGGGTGTTGTTGAAACCCTAGACATTATGCTGATTAATTCATATTGATGATGCTGTTCTTATTGTGCTTAATAGAAGTAGGAGTGTAGTAACCAATTAATCCAATTCTCTTGTGATTGGCTGTACTGTAAGAAGACAGCCAATACTAGGAGAGAATTAGAAAGAAAGGTTAATCAACTCTCCATTAACTGCCAAGGAAGGTGTTATGTGCTTAAGAATGTATGAGTGATGCTTAGTAATTAACTAAGGAACCTGTGATAGAGTGTACCGTGATAAGACATTCTATACTAGGGGGAATTAGTAAGATTAGTGACACAGTGCTCTTTAGAATCTTCCTTAGGAAGGTATAAGAACATAACATGAATTGAATTACCTTAGCAAAGAGTCATGTGGTGGATTCACCACCACGGTACTTCCCATTGTCACATTTTATTTCTTTTCCTTAGTTCGAGTCACTTCAACCATTTTCAGTCGCTTCAACTGACAACCTTATAATTGTGTTACACCTCTAGGAATTCAGTTAAGCATAGCCATTTGATCATCTTAAGCACCACAAGTCCTTGTGGGATCGACCGTATTTTTGCCGCGTCTCCGATAGACGCCGTGCACTTGCGATGTATCACAAGTAGGCTATAAAATAAACCATCTTCCAGGCCTACCACAAGGCATACCAACCATGCAAGCCAGCACCGTGCCAATGACAAACCATGCCAGCCACGTCTCGGCGCCAAGGCATGCCAACCATGCCCGCCAGCTCCACCAGGTGCCAATGGCAAACCATGCCAGCCAGTTCTCCACGCCAAAACGAAGGGTTGCAATAATCAACGGCTACCCTTCTCTTCGAGATACGGATCTCGACCATTCAAGTTCGCCACCTAACGCACGGCAACTTGCGGCCCAAGGCCAAACACCACGGTTTGCACCAAACCCTAGTTTTGGCCACGCCTATACCATGCCAGCCTCTCCTTCACATCATTGGCTGCCAAAACGAAGGGTTGTAACGATCAACGGCCACCCTTCCATCTAAGATGCAGATCTTAGTCGTCCAAAGTCACCAGCTGACGCATAGCAACTTGCGGCCCAAAGCCAAAACACACGGTTTGCACCTAAACCCTAATTTGGCCGCGCCTACTCTTTGACAAGGCCATGACTCAACGCTGGCTGCTACAAACGAAGGGTTGCAATAATCAACGGCTACGCTTCTCTTTGAGATGCGAGATCTTGACCACACAAGTTCGCCACCACGGACGCATGGCAACTTGCGGCTCAAAGCCAAAACACACGGTTTGCACCTAAACCCTAATTTGGCGCGCCTACTCTATGGCAAAGCCATGCTCAATTTGGATGCTACAAACGAAGGGTTGCAATAATCAACGTCTACCCTTCTCTTTGAGATGCATATCTCGACCACACAAGTTCTCCACCGACGCATGGCAACTTGCGGCCCAAATCCAAAACACACGGTTTGCACCTAAACCCTAATTTGGCGAAGCGCTACTCTATGGCAAAGCCATGCTCAACGACCACACAAGTTTGCCCTTTCTAAACGAAGGGTTGCAATAATCAACAGACAACCCTTCTCTTTGAGAGGTTGCAAGATCTCGACCACACAAGTTCGCCACAAGTGACGCATGGCAACTTGTGGCCCAAAGCCAAAACGCACGGTTTGCACTTAAACCCTAATTTGGACACATGAAACTTGCGCCTACTCATGGCAAAGCCATGCTTAACAGCCATGCTGGTTGCTAAAACGAAGGGTTGCAATAATCAACGGCTACCCTTCTCTTTAAGATGCGCGAGATCTCGACCACACTAGTTCGCCACCTGACGCATGGCAACTTGCGGCCCAAAGCCAAAACACACGGTTTGCACCTAAACCCTAATTTGGAAGCGCCTACTCGAGATGCGGATCTCGAACGTTCAAGTTTCGCCACCTAACTTACGAACCAAATCCAAAACATCACGGTTTTCATCTAAACCCCAAATTTGGCAGCGCCTATTCTTTGGCAAAGCCATGTCGACTCTACCATGGCCACTGGCATGCCACCATGCCACACGTAACACCTTGCTACACGTTTTCCCATGAAAACACTCGAGATATCTAACACATGTCACAAACTGGGGGATGCTCATAAAGGGTATTGGTTTGGCGGTTTACAGCGTGCGGCGTACACTATGCCCGTTACATGAAAGTGTCATAAGAATAAGGCGGTTAGTAAATACAGGGAGTAATGGTGAAACGCTTTCCTTCATTATGGAACATAAATTCCATGCGTTAGGTTACCACCTCCTCCCATTTACTCATCTGTTTCTATTTCTTACAAGACCAGTACGTTTCACTTTGACTTGTATAAATAGGTCTTACCTATTTCTTTTAGAACAACAAGTTTTGGTCAGGAGCATACAACACTCGAAACCACTTGCTAGCTTTCCCATCTGTTGGCTTTCACTTTCGATACAAGTCAAACAACTACTCTTCAGAATCAACTATTCTAGTCTCAACACTTTCTTCGCTTCCCTCCCTAAAACTAACCCTTCCCCTTCACTTTGTGAACGAAGCAAGTCTGGAACGACCATTTCTTGGTTTAGGCCGGATTTGTATAGATTGATCTCTCAAATCTAAATTACTCCCTTGTAGTACATTGTTTAGGGTTTAGACTCAGTTTCTCACCCACTCACGCGAAATTACCGAAATCAGCAGAAACCGTTTTCACCCTCAAACAATTGGTGACCACAGTGGGAGGATTGATCTTTCGGTTACAATATCAATTTCCAGCTTTCAATCTCATCTTTCAATCCCAACTTCAACATGGTGGAACTTAGATTTGGATCAGCTGCGAGCCACGAGAACACTAACACGGAATTTGTCCCTGGTGTTAACGCTCCTTCTAGCAGCATCACTATGCCACCTACTGATCCCAACATAACTGAAAGCACTCCTTCAAGTGTTACACCACCGGTCACCAGGGCCAGAGCCGTTGTCGCCTCTAATGCTTCTACGTAACCTGCCAATCCTGGCAACACCGAAAGCCCTCCTCCAGGTGTTACACCACCGATCACCAGGGCCATAGCTGCCGCTATTTCCCCTAATGCCTCATCAAGCATGGCACCGCCGACCGCCACCAGGACTCCGGTTATCCCGCCAACAGGACGAGAAACCGGAGGATCCATAGGGAGCCGACCCTATACCACCATCGCCGATTTGATGGAACGACATGAGGTCCTTGCTCGAGCCCAAACGGACATGGTCTCAACTCAAAAAGAATTACTCATCTTTCTCAAGGCTCTGACAGAACAGCTACCACAGGAGTCACGCCCTCTAGGGCCGATGGGAAACACCTCCAATACTCCTGGCGCGGCACTTTGACAGAACGCATTGACGTAGACGAGGGGATCCATGCCGGAACCCACGGAGAGAATCCGGCCGTCAATTTTGTCACACGATAGGATTTGGAACAACTTCTTCGGAATCGAGTTAAAAGCGATGAAATAGACATACATTAGCATCAACCTCCTTACCCATCCGAGATACAAAGAATTCCTCTTCCAAGAGGGTACTCTTCTCCTCAATTCACTATGTACGAGGGCCTTTGGAAATGCACGAGAGCATATCTCTCGATTCTTGGAGTCCATGGCGAACACGAATACAATCACGTTCCCCGTCCGAGGGAGTTTTCGAAATCGCTACTTGGAAGAGCATACACGTGGTACAACAACAAACATCGCACCAAACAGCATCCCCAAGCGGGGTGACATGGTTACCAGCGTTTTACAAGAAATTCTTCTTCGTGGTCGAACAAGTTACCTTCTCGGACCTAGGGAGGATGTACCAACGAGATAATGAACATCCGAATGAGTTCGTCCAAGAGATTCGGGGTTCAAGCACTAGGCTTGTCATGACCCAAACGTGACCAGAGCAACAATTGGTGAATTTCATCATCAACGGTATGGCTCCCATTTCTTGTGCCTTGCTAGAAAACCTACGTTTCCGGACATTCTCTAAACTCCACGAAGGCTGCAAGCGATCAGCCACGACAGCACCAGCATTATTAGAAAGGGCCAGACCAACCAGAACCGAAGACATGCGCGAAACTCGCGGAAGTAGACGTCTCATCAACAAGTAGTACAACACTGGCCCCTCCTCTGTGAGTGTGGTAGACGAGGGAGGAAAAATGAAGGCCCCCGTTACGGACCAGTAGGCGCCTAAACGCGAGGCGCCAACATGACGAGAAGCTCCGCCACGAAGAGCCTCCGCTAAAGCTCCCATGCGTCGTCACGAAGCTGAAGGAAGTGTCTTGGATTTTCCATTTCCCATTGAGGAGGTAATCGAACTCCTAGAGGCGTGGGTTCAAGATGATGTTATCAGACTACCATCTCCCAGGCGCCCACCTACCGAAGACGAGATGGCAAATCCCAAATATTTCCACTACCACAGATTTGTTCATCACCCAACCCGGTGATTGCAATTAACTAAAACTTATCTTTAAGGAAAAAGTAGAGGCAGTATAACTTCAGCTGGGGAACGAGGGAGTATATAGAGATCCACTTCCGGTGAGGAATTGTGGGGTCTCCGGGGACTCCTTACGCGAGACTGTACAATCCATGATGCAGCATGTATGCGAAATTCTCTACTTTTCCAAGGCGCAGCGCCAAGATATTTTCATGGCGCTCAATCGTATCGTGTCATGCAGACGACTTTTCCGTATCACGAAAACCGCGCAAAAAACCCAAGCGCTATCGAAACTATCTTGAAAAGCACAAGCGGGAACTCGGCCGACCACGGCCTACTTAAGAGGCATTGAATTCGACAACACACTAATCGACGCGGCCTCGACTTCAACATCGTTACTTTCAAGACTCGACGAAAGTTGCGGGAGTTTTGAAGCAAGCTATCTCCGTCCGTGATCAATAACTCGGAGGGGAAGCCTTGAACGTGCACGGCTACGTTAACCTCGAGATCAAGATAGGAGGCACCATAACGCAGGGAAAGTTTCACATTGTCAAAGAACTAGGCTACGACATGATCTTGGGGCGCTCGTGGGTATCCGACAACAAAGCAAAACTGGGAACGTCTCCTCTGCCGATGTCGACACCCGACAGAATCTCCAACAAGCCGTCCAACCCACATCCGCGTCAACAACTTATCGACGGAATTCGATCACCCGTGGAAAACCTGTTGGCACTGACTCATAGGCTCCAAACACAAGTAAGTCTGGTCGAGCGATCTTCTCCATCACGAGTCATTCCTTCTCTTAGCCCGTCATGGGGACTCAGTACTTAATGCGTGTCGTAGGTGCAATAAAATTAATATCTTATTTCCACTCAATTAAAAATAATATAATGGAAGTCAAGTTCGTTCCCACGAGGAGCAAGAGATTCTAGTTGTAAAAATTGTCACAAAAGGGGGATGTAAAGCAAAAGAAAATATACAAAGCAATTAAAAGATAAAGTTGAAATCAATAAGAGAGACAAGATCAAGGAATCATTCTTCGTTGCAAAACAATGATTCAAGTTATATGTTTTTCATCCACATGTTATTAGTCTGATTATCACCAACCGTAGGATAGCAGGTTCGCTTAGCTAGCCCCAAAATCCCTTATTTCATTTGAGTAACAAGTCCGCTTAGTTATCGAGATTCTATTCAAAAGAATCACCTTGAGGTTCACTTACAAGATGTAATTCCCCGAATGCATTAAGATCTATGAATTTAGGTTTAGTACTAGTAGTTAAACTCGGTTCGCTTGGTCCACTTTCTAGCGTTGTTTTTACACAAAGTCGCTCCACGGAATCCCTCCGCAAGGTCTCGTGTTTTCTACTTGTGTAAAGTGTCGAAACGATTACTTATTCCCTAACTTATACTAGATTTAGGTTCAAATTAACAAATCAATTTAGCGTGCACTCTAAATAACCTATCAAACAACCATGAATGTATAAACATTCCAATTAGTAAAAACAAACGATAATCATGTGAAGAACTTCAAGAGAATTGAAACAAAACTCAAAACATGTTAAGAACTAGGAATTCATCCTCAATCAATAAGAAATTTAGCTACTCATGTTTTTGAAATTCACACAAATAATTAAAGGGAGAATTTTTAAAGTTCACACAAATAATTAAAAGAAGAATTTTGAAAAGCAAACAAAAACACAAGTGTTGTGTGTGTAGAGAGGTGTGTAAAAGATATATGTAAAAGTGTGTAGAGAACTTCTCTATTTATAGGCTTCAATATTCTCCAAATCTTCCAAGGAATAGAACCCTTTTCCTTTAGCAATTCAATTTCCAAGTCCAAGCCTTTCTCAAATCTTCCATCTTCTCTTTCCAAATTTGAACCCAATTCCACAAACCCATGAGTTTAGATGATTCTAGAGAATTCTTCACAAATTTTCATCAAATTTCTAAATCTAAATCTTCACACCCATGAGAAGAATCCACACAAAATCGTATTTTTGGTCCATGGGAAAGCTGGTATTATGGCCGGAATTTGGCAGGAATAGTCGCCGGAATCTTCTTCTCCGTCGACAGAATATTCTGTCACGGCACCGTCCAAGTTGACGGTCAAACAGGTCAAACCGTTAGTCTACTGGGTCAAAGGGAGGGGAGTCAGCCACCGAGTCAGCAGCGAGTCAGTTGATTTGTCTAACTGGATTGTCTTACTAGCTGAGTTGGATTGGCTCGGCACGTTCATCGGACTCACTGAGTCAACTCGTCGGAACATAAAATCGGCCGAATTTCGGCTGTAAATAGGACTTGCACAGGCCAAATTCAGGCCGTTCTCTTCTTCAATTCCTGTTAAGAATCCTAACATACATCTAGGCAATTTATTAGCAACAACTTCAATTAGCCACAGCTGCACCATCAACATCATCCTGTGACCACCATCAACTCATTCTTTGCAGCTTGAATTCTGCAGCATCATTCTCGTATTTGAAATCACAGCATCATCTACATACTGTATCTTCATAGCAGCATCAGAACAAACAAACCCATTTTCCTCTTAACATCAACAACTCTAGCTGTTCTTGACAGAGGCAAAATCCAGATTAGCAACAACACCACCATTTTAGTTCAAACAGCATCATATCCCATAATCTCTGAGCTTAAATTGCATTCCTCCAAAACCCATCTCTAATCACAACAACAGCTTTTGTTTTCGACCACCAATTCCTTTTGTTCTTCAGTTTCATGACCTAATTCTTCTCCTCAATTTCTCGATTCAATTTCAGTCCTTCCTGTGTTGTTCAACAACAATACTCGCCTGATTCGACTACGGTACAAGCACCATCATATTCTCCATTGAATCTCTCAGGAACACCAACACAAACCCAACAACACCATCAACACAACTCTGCCAAGATTCAACACCTTCAGAACTCAACAAAACGTCACCGTCTCTTTCTCAATCTTTCCTTCTCGGGCCGAGCCAATCAATACCACCATTAATCGGAGCAACATTTGTCTCGAAACCCCAATTGCAACTTCGATTTCTTCAAAGCATCAAGCCCTAATTTCTTCAAACTTCATCACCATCTCGAGATTCAAACGCAAAAACGATCCCCAGATCAATTTCTTCGGATTCAACAAAGCAAAGAGCTAGTGAGGTCTTGTTCTTCATTCCCTTACTCAGTTACAGCTGCCACCACCATCTGCATCTTTTACAGATCAAACCCAATTCATTTTCCCATCTGAATCTCAATATGTTATTCTTTGTATTCTTAAATCAATTGCGGCAAAAGCTCCTCCAATCTTCTCTACTTCTTCATCATTTCTTCTTCACGTATCAACCACAGATTCATCTCCTTTTTGTGTTCATTCTTCTCCGTGTTTTCGATCTAGTATTAACGGCAGTCTTTGCTTCAATTTCAGTGGAAAGAATGAGATGAATGAGATAAAACTCTTCTCTCGATTAGGGTTGTGTAATGATTTGGGATAAGGTTGGATAATGACACCCGGTCACCCCTGATAAGGGCTACCCAATTTACATCCCCTTAACCTTGTGGACTCCAGGATAGTGTTCACCCATGAGATGACAATTTTGTCCTTTTGGCTCAATTAGAGTAATTTCTTCTTCTTTTCCTCCGTGTGACTCCAAAGTAGCTACAAAACTCAAAACAAGCGTAAAATACATAATTTACAAGAAAAATAGCAAAGAAAGCATAAACAATAGATAATAAATAGGATGTATTCTACACCCTATCAAATTCCCCCACACTTAGACTTTGCTAGTCCTCGAGCAAATCAAACTAAAAACTCACAACTTCAAAGCGTTCAAGCGTCCCAAGCATCAAAGAGCTATGAGGACATAGAGTTTTTGCATGCTAGTAATAAGAAGTTAGAAATACTAAAGAACATATTCTCATTCTTAAATGTTGAGTGAGAAATAACCACGCCATAATGAGAGAACGCGTGTTTGAGAAACGATCAATAAGCATTTCGCCTTGACTTCCGCCTCACCAAAAGGATTTTATGATAATTGCACAAAAAAAAGACGGCTTTTTATGGTTCTCACATGTGTGCGGGTAGGAATGAAGAGAGAATTCCCGCAACACTTGAATGGTGGGAAGGACAACTTCCGAAATATTTTTGAAAAACCCACATCTTTTAATATTTTGAAAAACCATTTTTCTCGACGATCTCTAAGAAAGGAAATCAACCACTATTATCGAGGATGAGATTACTTACTCACCTTCACATCCGATCGCCAATTATGATAACACCACTCTCACGGCATCCAATAGAAACGTCTTCCGCTCCTCGTCTTGATCTTCTTAGTCTTCTTCTTCGAGTTTCAACTATTGATGATAAACTCTTGAATTTCATAAATCCTTAACAATTTATAACTCTTTTTACCTTAAATCCTTGTCGCTTGAAACTTCCTTATAGATTTTCCTTCTCCCACGGCTTATTAAATTAACAAAACAAATATTTCTCTTGTTTTTTTTTTTTTCTTTTTTTTTTTCATTTTTTTTTTTTTGAAAAACAAGAGAAATTAAATACAAAATAAACCGTGGCCGTGGGAGAAGTATTTTACCGCTTGATTCTTCACAACTTGTATCGCCTCAAAATCATAAACTTCAATAATTCTCACCTTTTGATTTTCTTTGCTCTTATGAATAAGTCTTTATACTTGGATATAAAATTACCTCATTGTAGTGTAAGTCTTCAACATATATGTAAAAATCCGTTCATTTGTATGTTGCTTTACTTGAATATGAAATTTGCTCTTTTTTGTTTCGTTCCGTTGCTTGTAAACCTTGAACTTTTTCCAACTTTCCTTGTAGATTTTGATGTCGCTCCTTGTTGATGATGATGATGTTTCTATGGATCCGTTGTTGTCGAGAGAGAGAATGGTGCTAACTGCAAATCGAACTACAAGAAGGAGGCTTTCATCTATAGACGTCACCCTTATGATTGACAAAATTAGCACTCAAGAGATCAAAGAGTAGTGCTTCTATTGGTGGGAGGTTGGGTAGCTCACCATTCTACCCGGAATTAACGTACGGTGACACACACTCAAAAGAAAGCTCTTTAGTAGATGAAAAAAATTTCTGGTCGGTGCCTCACATGATATGAATACGGGTAGTCTCCACTAATGATTGATCAGCAACTCTAATAATGCATTTCTCCTGCACCAAATTTGCATCACCGGCATGATTAAATCCATTATTTAACACTCTAACAAGCAAGAAATCCGAATGTAGTTCTCTAACATTTCCAAGTTCAATTATGTCGGTCAGAATCTCTATGTAAACATACCTAGAAGTATGCTAGTGACTCTAAAATCTCTAAAAGTTGAAGGTTTTATGTAAAACTTTTTTTTTTTCTTGTTTTTTAATTTTTTTTTTTAAATACATGCTTAACCGAGGTTTTATGTAAAACTTTTTTTTTTCTTGTTTTTTAATTTTTTTTTTTTTAAATACATGCTTAACCACTCCCTCACACTTAAACCTTACATTGTCCTCAATATAATTGAATCGTCCTAATAAAGTCAAGGTGGGAAATTTTAACATGATAAGGAACAAGAAAAAGAAATAACAAAAATAAAAAGCAAAAGGATAAGAAATACAAAACCTATGGGTTGCCTCCCATTAAGCGCTTGTTTTAAAGTCGACGGCCCGACTTAGCTTTTGCAAGATTCATTAGCCCGGATCAATCTCTTTCACGGGGAAAACATGACTTCACAT
Organism: Papaver armeniacum; assembly: GCA_023531295.1. Classification (NCBI taxonomy): domain Eukaryota; kingdom Viridiplantae; phylum Streptophyta; class Magnoliopsida; order Ranunculales; family Papaveraceae; genus Papaver; species Papaver armeniacum. The sequence goes on from JAJJWW010017156.1 coordinate 92,684, forward strand.
CACTAGGGTATCGCGTTGTCTCAAAGATATTGAAGTGGATGAGTGTACCATCAAACTCCATAGTCAAGGTGCCATTTTGGACATCAATCTTTGTTCGGCGGTGCTTAAGAATGGTCTACCCAATAGCAAAGGTGTAGACTTGGAAGAATTCTCATCATTCATGTCTAAGACATAGAAATCGGCCGGAAATACAAGCTCATTAACCTGCACCAAAACATTCTCAACAATCCCTTTCGGGTAAACATTAGATCGGTTAGCAAGTTCAAGAACTACCCCGGTCTCCTTAATTTTGGTGGGAGTTTCTTGAGAATGAACGCCGAAGCATTCTCCCCCACACTCATGACTTCATTCCCTTTTAACCTTTTCTTCTTCATGCACAACTCCTTTAAGAACTTTGCACAACGAGGAATTTGACGAATACCTTCAATGAGTGGAATATTGACTTGTACTTTCTTAAGGATGTCCCACATATCCTTGTATTCCAAGTCTTTCTTCGATTTAGCAAATCGGCTAGGAAACGGGGATGGAGTTGTGAAAGTAGGAACCGTCTCCTCGGGTTGGTTGATTGGGGATGTATTCTCCTTTGGTGCAGTTTCAATTTCCCCTTTCTCATCATTCACCTCATCTTGTTGATTTGGTTGCTCCACTTGTTTCCCACTCCTTAAAGTAATCGCATTAACGCTCTCTCTTGGATTAACAAATGGTTGTGAAGGAAGCTTTGTGGACGCTTGAGCTTTCAATAGGTTCACATCGGTCGCTAATTGCCCCACTTGAATTTGTAAATCCTTGATTGCCGAATCGGTTTTTTGTTGTTGTTGTTGAACCAAAGTGGTGATACCTTGCATACCTTGCATCAATGCATTGAGCTTGTCATCAATTGAAGAATCACGTTCCTTGACTTGTTGTGGTTGAAATTGTTGTTGAGGTTGGAAACGTGATTGTTGGAAACCACCTTGTTGCTCATACGGATTGGGAACCGCCGCTTGCTTATTTGCATAACTAAAGTTGGGATGATCCTTCCAACCGGGATTGTAAGTATTCGAGTATGGATCGTACCTCGGCCTTTGATTTGGATATAAAGCATTTACTTGTTCGGTCTCATCATTCGGAATAATAACCGCGGCCATCCTTTGAATCATTTTCTCCATGTTGCTCATCCTTTGATCAAGATGTGACGATGAATCACTAACTTCATGCACTCGCCTAACCATTGGTTCATCTCTTGTGTAGAATTGTGATAAGATATAGAATACATCCTATTTATTATCTATTGGTTATGCTTTCTTTGCTATTTTTCTTGTAAATTATGTACTTTACGCCTGTTTTGAGTTTTGTAGCTACTTTGGAGTCACACGAAGGAAAAGAAGAAGAAATTACTCAATTTGAGCCAAAAGGGCAAAATTGTCATTCCATGGGCGAACACTATCTGGAGCCCAGCCAAGGTTAAGGGGCAACTCTCTTTTGGAGGAGTACTAAAGCCAGGCCCGCAGAGGTTAAGGGGGTTTCCAAGTAGGATGGCCCTTATCTAATAAGAAGGGTGGTCCTTATCACTGGGGTGCAAATATCCACCCAAATACTTATACCCTAAATCCGTTGAGAAGATTATCTTCTCCTCTTTCCTTTCTTACATAGCTGAAATTGAAAAGCAGCTGCTGCTGCTATTGTGAAACCGGGAGAACAGATCGAGAGAAATCGAGTGACTGAGAGAAGTAGAGATGATGTTTCAGACAGAGAGAAGAAGTCGACGATGAATAAGAATTGAGATTTGCTGCTGTAGTTGATGAAACAAAGATGAGCTCGAGATGGAAATCAGAGTAAACTATTAGAAAAGCAGCTGTGACTGCTGTTAAAGCTGAGATAAAGGTGGGTCGGTGACGAATGATGATTCAGAGAAGCAGAGATGTTGTTGATGTCGTGATTGAGATGGTGGTGAGAGGAGATCGAGAACTGAATTGAGAAAGAAAAGTAATCGAAATCAGACCGAGAAAATTAGGGTTTGATGTTGCAGTGAATCGAGAATCTCAGAAGGAGGAGAAGAATTCAAGCCACTGCTGTTGAGATGGATCGATGGGTATTGTTCCAAGGAGGTTCTAGAAAGATGGGTTCGACTTGATTTAGAAATTAGCAGTGGCGATGAGAAAACCCATCTGAGGCAGATCGAAAAATGAGTAGAAATTGGAGTTCGTATGGGTTGAAATTGCAGACACAGGGAATTGTTGGTCGCTGTAATTGATGAGATGAGCTCTCTGAGAAGAATAGAAAATGGGTTTTGAATCGAGAACAGGTTGATTGAGCTGCTGTGATGTCGAGAATATAGAAATTAGAGATGGTCTGATGCCACACAGAGAAGATGATTTGCTACTGTTGAAGACGGTAAGTGTGTTGATTGCATCTGTGATGAAATCGTGGGATATTGGTGGTGGAATTGCAGCCAGATTGGAACCAGGATTGAGATGAATAAACACTGTAAGAATGAAATGTTAGATGTATGTGTAGGTTCTTATAGGGGAAGATCAAGATTGAGGCACGAACTTGGCAAGGGAAGTCCTATAAACAAACGAACTCCCTAGGACTGGTTTTGGCGGAGTCAACTCATCAACTCGGTGATGTCCGATCCAGTACCCGATCCACTCGGCCGAGTAAGACAAGTCGACCACCTAGTGAGCCGACTCATACCGACTCGGTGTCTAACTTCCCTCCTTTTGACCCAGTTGGTGACGGTTGACCCGTTTGACCGTTAGTCCTAACGGACTGGCGACGGAATATTCCGTCGAATATACCGATGACGGTGAAATTTTCGGGTGGACGGCGGTGACGGATTCCTGGTCAAATTCCTAGCCATAATACCGCTTTTTCCGTGACCAAAAATTCCGAATTTTCTCGTGGACTTCTCTCATAGGTGTGAAGACTTGGACTAGGAATTTGATGGAGAATTGGGCTCAAATTTGGAAAGAGAAGATGGAAGATGAGAAAAGACTTGAATTTGGAAATTGAATTGCTAAAGGAAAAGGATTCTATTCCTTGGAAGATTTGGAGAATATTGAAGCCTATAAATAGAGAAGTTTTCTATGTCTTTTACACACCTCTTTACACACACAACACTTGTGTTTTTTGCTAGCTTTTGAAAATTCTTCTTTTTAATTATTTGTGTGAACTTGAAAATTCTCCTTTTAATTATTATTTTGTGTGAATTTCAAAAACATGAGTAGCTAATTTTCTTATTGATTGAGGATGAATTCCTAGTTCTTAATATATGATTTGAGTTTTGTTTCAATTCTATCTTGAGATTTTTCACATGATTATCGATTGTTTTTACTAATAGGAATGTTTATTCATTCATGATTGATTGATAGATTGTTTAGAGTGCACGCTAAATTGATTTGTTAATTTGATCTAAAGCTAGTGAAAGTTAGGGGATAAGTAATCGTTTCTTGACTCTTTACATAAGTAGCAAACACGAGACCTTGCGGAGGGATTCCGTGGAGCAATTGTGTGTGAAAACAACGTTAGCAAGTAGACCTTGATCTAAGAGTCTAACTACTAATATTGACCTAATAAGTTCATAAATCTTAATGCGTTTATTTAAATTACATCTAGAGTGATCTACTACTAGGTGGTTTGGTAAATAGAATCCGGTGGCGAGAACTTCCGTATCCGGTGATACAAGGGATTTAGGGTTTAACACTCGATCTAGTTTGCTTTACCTACGGTTGGTGGTAATTTGTGACTAATAACAAGTAGAAAAGAACATAACTTTAATTATTATTTTGCAACGAAGAATGATTCCTTGATCTTGTCTCTCTTATTGATTTCAACTTTATATTTTAATTGCTTTATTTATTTTCTTTTGCTTTTTACACCCCCCTTTCGTGACAATTTTTACAACTAGAATCTCTTGCCCCTCGTGGGAACGAACTTGACTTCCATTATATTATTTTTAATTGAGTGGAAATAAGATATTAATTTGATTGCACCTACGACACGCATCAAATTTTGGCGCCCGTTTCTTGGAGCAGCGGACGATTTTAGTTGTTTTTATTTTTCTTTTTGCTATATTATTGCTTTGTTAGATTCTATACCGTATCTAACTTAGTTTTTGAGAATCTTGTTTCAGGTGTATACCTTTGGTGAATGCTTAAGAAGGGCAGACCGAGTCCAATACGTCTTCGATCCGGCACTCAACTAAAGGATTTCATTCGAAGGCGGTTAACACTCCACTTCCTCCTTCTTCATCAAGTGATTCGGACAAAGAGGAAGAAACGATGGCTGATCGTACACTCAAGGACCTAGCTTCTCACAGGCTTGATACACAACAATGGTGTATCCAAACTAACTCAACCTTCGAGATCAAGCGGGGTTGATTAGAGAGTTACCAAAGTTCCATGGCATGGTGAATGAGGACCCAAACAAACATCTTATGGACTTCTATACCATAGTTATGGCTATGCTTCCACCGGAGACTAATGTGGATGGAGCAATGTTGAAAGCTTTCCGTTTTCTTTGGAGGGCAATGCTAAGGAATGGTTATATTATTTGCCTTAGGAAGTATCACAACATGGAATGGGATGAAGAAACTTTTCCTCGAGAGATATTTTCCCGCATCAAAAGCTACTCAAATTCGCAAGGAGATTTGTGGATTGAAACAACATGTGGGAGAGTCGTTGTATGAATATTGGGAGCGATACAAGAGGTTGGTGGCAAGCTGTCCACACCATCAATTTAGTGACGTTATGATACTCCAATACTTCTACGAAGCTCTCAAACCAAGTGATAGGTCTCTTCTTGACGCCGCGGGTGGTGGTGCACTAATGAACAAGACGGTGACCCAAGCTACCGAGTTGATTGAAAGTATGGCGGCAAACTCGCAACAATTCTACACAAGGGATGAACCCATGGTTAGGCGAGTGCATGAAGTTAGTGATTCATCGTCACATCTTGATCAAAGGATGAGTAACATGGAGAAAATGATGCAAAGGATGGCCGCGGTAATTATTCCGGATGGTGAGACCGAACAAGTAAATGCTTTATATCCAAATCAAAGGCCAAGGTACGATCCATATTCCAATACTTACAATCCCGGTTGGAAGGATCATCCCAACTTTAGTTATGCAAACAAGCAAGCGGCGGCTCCTAATCCGTATGAGCAACAAGGTGGTTTCCAACAATCACGTTTCCAACCTCAACAACAATTTCAACCACAACAAGTCAAGGAACGTGATTCTTCGAATGATGACAAGCTCAATGCGTTAATGCAAGGTATGCAAGGTCTTACTTCTATGTTCCAACAAAGCCAACAAAATACTGATTTGGCAATCAAGAATTTACAAATTCAAGTGGGGAAATTAGCGACCGATGTGAATCTATTGAAAGCTCAAGCGTCCACAAAGCTTCCTTCACAACCATTTGTTAATCCAAGAGAGAGCGTTAATGCGATTACTTTGAGGAGCGGGAAACAAGTGGAGCAACCAAATCAACAAGATAAGGTGTATGATGAGAAAGAGGAAATTGAAACCGCACCAAAGGAGAATACATCCCCAACCAACCAACCTGAGGAGACGGTTCCTACTTTCACAACTCCACCCCCGTTTCCTAGCCGATTTGCTAAATCAAAGAAAGACTTGGAATACAAGGATATGTGGGACATACTTAAGAAAGTACAAGTCAATATTCCACTCATTGAAGCTATTCGTCAAATTCCTCGTTGTGCAAAGTTCTTAAAGGAGTTGTGCATGAAGAAGAAAAGGTTAAAGGGAATGAAGTCATAAGTGTGGGGGAGAATGCTTCGGCGTTCATTCTCAAGAAACTCCCACCAAAATTAAAGGACCCCGGTAGTTTTACTATACCTTGCACAATTGGTAAAACAAGGTTTACTCGAGCTTACTAGATTTGGGAGCATCGGTTAATGTTATGCCTTCCTCGATTTATGATTCTTTGAATCTTGGTCCTCTTAAGGAGACCGGGGTAGTTCTTGAACTTGCTAACCGATCTAATTTTTACCCGAAAGGGATTGTTGAGAATGTTTTGGTGCAGGTTAATGAGCTTGTATTTCCGGCCGATTTCTATGTCTTAGACATGAATGATGAGAATTCTTCCAAGTCTACACCTTTGCTATTGGGTAGACCATTCTTAAGCACCGTCGGAACAAAGATTGATGTCCAAAATGGCACCTTGACTATGGAGTTCGATGGTACACTCATCCACTTCAATATCTTTGAGACAACGCGATACCCTAGTGATGCGAAGTCATGTTTTCCCGTGAAAGAGATTGATCCGGGCTAATGAATCTTGCAAAAGACTAAGTCGGGCCGTCGACTTTAAAACAAGCGCTTAATGGGAGGCAACCCATAGGTTTTGTATTTCTTATCCTTTTGCTTTTTGTTATTTGTTTTTCTTGTTTCTTATCATGTTAAAATTTCCCACCTTGACTTTACTAGGAGGATTCAATTACATTGAGGACAATGTAAGGTTTAAGTGTGGGGGAGTGGTTAAGCATGTATTTAAAAAAAAATTACAAAAAAAATTTAAAAAAAAATTTAAAAAAGTTTTACCTAAAACTTCAACTTTTAGAGATTTTAGAGTCCCTAGCATACTTCTAGGTATGTTTACATAGAGATTTTGACCGACATAATTGAACTTGGAAATGTTAGAGAACTACATTCGGATTTCTTGCTTGTTAGAGTGTTAAATAATGGATTTAATCATGCTTAGGTGATGCAAATTTGGTGCAGGGAGAAATGCATTATTAGAGTTGCTGATCAATCATTAGTGGAGACTACCCGTATTCATATCATGTGAGGCACCGACCAGAAATTTTTCCATCTACTAAAGAGCTTCTTTTGAGTGTGTGTCAAATACGTTAATTCCGGGTAGAATGGTGAGCTACCCAACCTCCCACCAATAGAAGCACTACTCTTTGATCTCTTGAGTGCTAATTTTATCAATCATGAAGGGTGACGTCTATAGATGAAAGCCTCCTTCTTGTAGTTCGATTTGCAGTTAGCAGCATTCTCTCTCTCGACAACAACGGATCCATAGAAACACCATCATCATCAACAAGGAGCGACATCAAAATCTACAAGGAAAGTTGGAAAAGTTCAAGGTTTACAAGCAACGGAACGACAAAAAGAGCAAATTTCAAACTCAAGTAAAGCAACATACAACATTTTTACAAAGAGGACTTACAATATAATGAGGTAATTTATATCCAAGTTGAAGACTTATTTATAAAAGCAAAGAAAATCATATGTTTTGAGGATTTACAATATAATGAGGTAATTTTATATCCAAGTATGAAGACTTATTTATGAAAAAAGTTTATCAAAGAAAATCAAAAGGTGAGAAATTTTTGAACTTTATGATTTCGGATGTGAAGGTGAGATAACGGTAAAAAGTTGTGAAGAATCGAGAAAAATGGTTTTCAAAATGATTAAAAGAGCGGAAGTTTTCCTTAAAATACTTCTCCCACGGCCACGGTTTGTTTTTGATAGGGTATAGAATACATCCTATTTATTATCTATTGGTTATGCTTTCTTTGCTATTTTTCTTGTAAATTATGTTATGCTTTCTTTGCTATTTTTCTTGTAAATTATGTACTTTACGCCTGTTTTGAGTTTTGTAGCTACTTTGGAGTCACACGGAGGAAAAGAAGAAGAAATTACTCAATTTGAGCCAAAAGGGCAAAATTATCATTCCATGGGCGAACACTATCTGGAGCCCAGCCAAGGTTAAGGGGAAACTCTCTTTTGGAGGAGTACTAAAGCCAGGCCCGCAGAGGTTAAGGGGGTTTCCAAGTAGGATGGCCCTTATCTAATAAGAAGGGTGGTCCTTATCACTGGTGTGCAAATATCCACCCAAATACTTATACCCTAAATCCGTTGAGAAGATTATCTTCTCCTCTTTCCTTTGTTACATAGCTGAAATTGAAAAGCAGCTGCTGCTGCTATTGTGAAACCGGGAGAACAGATCGAGACAAATCGAGAGAGTAAAAGATAAAGATGGGTCGGTGACTGAGAAAAGTAGAGATGATGTTTCAGACAGAGAGAAGAAGTCGACGATGAATTAGAATTGAGATTTGCTGCTGTAGTTGATGAAACAAAGATGAGCTCGAGATGGAAATCAGAGTAAACTATTAGAAAAGCAGCTGTGACTGCTGTTGAAGCTGAGATAAAGGTGGGTCGGTGACGACTGATGATTCAGAGAAGCAGAGATGTTGTTGATGTCGTGATTGAGATGGTGGTGAGAGGAGATCGAGAACTGAATTGAGAGAGAAAAGTAATCGAAATCAGACCGAGAAAATTAGGGTTTGATGTTGCAGTGAATCGAGAATCTTAGAAGGAGGAGAAGAATTCAAGCCACTGCTGTTGAGATGGATCGATGGGTATTGTTCCAAGGAGGTTCTAGAAAGATGGGTTCGACTTGATTTAGAAATTAGCAGTGGCGATGAGAAAACCCATCTGAGGCAGATCGAAAAATGAGTAGAAATTGGAGTTCGTATGGGTTGAAATTGAGACCACGGGGAATTGTTGGTAATTGTAATTGATGAGATGAGCTCTACGAGAAGAATAGAAAATGGGTTTTGAATCGAGAACAGGTTGATTAAGCTGCTGTGATGTCGAGAATATAGAAATTGGAGATGGTCTGATGCCACACAAAGAAGATGATTTGCTGCTGTTGAAGACGGTAAGTGTGTTGATTGCATCTGTGATGAAATCGTGGGATATTGGTGGTGGAATTGCAGCCAGATTGGAACCAGGATTGAGATGAATAAACACTGCAAGAATGAAATGTTAGATGTATGTGTAGGTTCTTAGCAGGGGAAGACTGAAGATTGAGGCCTGAACTTGGCCGGGAAGTCCTATAAACAAACGAACTCGGCCGGACTCTGGTTTTGGCGAGTCAACTCATCAACTCGGTGATGTCCGATCCAGCCGATCCAGCTCAGCCGAGTAAGACAAGTCAGCCACCTAGGAGGCGACTCATAGCTGACAAAGTGTCTAACTTCCTCCTTTTGACTTGATTGACTGACGGTTGACCCGTTTGACCGTTAGTCCTAACGAGGACCGACGGAATATTCCGTCGAATATACCGATGGAGTGTGAAATTTTCAAGTGGCGGTGGTGACGGATTCGGTCAAATTAAGCCATAATACCGTTTTTCGGCGACCAAAATTCCGAATTTTCCGTGGACTTCTCTCATGGGTGTGAAGACTTGGACTAGGAATTGGATGGAGAATTGGGCTCAAATTTGGAAAGAGAAGATGGAAGATGAGAAAAGACTTGAATTTGGAAATTGAATTGCTAAAGGAAAAGGATTCTATTCCTTGGAAGATTTGGAGAATATTGAAGCCTATAAATAGAGAAGTTTTCTATGTCTTTTACACACCTCTTTACACACACAACACTTGTGTTTTTGCTAGCTTTTGAAAATTCTTCTTTTTAATTATTTGTGTGAACTTGAAAATTCTCCTTTTAATTATTATTTTGTGTGAATTTCAAAAACATGAGTAGCTAATTTTCTTATTGATTGAGGATGAATTCCTAGTTCTTAATATATGATTTGAGTTTTGTTTCAATTCTATCTTGAGATTTTTCACATGATTATCGATTGTTTTTACTAATAGGAATGTTTATTCATTCATGATTGATTGATAGATTGTTTAGAGTGCACGCTAAATTGATTTGTTAATTTGATCTAAAGCTAGTGAAAGTTAGGGGATAAGTAATCGTTTCTTGACTCTTTACATAAGTAGCAAACACGAGACCTTGCGGAGGGATTAGTGGAGCAATTGTGTGTGAAAACAACGTTAGCAAGTAGACCTTGATCTAAGAGTCTAACTACTAATATTGACCTAATAAGTTCATAAATCTTAATGCGTTTATTTAAATTACATCTAGAGTGATCTACTACTAGGTGGTTTGGTAAATAGAATCCGGTGGCGAGAACTTAGTATCCGGTGATACAAGGGATTTAGGGTTTAGCACCGATCTAGTTTGCTTTACCTACGGTTGGTGGTAATTTGTGACTAATAACAAGTAGAAAAGAACATAACTTTAATTATTGTTTTGCAACGAAGAATGATTCCTTGATCTTGTCTCTCTTATTGATTTCAACTTTATCTTTTAATTGCTTTGTTTATTTTCTTTTGCTTTTTACACCCCCCTTTCGTGACAATTTTTACAACTAGAATCTCTTGCTCCTCGTGGGAACGAACTTGAATTCCATTATATTATTTTTAATTGAGTGGAAATAAGATATTAATTTGATTGCACCTACGACACGCATCAAATTGTTGCGAGTTCGCAGCCATACTTTCAATCAACTCGGTAGCTTGGGTCACCGTCTTGTTCACTAGTGCACCACCACCCGCGGCGTCAAGAAGAGACCTATCACTTGGGTTGAGAGCTTCGTAAAAGTATTGGAGTATCATAACGTCACTAAATTGATGGTGTGGACAGCTTTCCACCAACCTCTTGTATCGCTCCCAACATTCATAAAACGACTCTCCCACATGTTGCTTCAATCCACAAATCTCCTTGCGAATTTGAGTAGCTTTGGATGCGGGAAAATATCTCTCGAGGAAAAGTTTCTTCATACCATTCCATGTTGTGATACTTAGGAAGGCAAATAATATAACCATTCCTTAGCATTGCCCGCCAAAGAAAACGGGAAAGCTTTCAACATTGCTCCTTCCGCATTAGTCTCCGGTGGAAGCATAGCCTTAACTATGGTATAGAAGTCCATAAGATGTTTGTTTGGGTCTTCATTCACCATGCCATGGAACTTTGGTAACTCTCTAATCAACCCCGGCTTGATCTCGAAGGTTGAGTTAGTTTGGATACACCATTTTTGTGTATCAAGCCTGTGAGAAGCTAGGTCCTTGAGTGTACGATCAGCCATTGTTTCTTCCTCTTTGTCTGAATCACTTGATGAAGAAGGAGGAAGTGGAGTGTTAACCGCTCGAATGAAATCCTTTAGTTGAGTCTTGGGATCGAAGACGTATTGGACTCGGTCTGCCCTTTTTAAGCATTCACCAAAGGTATAGCACCTGAAACAAGATTCTCGAAAACTAAGTTAGATACGGTATAGAATCTAACAAAGCAAGAATAAAGCAAAAAGAAAAATAAAAACAACTAAAATCGTCCGCTGCTCCCCGGCAACGGCGCCAAAATTTGATGCGTGTCGTAGGTGCAATCAAATTAATATCTTATTTCCACTCAATTAAATAATATAATGGAAGTCAAGTTCGTTCCCACGAGGAGCAAGAGATTCTAGTTGTAAAAATTGTCATGAAAAGGGGGGTGTAAAGCAAAAGAAAGTAAATAAAGCAATTAAAAGATAAAGTTGAAATCAATAAGAGAGACAAGATCAAGGAATCCTTCTTTGTTGCAAAACAATGATTCAAGTTATGTTTCTCATCCATATGTTATTAGTCACAGATTATCACCAACCGTAGGATAGCAGGTTCTCTTAGCTAGCCCCAAAATCCCTTATTTCACTGAGTAACAAGTCCGCTTAGTTATCAGATTCTATTCAAAAGAACCACCTTGAGGTTCGCTTACAAGATGTAATTCCCTGAATGCATTAAGATCTATGAATTTAGGTTTAATACTAGTAGTTAAACTCGGTTCGCTTGGTCCACTTTCTAGTGTTGTTTTTACACACAATCGCTCCACAGAATCCCTCTGCAAGGTCTCGTGTTTGCTACTTATGTAAAGAGTCAAGAAACGATTACTTATCCCCTAACTTTCACTAGCTTTAGATCAAATTAACAAATCAATTTAGCGTGCACTCTAAACAACCTATCAATCAACCATGAATGTATAAACATTCCTATTAGTAAAAACAAACGATAATCATGTGAAAAACTTCAAGATAGAATTGAAACAAAACTCAAATCATATATTAAGAACTAGGAATTCATCCTCAATCAATAAGAAAATTAGCTACTCATGTTTTTGAAATTCACACAAATAATTAAAGGGAGAATTTTTCAAGTTCACACAAATAATTAAAAGAAGAATTTTGAAAAGCAAGCAAAAACACAAGTGTTGTGTGTGTAGAGAGATGTGTAAAAGATATGTAAAAGTGTGTAGAGAACTTCTCTATTTATAGGCTTCAATATTCTCCAAATCTTCCAAGGAATAGAACCCTTTTCCTTTAGCAATTCAATTTCCAAGTCCAAGCCTTTATCAAATCTTCCATCTTCTCTTTCCAAATTTGAACCCAATTCCACAAACCCATGAGTTTAGATGATTCTAGAGAATTCTTCACAAATTTTCATCCAATTTCCAAATCTAAGTCTTCACACCCATGAGAAGAATCCACACAAAATTCTGTATTTTTGGTCCGCCGGAAAGCTGGTATTATGGCCGGAATTTGGCAGGAATAGTCGCCGGAATCTTCTTCTCCGTCGACAGAATATTCTGTCACGGCACCGTCCAAGTTGACGGTCAAACAGGTCAAACCGTTAGTCTACAGGGTCAAAGGTAGGGGAGTCAGCCACCGAGTCAGCAGCGAGTCAGTTGATTTGTCTAACTGGATTGTCTTACTCAGCTGAGTTGGATCGGCTCGGCCGTTCATCGGACTCACTGAGTCAACTCGTCGGAACATAAAATCGGCCGAATTTCGGCTGTAAATAGGACTTGCACAGGCCAAATTCAGGCCGTTCTCTTCTTCACCTGTAGCAATCCTAACATACATCTAGGCAATTTATCAGCAACAACTTCAATTAGCCACAGCTGCACCATCAACATCATCCTGTGACCACCATCAACTCATTTTTGCAGCTTGAATTCTGCAGCATCATTCTCGTATTTGAAATCACAGCATCATCTACATATTGTATCTTCATAGCAGCATCAGAACAAACAAACCCATTTTCCTCTTAACATCAACAACTCTAGCTGTTCTTGACAGAGGCAAAATCCAGATTAGCAACAACACCACCATTTTAGTTCAAACAGCATCATATCCCATAATCTCTGAGCTTAAATTGCATTCCTCCAAAACCCATCTCTAATCACAACAACAGCTTTTGTTTTCGACCACCAATTCCTTTTGTTCTTCAGTTTCATAACCTAATTCTTCTCCTCAATTTCTCGATTCAATTTCAGTCCTTCCTGTGTTGTTCAACAACAATACTCGCCTGATTCGACTACGGTACAAGCACCATCATATTCTCCATTGAATCTCTCAGGAACACCAACACAAACCCAACAACACCATCAACACAACTCTGCCAAGATTCAACACCTTCAGAACTCAACAAACCGTCACCGTCACCGTCTCTTTCTCAATCTTTCCTTCTCAGTCGAGCCAATCAATACCACCATTAATCGGAGCAACATTTGTCTCAGAAACCCCAATTGCAACTTCGATTTCTTCTCAGCATCAAGCCCTAATTTCTTCGAACTTCATCACTATCTCGAGATTCAAACGCAAAAACGATCCCCAAATCCATTTCTTCTGGATTCAACAGCAGCAGTGAGGTCTTGTTCTTCATTCCCTTACTCAGTTACAGCTGCCACCACCATCTGCATCTTTTACAGATCAAACCCAATTCATTTTCCCATCTGAATCTCAATATGTTATTCTCTGTATTCTTAAATCAATTGCAGCAAAAGCTCCCTCCAATCTTCTCTACTTCTTCATCATTTCTTCTTCACGTATCAACCACAGATTCATCTCCTTTTTGTGTTCATTCTTCTCAGTGTTTTCGATCTAGTATTAACAGCAGCAGCTGCTGCTTCAATTTCAGGTGAAAAGAATGAGATGAATGAGATAAAACTCTTCTCTCGATTAGGGCTGTGTAATGATTTGGGATAAGGTTGGATAATGACACCCGGTCACCCCTGATAAGGGCTAACCAATTTACAGCCCCTTAACCTTGACTGGACTCCAGATAGTGTTCACCCATGAGATGACAATTTTGTCCTTTTGGCTCAATTAGAGTAATTTCTTCTTCTTTTCCTCCGTGTGACTCCAAAGTAGCTACAAAACTCAAAACAAGAGTAAAATACATAATTTACAAGAAAAATAGCAAAGAAAGCATAAACAATAGATAATAAATAGGATGTATTCTACACCCTATCATGTGTTCCTAATATTGGTTACGTGATGACGTATGTAATACCATCAAAGATATAGACCCTGGTTTATCCAGTCCCCACTCGTCACCGTCTTCAGGTACGCCTTATCCCATAAATAATTATGTCTCTTGTGGTAAATTTTCTACTAATGATACTCGGTTTTTAGAAGCTATTACTACTCTTAAAGAACTCACTAGCTATGGTGAAGATGTGCAACATCCCAATTGGCACGTAGCCATGTCTAAGTAAATTGGTTCTCTTGATAAAAATGGCACATTATCTATTACTGATTTGCCGCTAGGGAAAAAGGCTATTGGTTGTACATGGGTTTACAAAATTAAAAATAACTGTGATGGTAGTGGTAGGCTGTGTAATGGGGTTTATTTTATGCCTACTTGTAATACTGCAAGTGCACAGTGCCTATTGGAGGCAAGGGCAAGTACGGAGTCGATCCACGAGAGAAATGGAGTTCTTTGTGTAGGTTGATGTAGAGCTTACTAAACTGATTTCTAGACAAGGTAACACAAATATGGGGGTTTTGGTGTCGATACGACCGATTTTGGAGTTATAGTAATAAAAACAAGATGAAATACAAGTATTGAGGTTAAAGGCACTAGGATTGTCAAATCCACCACTAATTCATGTTATGGGGTTCAACTAGTTTGAATGTTTTGTTCCTGTGACAAATAAGGAGGGTATGTGAGTTCTATCACTTATCTAAGGAGTTTCACCAGGGGATAACTCAATCATCAGCTAAGGATACTAATCCAGAGCACTAGTTGTCTAGCTAAGCACAACTAGTCAAGGGGTTAGCAATAATCTCTAGAGCTTGAGCTGAAACACAATCAACACAGTGTCAACCTAACTACAATGGATACATGGCATTCATTGTGAGATCAAGGCATTGAAGTGCTAGAATTGAATTTCTCTTATAATTTAAGCATTCAAAACCAATTCAAACAAAGTTGAACAACAGAACAACGAATTAGGGTTTCATTTAAATCCTAGCAAATGGAATTAGAACATGATAAACATAATAAGCACACTGAAATCAAATTACACACTTAAACCCTAAAAATTGACTGAGTTCTCTCTCATGAAGAACAAGTGATTTTATACCTCACAATCGCTCAGACTTACAATTAATGAGCACTTTAACTTGTCTCCTCTGCTAATTCGGCGCTGGTAGCCATGCAAGAGCTGTAGGTGAAAACCCTAATTCCATTTATCTCCAACATAGCCTCTAGGGTTAAGAGAGAAGCTAGGTGAGAGATAACTAGAACTAGGGGCGGCGAAGATGGCTGTGGTGGCTGTCTTGCAATTTGTTGGTGTCGGGGAAGGAGATGGTGGTGGCGACTCGGCTCGCAACTGCCATGGTCGGAGAGAAAAGAGGTAAGGGGTGGTGTCCGGTTACGTCGGGTGAAGGAGAAGAGAAAGAGAATAAGGTGTGTTTGGTTTGGTCGATGGGAGAATATATAGGTGGTGTGGTGTGGAGCGGGAGCATCAAGAGTTGATGTGAAGGTTGGAGCGAGCGTTGGATCAAGGAGAACCCGATGCGTGGTTTGATGCGGCCGTAGGATGAAACTGGATCAAATCTCAACGGCTCAGAGTGATGCGGGCTCGGATCCGGGTCGGGTCTTGGATTTGCTCAAGCCCATGTCTTGTAAATGGGTTGCTCCTTGTTGGGTTGCAACTGATGCGCGCGCGGCTTTGGCTTTCGCTTCATAGACGCTTGCCTCCAATTTTCTGCTCTTTTGGCTCCTCAATTTCTCCGAACTTTATTTACTACCTAAAAACATAAAATTAATTAGTACGAGATATTTATTCTTGAAAACAAAGAAAATACGTAACTGGGATAATATCTCGATTTACGAGCATAAAAGATGAGTTAAATGCCAATAAAAAGGTATAGAAATATGCAATATTTGGCACTCATCAGGTAGTGTCGAGAGGTATAAATATCGATTGGTTGTTCTTGGTCATACAAAAGTTGAAGGGGTGAATTATCATGAAACCTTTTCTCCCGTAGCTAAAATGGTTTCCGTTAGAACATTCTTTGCGATCGTAGTTGCTCGAGATTGGGAGTTACATCAAATGGATATTCACAATGCCTTTCTGCATGGATCTTGATGAGGAAGTATATATGCAACTTCTTCTATGTTATTTGACTACTTCTTCGGGCAAAGTATTTCGTCTTGATAAATCTTTGTATGGTATTCGTCAAGCTCTACGTAGTTGGTTTGCTAAGCTTGCAAGAGCTTTTAAGACTTCTGGGTTTATACAGTCTTATGCTAATTATTCTCTATTTACTCTACAACGAGGTGAGAAGTCTATTAATGTACTTGTTTATGTTGATGATTTGACTATTGTTGGGAATAATTCCGCTGTTATTGCTACTTTTAAGGCATATTTAAGCAGGTGTTTTCATATGAAAGATTTAGGGCCTCTCAAGTGTTTACTTGGTATTGAAATGTCTCGAGGTACTGATGGTTTATTTTTATCTTAATGAAATATACCTTGGATATACTTTGTGAAACTAGACCTTTTGAATCCAAACCAACTTCTTCACTTATTGATCAACATCATCGCTTAGCTCTAGATGATTTACCTTTAGATTCTGATTCATCTCAGTATCGTCGACTTATTGGATGTTTGAATTATTTGACCATTATTCGTCCTGAATTGTGTTACTCGGTGCACGTATTGGCTCATTTCATGCAGTCTCCTCGGGTTGATCATTGGGAAGGTGCTCTCCGATTTCTTCATTATCTTAAGAGTCATCCTGGTCATGAGATTTTTCTATGTAAGGACAATATTCTTCAACTTACTGCGTATTGTGACTCTGTCTGGGCCTCTGCCCTCTTAGTCATCGTTCACTTACTAGTTACTTTTTTTAGGCTCCCCTATATCTTGGAAGACAAAGAATCAATACACTATATCGCGTTCTTCGGCTGAAGCTGAGTATCGTTCAATGACTCATACTTTTTGAGAAAGCGAGGGTACAACAACCATACCCAATATTTCTTTCGGCTATCTGTATGGACTAAACTCCAATATAATATCGAAAGCACCAACTTAAAAGCGAGCTCAATCAAGAATATCAAAGAGCTTTATCTCTATTTCTCAATACAATCAGCAAATCAAACAAATATAAATCTATGAGTCTGATTGATATGAGAAATAACTTGGACGGTACCAAAGACCAATGCCTAAGTGTCAATCAAGTTATATCCAACTAACAAGGTCGGATTTATCAATTGATTCAACTACGCACAACCTGTGATATTTCAATTATATAAACAAATATAATGCGGAAAAGAAATAACACAGACACCAGAAATTTTGTTAACGAGGAAACCGCAAATGCAGAAAAAACCCGGGACCTAGTCCAAATTTGTAACACCACACTGTACTAAGCCATTACAGAACAAGTTAACTTCGGGATGGAATGTAGTTGAGCCCTAACCAAGTCTCACACAGATTAAGGTACAGTCGCGTTCCTTATGGCTCTAGAACCACTCCGGATTCTGCACACTTGATTCCCTTAACTGATCTCACCCACAACTAAGAGTTGCTACGACCCAAAGTCAAAGACTTATAAACAAATATGTCTCACACAGATAAGTCCATTATGATAGATAAATCTATCTCCCACAGAAATACCTATGAAGTTTTGTTCCGTCTTATGATAAATTAAGGTGAATAGGAACCAATTGATAATTCGGTCTTATACTCCCGAAAAGCAGCCTAGAAATATCAATCACCTCACAATAACTTAACTATATGGTGGTAGAAGAAGTTCTTGCGGAACCACAAAGTTTGAGACGAAGAACTTTGTGATTACTTTTTATATCTTACCTATCGGAGATAAATCTCGAGCAAATCTTAGAGAAGATAGTACTTAATACGATAGAACAAGTAAGATGAGAATATGCAACTACAGAGAAAATAGTTGGATCTGGCTTCACGAATCCCAAATGAAGTCTTCAAGTCGTTAAACTATAATGGTTTTGGAAAAACCTAGGTTAAAGGAGAATCGACTCTAGTTTGCAACTAGGACACAAAAAAGTGTCGGGATTAGGCTTTTCAGTTGCTAGAGTTCTCCCTTATGTAGCCTTTCAAATCAGGGCTTTCTTATAATCAAAGCTAAGATAGCTTAGTAACAAAGCATTCAATATTCACCGTTAGATGAAATCCTAATTTAAGATTCAAGCTAAGTTTGCTTAAAACCAAAGCAATAATTCTCCAACGTTAGATGATCTTAGCTTGTTACACACAAATGAAATATACCTTCATTTGTATATGGTTAACCGTACCTAAACGTGTATATTGAGTTGGCTCAATAACAGTTAACCGAAGTTAGCCATATGAACACTTTTGTCTTAACCACATTCATTTAACACCTCAAGATAAAATATGATGATCAATGAAACATGAAAGATAATCAAATGAATCTAAATGTGTTTCACATAGAGTTGTTCAATTGTTTACTATCTCATAGAAATATATATGAGCAAATTGAAGCAAAATCAGATTGATTCGTAATCGTACAAAGTACTTATTCAAGAATCAATTCATGAACATTAAGCCACGGTTTGCAAAGATTTTATTCCTTGATCCATAAATATTTTAGTTTATGAGTATGAGAATCATACTTAATCGATTTTAGAACTTAAACCACCGTGTTTGCAAACCAAGTACGCAAATAGCAGCTTCGGACCTTGGTCTGTCCATCCGTTCGCATACCAGGTATGCGACCAGCCGTCCCGTACCTAACTCATGTAGAAACGTTCGCATGCTAGGTACGCAAACAAGGTTCCCGGACCTTTACAGATAAAACCGTTCGCATATTAGGTACGCAAACAAGGTTCCTGAAACTGAATCACTACAAAACAGTTTGCATACTAGGTATGCATACCGTGTTGTATCCAGACATGGTTAATTGTTCTAAGCTCCCATTTCAATCATTGAAACATCCTTAGAAGACGACAGTAGATGCCTCACACAAACTATTAGCTTCAAGTAATTTTCAAGTGATCGAATGATCAATACGAAACTTTCCAAGTCGACATCAAATGATTGTCTCACACAAATCATGTAAGATGTTTCAAGGCAATTTCCACATGATCATCTTTTGACTTAATATTTAGTTTCCAATAAATAAATTGTTTCCAACTAAACTCGTCAAGAATATGATGAACATAGTTAAAGTAAAAAGCTTCCATCATATATTTTGATAAATAGATAAGCGAGATAAACTCAACTCGAAATATCAAATGTGTATAATATAAAAATCTATATAGCTATACGACTTAGTCTCATTAGAAGATAAAATAGAATATACTTCTGAGTGGTAGATAAGTTTTAGTCTCCACATACCTTTTGTTGATCAAGTTCCTCCAAGCTCCCTTCCGCAGATCTTATTCTTCATTTGGTGAACGTCGTGAAGTCTAAAGCTCAACTATACATTCTTTCCTAATCCGAGACATAGCTATAAGTAGACTAGAAATCAAGTATATAAATTTGATCAACTAAACTTGACAAACAAGCTTGAGATAGCAACGCTTGCGAGTTCGACCGAGCATCGCTCTAACACTTGTAGTAAGCTCACATGGCTAAAGGCGTTATTGAAATTTCTTTGTGTATCTCACTCTCAGCATATGCATCTATACCGTCACAGTCCGGTGTTATCATCACTTCTTGTGTTCGCATAATTGCTCAACTTGCAGATATCTTCACCAAAGCGCTTGGACGTCCTCAGTTTGAGCTACTTCTTAGCAAGTTTGGCATTCATTATCTTCATACCTCAACTTGAGGGGGGAGTATTAAGGGATTCACATATATATTCATATATACGGTAGGTTGTATATTGCTAGGTGTTAGAGCATAGCTTGGTTGAACCCACCAAGCGTTGGTATGTTAAGTTTGGTCGTCATATTTTAGTGTGTCAAAACTCATTTAAGAGTCGCTTGATTATGTACTAGAGACAACTTTGTTTAGGTTAGACTAGAAACTCTAGGAATGTTGAGACATACAAGTATTACTCGAAGACCTGAAGAACGTGAAGAAGTAACGAACTACAACGACGACATCGTCCTTCCTCTTGAGGTTAGTAATATTGACTTGAACTGTTTCATTCCTAATGTATCTTTAAAGTCGTGCTATATTGAAAACATAACTGCGAAGCTGTGTATTGGATATATTACTCTAGTATTGAGACATGATCATATGATCATAGTATTAGGGAATTAGACTACGAAGTATAACGCTTATCTTTTGAACTTCGTAGATATGGCATCGAAATAATCTTATAAATGATGTTATGATTATGTGAATGGGTTATGGTGAAGATTTCATCCTAGGAAACAATGTTTTACATTTGTTTAAAGGAAGTACATTCATGAACTAGTTTTATGAATCGAAAGGGAAATCGCTAGGCTTATTGGTATGGCTATTCATTGCAAATCTTTGGATTACCAATATGTGTGAGATGGTAGAACCGATCGTAACTTTGTTATGTATCTTGGTAAAACTAATCACAATGTCTGACTTATGATTTGGTATGACTAGTTTTGATTAATTAGTGTAACCGATCCTAAGTAATCACCATGAGATGGTATGATCGATATTTGTAATTGGTGTGACCGATCATAAAGTATGTGTAATCGATCCTTGTAATTGGTGTATCCGGTCCTAGTAATTGGTGCAACCGGTCTTGGTAATTGGTGTAACCGATCCTAGTGACTGGTGTGACCGATCACAAGCAATACCATGAGTATATGGTAACTGTCCAGTAATTGATGTAACCGATCCTCGTAATCGATGTGACCGATCCTGGTAAGCGATATAACCGGTCCTGGTAACTTGTGTGAACGATCACAAGTGTTTCCATATTAGATTATAATCGATCCTAGAGATTGGTAAAACCGATTGCATCCATGTGTGTGATTTGATATTTGATAAATCACATAGTAGCCTTGGAATACAGGTGAACCAATTCTAAACTTGTTTGGAAGTGTGGTATAACCGATTCCAAGAATGTAAATATGAAAGATGATTTACAGAGAAAAGATGTCAACATACTTTGAACACGGACAGTAACTCTTATCTTTTATTGTTCAAAGACATTCCTTAGTACTCAAGGAGATCTTGTGCGAAATAAATTGAGAATCATTTAATTAAGGTTTTTGGTTTTATATGCTTTAATTACAAAGCAATTAAATGCATATCTCTAGAGAATTAATATTAGTAATGTGCATTTACTAATTGGAGATTTTCTATTGAGAGATTTCGGAAAATTTGGACAAGTATTTATTGGAATTAGGAAAACCGAATTTTGCCATTCATTGCATATCTTGAGAATATTTTCGGTTTTGGAAATTCCTTGGTGTCCAAACATCCTTGGTCTATATATACATAAGTTTGCATTTCTAGCAAACTATCCTAAGAGCCAGGCAAACTTCATCTTTTTGTTGTTTCGGGTGGAGCCGTCTACCAGGAGAGGAAGGTACCTAATTAGGTGAAATTTCTTACGACCGCTCGTTTAAAGACTTAGTGGGATCAAGAAGCTCTACGAGTATCGTTGGTGGGAAACTAGATAATTGTAGTGTTATTAGTTTTCAATTTGATTGACTAACGGTTGTTGAAACTTTGATTGCACCTAGTTTGTTTATGCTTGAGAATCTTCTCTTCGATATAAGATTCACTCAGACTAGATCGAAGTATCGACGGGATGTTTAACTCTGTTTGTAGATCTAAAGACATCTTGTGATAACCCATTGTTAATGAGACTCCATTACATGCGTGATTGATCACAAGAGATTCAAGTGGTGTTGTAAAGGGTTTTAATTGAAGATTAAAGAAGATTTGAAGACGAAGAAGATTTCTTGTTGTTTCTCATATCTTTGTGTGTTGCACAAACCTTGATCGGATGGGATCCAACTAGAATCGGATTTATTCGATTGATAGTTGCATGAGATCGGTAACGCCTAATAGTTCTCTTGAGATCTATTTTGATTGTTACAAATCCGAATCTTATTACTTCGGTAATGGAAATTAGATTGATCTAACCAGGCAAAGGAGTTTATTAGCTTAAACGGAAGAGCCTTTGCATATGACTTGAGATATGTTATCTTAAAGAATCAATAGAATTTTTACCAAACAGATTTGGTGTCATTTACTGTTTGGAATACGATCCAAAGGAATTTTTCCAGTGCGTGCACTCATCGAAGTCGGAAGCACAGGGATACTGAGGAAACTGAGTGAAATAGGGGTAGTTGCTTGGTCTCAACTATACGAAGTTGGTTTAGATTTTGTATAACAGCTTAATTCTGAGAGTATTCAATTCTGGACTTTGTCCCGGGGTTTTTCTGCATTTGCAGTTTTCCTCGTTAAAAAAATCTTGCTGTGTCTTTTACTTTTCTATTTCCGCAATTATAATTATTTTATTATAATTAAAAGTAAAATATTCAAACGTTAACTTCGTCATACTTGATAGTGATCCTATAGAGTTTGGTTAAGTCCGGACCTATTATCAAGTATCACACTTTGGTTGTCTTATTGTATCGATCTCGTATCCGTAGACAATCACACAAAGTGTGAATACCGATTTGTTGTATTGTCTCGACTTTGTCCATGGACAACCACTTTCGGTAAGAGTACTTATAGGTGGATAAATTAAAGATTGTGGTGTATTTGGGTACCTCGTCTTTTCATTAGGATATATCTTTGTATGTTAGGAAAGATATTATTTGGTGAAATCTGCTATCCAAACCTGTAATGACGTATCTGTCTATTTAGACACATGGATAACCTGTTTTGTAATCAAGATTTTCACAATAAGAAAACTTTAGATTTCTCTACCTTGTCGTTTCAATCTTACTTTCTTCTTCCGGAAGATATGTATGTCCGATCTATTGTATGTTCTTTCGATTTGCAGTAAAATTTCACCCTTCAATCAGAAGGCAGAAAATTTTATTTCTCAAAAATGTAACAATATGAGTTAGGTGTTTGTTTTCTCACCACATGTATATTCCAGTTTACCACTTTGTATTTCAGCCCACCGATTTATGAACTTGTCAAAATCCAAGCCGTAGATACTATAATTCGGGTTCAAAGTTTAGAACATTTACAAAGATAACAGAATGAGAAAAGGTTTGGGCTAAAAGGAAGATTGAATAACAAGAAGTGAAGAATGTGATCAAAAATTTCAAGAATAATAAATCACCTGGACCAGATGGTTACTACATGAAATTTTACAAAGTTTCTTGGGAAATTATCAGAACCGATTTCATTGCTGTAGTGGGGGAATTTCATGTTAAAGAAGAGATTGATTGGAGAACCAATTACTCATTTATCAGTCTCATTCCAAATGAAGAGCGGGTTAGTTCACCTCAAGGTTTTAGGCATATAAGTCTAGTCAGCAGTGTCTACAAAGTCATCTCAAAGGCGTTAACACAAAGGTTAAAGAAGGTTATGCCAACATTAATTTCATAAAATCAAGGGGCATTTATAAGAAACAAACAAATTCTTGATGGCATTTTAGTGGCTGGTGAACTCATTGGTGTTCCAGGGATATTGTGTAAGCTAGACATACATAAAGCTTTTGATAATGTAAGTTGGCATACAATTATGCATGTACTAAAATCTTTAGGATTTGGGGGAAAATGGGTGAACTGGATGGATTGGTGTGTTAACTCTGGACAACACTCAGTGATAATAAATAGTTCTTCTACAGAGAAATTCAAGCCTCAGAAAAGGCTAAGACAAGGAGACTCACTCTCTCATTTCCTCTTCATCATAGTATCAGAAATTTTTACAAAGTTTATGAATAAAGTTGTTGAACTCAACATGATTACGGGTTTTCTATCAACAATGTGTTGGAGTGTCTCGTTTACAATATGCGAGATGACACATTGGTGTTTTTAGATGCAAAAGAATAAAAAGCGAGAAAATTTATTAATTATTCTACAGATCTTTGAATCAACGTTGGTTTAAAGGTTAATCGGCAAAAAGTTCAATTCTTAGTGTAGGAGCAGATGACAAAGTTTAAGTGATGGCTGACATCATGGAATTTTATAAAGTTGCTTGGGAAATTATCAGAACTGATTTTATTGCCGTAGTGGGGGAATTTCATGTTAAAGAAGAGCTTGATTGGAGAAATAATTTCTCATTTATCAGTCTCATTCTAAAGAAAGAGCAGGTTAGTTCACCTCAAGATTTTAGGCCAATAAGTCTAGTCAGCAGTATCTACAAAGTCATCTCAAAGGTGTTGACATAAAGGTTGAAGAAGG
This sequence comes from Papaver armeniacum, assembly GCA_023531295.1. Classification (NCBI taxonomy): domain Eukaryota; kingdom Viridiplantae; phylum Streptophyta; class Magnoliopsida; order Ranunculales; family Papaveraceae; genus Papaver; species Papaver armeniacum. The sequence goes on from JAJJWW010017156.1 coordinate 117,063, forward strand.
TTATTCCAAAATTAATTTCAGAAAATCAAAGGGCATTTATAAGAAATATATAAATTCTTGATGGCATCTTAGTGGCTGGTGAACTCATTGATTCAAGACTAAAAAGTGTTGTTCCAAATGATATTATGCAAGCTAGACATACAAAAAGCTTTTGATAATGTAAGTTGGCACACAATTATGCATCTACTAAAATCTTCGTGGATTTGGGAAAAAATGGGTGAACTGGATGGCTTGGTATGTTAACTCTGCACAACACTCGGTGATCATAAATGATTCTTCTCTGAGAGAAATTCAATCCTCGAAAGGGCTAAGATATAGGAGACTCACTCTCTCTTTTCTCTTCATCATGGTAGCATAAATTTTTACAAAGTTAATGAATAAAATTGTTGAACTCAACATGATTTATGGGTTTTCTGTCAACAATGTGCTAGGAGTGTCTCATTTACAATATGTAGATGACACATTGGTGTTTTTAGATGCAAAAGAAGAAGAAGCAGAAAATTTATTAATTATTCTACGGATCTTTGAAGCAATAACTGGTTTAAAGGTTAATCGGCAAAAAAATTCAATTCTTGGTGTAAATGAGATGATAAAGTTCAAGTGATGGGTGACATCTTGAAATGCAATATTGAACAACTACCTTTGAAGTATCTTGGTCTTCCAGTGGGTGTTACTAGCAGAAATTCTTCCATTTGGGATGTTTTTGTAGAAAAATTCCAAAAAAAAGTTTGGTACCATAAAGGAGAATTTTTTTTACAAAAGTCTTGTGAGTATTGCTCATTAAAACTACAATATCCAACTTACTAATTTACTTCCTATCTATCTTTTCCATGCCATTAAAGATTGAAGAAAAGTTAACGCAATTAATGAGAGACTTTCTGTGGGGGTCTTCAATAGATAAAAGACAAATTGCTTGGGTAGCTTGGGATAAGATAAGTAAAACCAAGAAATTGGGTGGTCTGGGGATCAGGTGTTTAAAACTCACAAATAAAGCTTTAATGTCCAAATAGACTTGGAGATATGCACATGAGAAAAATCAGCTGTGGAGGAAGCTAGTTCAAATCAAAATGCAGGGAGATGAATCTGATTTATGGGTTAAGGATTCAATGTTACCACAAGGAAGAGGAATTTGGAAGGGGATTCAACATAAAAAGCATATTATTGAAGAGTTAACAGAGTTAAATATTCAAAATGGGAAGTCATTGAAATTTTGGTGTGGCAAGTGGAAAATAGATATGCCACTAAAAGAGAAGTTTCGTAGTATTTATAAACTGGTAGTCAATAAGAATGCATCAATTAGAGAAATGGTGATTAATGATTCATGGGACATACAACTGAAAAAAAAACCTGAACAATGAAGAAATCAAAGAGGTTGCAGAACTTTTTCAACTGCTGGGGAACACACAAAACTTAACTGAAGAAGAAGATACATTGTCTGTAATTACTCCAATGGGTTCATAACAAAATTCTGCTACAATTGGCTTATTGAAATAAGTGACACCCCCTCCTCTCAGGTACCTTACTCTTGAATATGGATCAAGCATGTTCCACTTAAAGTTCAAGTTATCTTATGGTTAGCTGCTCAGAATAAAATATCAGCAACAGATAATTTAGTGAGGAGAGGCCATCAATAACATAACATGTTCTCTTTGCTCTCAAGAGGATGAATCCGTAAGTTACCTGTTGTTACATTGCCAAACCTCTTCTCAACTATGAGATTACTTCTTGAATGGATAATATGTTAAATGGGTGCAGTCAAGAGATATTTGCTCTCAATTACAAGCATGAAAATTTAAAAGAGGAAGAAAGAGAGGAAGGAAGATTTGGCCTTTGTTAGTATTTGCAATCTTTGGGGTGAAATGGGATGAAAGAAATAAAAGAGTTACCAAGGAGAAAGAATCCCATAAGCTTAGGTACTTTGATTAATGAAGTAAAAGCCAAGATATATAAATGGGGAGCACATGAAAATTGGTTTAGACATTACGCCTTTAGGGATTTGACCACACATTGGAAAGTTATCAATGATTGTAGGTTATAACGTTTGTATAACAAGATAGATTCTGTAATTGGGACTTAAAGTCCATATACGGATTTTTTTCTTCTTAATATAAGTATAACCTTTCTACTCAAAAAAAAAAAAATTTAGAACATTTTATTTAATTTCCAGTTGAAACATTTTTCTTCTTTTAGTTTTTTTTTTTACTCTTTTGTTTACTGCAAATCAACACAAAATATCTATCCAAAACATCCGCATATAAAGCACGATCCATCGGAGGTGCCCCATTCCGAGCACCTCTGTTTCGCCTCCATTCCGAGCTTAACAAAATTAGCCAAGCATCCAGAGAGTCACATTTAAAAGTTTCTAAAACTTTCAAAATTAGCGACGATAACTTTCTAAACCTACTCACATCACTATATGCAATTCATGAAAAAAACATGAACTATATAGTATTTCCGAATTAGATACTATTGAATTTCGAACTAAGGTCACTGATATCATCACCAAATAACTTTATCACTATACTTATAGATTTCGAACTAAGGTCACTGATATCATCACCAAATAACTTTATCACTATACTTATAGTGACACCGACCATGCATATTTTATTTACGACCTTTTCAAATTTTTTTTTTAGAAAGATCACTCATCGGAAGCGACCCGGTCAAAATAAGATGGAGAAGGAAAAAAAGAGGAGCAAAGAAAGAAGAAAAACGGATACGACCTTTTCTCAATCAAAGAGGATATCAAAAAAATGCAAGACTATGAAGAGGAAGCTGTGGAAAACTAAAGGCTTTGAAAAAACTATTCTTCTTGGGGATCGAAACACGCATTATTTCCACCAAAACGCCGTGATCAGACAAAGAAGAAACAACATAGTAGGCATGTATGATAGTAGTAATAAGTGGATTGAAGGTAGAGATAATATAGCTAATTGCTTAAATATTTATTTTGAAAATCTCCTCACTACTTCTCGCTCCTACTCTTAACCATGATATCATAAACCTGGTGCCTCCTAGGATTTCTCATCTTTGAAAATGATCTATTAATTTCTTGTCCTTGTTTGTGAAATACATGATGCTCTCTTTGGCATGCGGCCAAATGCTAGTCTGCCTGGAGACGGTTTTCTGCTTGTTTCTTTCAAAAAAATTGGCTTATAGTTAGCAAAGATATAGTTAATCTTTGTTCGTGCTTTTTTTAAAAGTGGTCACATGTTAACTCAGTTGAACCAAACTTTCATCACCTTGATACCGAAAGTTTTGCATCCTGCTAACCCGGGAGACTACAGACCCATTAGCCTATGTAACATAGCTTACAAAATTATTTCTAAAGTCATAGCAAATAGGCTAAAACCATTTTTGGACAGACTGATCTCTCCTTATCAGTCTGCTTTTGTTAAACAAAGGCTCATCTCAGACAACATCCTCGTTGCTCATGAGATAATACATGCTATGAGGAAAAAGAACAAAAAAAACAAAACCCACTCTATAGGCCTTAAAATTGACATTTCGAAAGCTTTTGATAGGGTAGAATGAGACTTTTTAATTGCTATTCTAAAAAGGATGGGTTTCTGTGATGTTTGGTGCAACCTCATCTTTCAGTGCATAAGCACTAGCTCCTCTGCCATCCTCATAAATGGAGTCCCTAGTAAACCTTTCAAGCCTTCTAGAGGGTTGAGACAAGGAGACCCCTTGTCTCCATACCTTTTCATATTATGCATGGAGTCCTTATCAAGGACTCTCACTCACTCTGAAAACCTTGGTCTGATTTCTGGGTTTAAAATAAACAAAAATTGTCCATCTATTAGTCACCTTCTTTTTGCAGACGACTGTCTCATCTTTGCCAAAGCCACCACTCAGCAAGCTGTCAACCTTTTAAAAATATTGGATGATTATGGAAGCACATCAGGTCAGATGATAAATTTCTTCAAATCAGGTATTTTCTTCACCCCCCATATACAAAATAGTCTAGGGAAAGAGATAATAGGCATTCTTAAGGTCAAGAAGATCAGACTAGATGATAAATATCTAGGAGGCCCCTTGTTTACCAATAAATCCAAAATAGTTTGCTTTGAAAACCTTATTCAGAACATGCAAGGTAGACTCAAGGGGTGGAAAGGTGAGTCTTTATCCCCTCCTGGTAGAGGTATCATGGCCAAAGCTGTCCTTGAGTCCATCCCTGTTTATAACATGACCACCTTCATTCTCCCTAAGGAGATAACAAAAAAGGCCACTGGTATAATTAGAGATTTCTGGTGGGGAAAAAATGGGGTCACTAAAGGTGTTTACATGAGAGGCTGGAATAGACTGAGTAAAAGTAAAGAGAATGGGGGAAATGGTCTCAAGGATCTAGATAAGATGAATCTATCTCTAATTGCCAAAAATGGCTGGAGACTTTTCAAACAACCAAAAACAGTTTATGCCAAAACTATGAAGGGAAAATACTACCCCAATTCTAACCCCTTCCATGCCACCTGTAATGAGAGCTCTTCATGGGCTTGGAAAGGAGTGTATAAGGGTCTAATGCTAATAAAGGAGCATAGCATCTGGGAAATTGGTAACAGTAGTAGTGTTAATATTTGGAAAGACCAGTGGATACCGAATGCTCAGGGAAATCCTATAACCATTAGAGATGATAGCTACTCTAGTAATTTCCACCTTGTTAGCGATATTATGATAGGAGATAGTTGGAATATCCAAATATTACATCATATATTTGACTGGAACACCATTGAAAGAATATTGACTATTAAACCTAATTCAAACATTGATGACACCATCAGATGGATTGACAACAAACAAGGCAATTTCACTAGCAAGTCTTTGTATGATCTTCTAGACAATAAAACCTCTCAATGCAATGATACCCTTGCTGGTAAAATTTGGAGTATGAATGTTCTACCAAGAATTCAATTTTTCACCTGGAAAATGAAGGAAAATATTCTTCCATTTAGTGGATGTCTGATGGGTGTAGAATACACCTAATTTACTATCTAGTAGTTTATGCTTTCTTTGCTATTTTTCTTGTAAATTATGTATTTTACGCTTGTTTTGAGTTTTATAGCTACTTTGGAGTCGCACGGAGGAAAAGAAGAAGAAATCACCCTATTTGAGCCAAAAGGGTAAAATTGTCATTTCATCAAGGAGGGAATACTATATGGAGCCCAGCTAAGGTTAAGGGGTGACTCAAATTACTGAAGAAAGGACAATAATAGTTAAGGGGAGGTCAAAGAGGTGTCCCTTATCCAAAAGAAGTGAGTGAGAATAGCACTTGGGGTGTACTTAGTGGGTGTTTGAATCCACCCATACCCTGAACTCTAACCCATACCAAAGCCCACATGTCTGATCCACCCTAACCTAAGCCCATCCATTTACCCGGACCCATAATCCAAGCCCACACCCTAAACTCTGACCCAAGCTCACATATCCTGCTCCATACCCTAACCATACCCGGATCCATAACCGTACCCGAATCCGCCCCATTTAAACCTAAACCTAAAATCGAGAAATGGTTTTCTTCTCAATCATTTCTTCATTTATTGAGCTGCAGCTGCTGTAAGAACAAAGAGAAGGAATCGATGCTCTTGAGTGAAACTGAGATGGGTGTGTGATTCGAGAGAGACGGAGAACGAGCTGCTAATGATGATTCCAGGGAAGAAAAGGGGTTCGATGGTGGTGGTTGGATCGATGAGTGAACCGAAAGATGAAGAAGAATTGTTAGAGTTCTTTGTAATCGAATATTGACGATGGAGATCTTGAATGAGGGGTTTCGATCCAAACCGATGTTGTTGATTCTCATGGGATTGAGGTTGAGTTCTGCCGTGAATGGGTTTGAATTGATATGCTCGGGAAAGGTTGAATCGAACCGGGAGATTGAGAAATCGAGTGAAGTCTTTGGGTTTTAATAAGAATTACTCGGGGAGGAAGAAATTGAAGACGAGTTGGGTGGTCTTTGCTAACAACAAAGAGAGGAAATGGGTCTTTGAGCAACAAGAAATTGGAACCAGGGAGTTATTGGTGTAGCGAGCACTTGGTGGTGTTGGTGAATGGTGCGGTGATGATTATGGCGGTGGGGATTGTAGACGGGAATGAGGAGGTTTGCGCAGTTGGTGGTTTAATGGTGAAGGAAGAGGTTGGCTCTCACGAAAGTGTTATAAGGGTTTGAATCTTTGTTCGGGAAGAATGAGATTGTGTTGGTGCAGGCCATGGCTGGAATTGGAATTGCAGAGCATTCTAGCCTGATGGCAGTGAAGTGGTGCTGTGTGGTTGCCAATAAACAGTGTTGAAGTCTGTGTGGTTTTTGTGGCTCAAGGTTAGCTGTGAGATGGCTCAGGTGATGAGACTGCAATGGCTGAGCTGTTAATAACAATGGAGTTGTAGCTGTGGTGTTGTGGAGTAGCAGCTGGAGCCGCAAGCTGTGAAACAGAAATTGCAGGTCAGGTGAAGACTGAGTTGGATTCGGAGAGGCAAGTGGAGTGTGTATCTTGAAGTTGCAGCTGCGGATCAAATGGAGGTTCAGGGCAAGCTGGTCATGCTGGCCTGGGATTGGAGTTGTCTGTGTTGGAGCTCAAGGCAGGCAGTGAAGTAAGGAACTGGTGCTGAGTTTATATTGATTGAAGTTGCAGGTGCAAGTATTTGCAGTTTGGTAGAGGAAATGGAGCCGTGCTACTAGGTTGTGGGATTGCTGCTCAGGGGGATGTTGAATTTATGACAAACTACAGTGCAGTGCACTCATTGCGAGTTAATGAATTGAAGTAGTAATGTAAATGGCAGCCAGGGCCATGATGGCTGGCAGAGAAGCAATGAAGACAATGATGGGCATCAGGGGTGACCTAGCAAGAAGGCCTGGCAAGTGGCCTGGTCTGGACTGAGCTGGATCACTGACTCGGTTCTGACTCCGAGTTGACTCGATGACTGTTCGACTAAGACCGAGTCAGACCGGTGACTCATTGGCCGACTCTGCTACCTTGACCCGTTGACTAACGTTGACCGACGGTTGACTGTTCGACCGTTAGTCCTAACTGGAGGATCGACGGAATATTCCGTCGAATATTCTCCCGACGACAAAACTTTTTCAGGTGGCGCGGTGGACGTTTTCCGCCAAATTCGGCCACAATCGAGTTTTTCCGGCGAGCAAAATTCCAGAACTTTCTATGGACTTCTCTCATGGGTGTGAAGACTTGGGCTAGGAATTGGATGGAGAATTGGACTCAAATTTGGAAAGAGAAGGTGAAGAGTTGAGAAAAGCTTGGAATTGGAAATTGAATTGCAAAAGGAAAAGGATTCTAATCCTTAGAAGATTTGGAGAATATTGAAGCTTATAAATAGAGAAGTTTTCTACAACTTCTAGACACCTCTCTACACACACATCACTTGTGTTTTTGCTTGCTTTTCTAAGATTTTTCTTTTTAATTACTTGTGTGAATTTGAAACTTCTTCTTTTAATTATTATTATTTGTGTGAATTTCAAAAACATGAGTAGCTAATTTTTCTATTGATTGAGGATGAATTCCTAGTTCTTAACATGATTTGAGTTTTTGTTTTCAATTCTATCTTGAAGTTTTTCACATGATTATCGATTGTTTTTACTAATAGGAGTGATCTTAAAGACACTCATGATTGATTGATAGATTGTTTGGAGTGCACGCTAAATTGATTTGTTAATTGATCTATATCTAGTATAAGTTAGGGAATACGTAATCGTTCTCGACACTTTACACAAGTAGAAAACACGAGACCTTGCGGAGGGATTCCGTGGAGCAATTGTGTGTAGAAACAACGCTAGAAAGTGAACCAAGCGAACCGAGTTTAACTACTAGTACTAAACCTAAATTCATAAATCTTAATGCATTCTCGGGGAATTACATCTTGTTTTAAGCGGACCTCAAGGTGGTTCTTTTGAATAGAATCGATAACTAAGCGGACTGTTACTCGGTGAAATTAGGGATTTTGGGGCTAGCTAAGCGGACTGCTATCCTACGGTTGGTGATAATCTGTGACTAATAACAAGTAGAAAAGAACATAACTTTAATCATTGTTTCAGTAACGAAGAAGGATTCCTTGATCTTCTCTCTCTTATTGTTTTCATCTTTCAACTTTCGATTTTAATTGCTTTGTTTATTTTTATTTTGCTTTTTACACCCCCCTTTTGTGACAACTTTTACAACTAAGATCTCTTGCTCCTCGTGGGAACGAACTTGACTTCCATTATATTATTTTTAATTGAGTGGAAATTTTGAATTAATTTGATTGCACCTACGACACGCATCAAATTTTGGCGCCGTTGCCGGGGAGCAACGGGCGATTTTTTAGTTGTTTTTATTCTTTTTGCTTTGTTAGATTCCTTACCGTATCTAACTTAGTTTGTGAGAATCTTGTTTCAGGTGTTACACCTTTGGTGAATGCTTAAAGAGGGCAGACCGAGTCCAATACGTCTTCGATCGGGCACTCAACTAAAGGATTTCATTCGTGCGGTTAACACTCCTCTTCCTCCTTCTTCATCAAGTGATTTCACAGATTCGGACAAAGAGGAAGAAACAATGGCTGATCGTACACTAAAGGACCTAGCTTCTCACAAGCTTGACACACAACAATGGTGTATCCAAACTAATTCAACCTTCGAAATCAAGCCGGGGTTGATTAGAGAGTTACCAAAGTTCCATGGCATGGTGAATGAGGACCCAAACAAACATCTTATGGATTTTTACACCATAGTTATGGCTATGCTTCCACCGGAGACTAATGTGGATGGAGCAATGTTGAAAGCTTTTCCGTTTTCTTTGGCGGGTAATGCTAAGGAATGGTTATATTATTTGCCTTAGGAAGTATCACAACATGGAATGGGATGAAGAAACTTTTCCTCGAGAGATATTTTCCCGCATCCAAAGCTACTCAAATTCGCAAGGAGATTTGTGGATTGAAACAACAAGTGGGAGAATCATTGTATGAATGTTGGGAGCGTTACAAGAGGTTGGTGGGAAGCTGTCCACACCATCAATTTAGTGATGCTATGATACTTCAATACTTCTATGAAGCTCTCCACTCAAGTGATAGGTCTCTTCTTGACGCCGCGGGTGGTGGTGCATTAATGAACAAGACGGTGGCCCAAGCTACCGAATTAATTGAAAGTATGGCGGCAAACTCGCAACAATTCTACACAAGGGATGAACCAATGGTTAGGCGAGTGCATGAAGTTAGTGATTCATCATCACATCTTGATCAAAGGATGAGTAACATGGAGATTATGATGCAACGGATTGCCGCGGTAATTATTCCGGATAATGAGACCGAACAAGTGAATGCTTTATATCCGAATCAAAGGCCAAGGTACGATCCATACTCGAATACTTACAATCCCGGTGGAAGGATCATCCTAACTTTAGCTATGCAAATAAGCAAGCGCGGCTCCTAATCCATATGAGCAACAAGGTGGTTTCCAACAATCACGATTCCAACCTCAACAACATGGTGGTTCTCAACAATTTCAACCACAACAAGTCAAGGAGCGTGATTCTTTGAATGATGACAAGCTCAATGTGTTAATACAAGGTATGCAAAGTCTTACTTCTATGGTCCAACAAAGCCAACAACACCAACAAAAGACCGATTGGCAATCAAGGAGTTACAAATTCAAGTGGGGCAATTAGCGACCGATGTGAACTTATTGAAAGCGCAAGCATCTACAATACTTCCTTCACAACCAATTGTTAATCCAAGAGAGAGCGTTAATGCGATTACTTTGAGGAGTGGGAAACAAGTGGAGCAACCAAATCAACAAGATAAGGTGTATGATGAGAAAGAGGAAATTGAAACCGCACCAAAGGAGAAAACATCGCCAACCAATCAACCCGAGGAGACGGTTCCTACTTTCACAACTCCACCTCCGTTCCCTAGCCGATTTGCTAAATCAAAGAGAGACTTGGAATACATGGATATTTGGGAAATCTTTAAGAAAGTACAAGTCAATATTCCACTCATAGAAGCTCTTCGTCAAATTCCTCGTTGTGCAAAGTTCTTAAAGGAGATGTGCATGAAGAAGAAAAGGTTGAAAGGGAATGAAGTCATGAGTGTGGGGGAGAATGCTTGGCGTTTATTCTCAAGAAACTCCCACCAAAATTAAAGGACCCATGTAGTTTCAATATACCTTGCACAATTGGTAAAACAAGGTTTACTCGAGCTTTGCTAGATTTGGGAGCGTCGGTTAATGTTATGCCTTCCTCTATTTATGATTCTTTGAATCTTGGTCCTCTTAAAGAGACCGGGGTAGTTCTTGAACTTGCTAACCGATCTAATGTTTACCCGAAAGGGATTGTTGAGAATGTTTTGGTGCAGGTTAATAAGCTTGTATTTCCGGCCGATTTCTATGTCTTAGACATGAATGATGAGAATTCTTCCAAGTCTACACCTTTGCTTTTGGGTAGACCATTTTTGAGCACCGCCAGGAACAAAGATTGATGTCCAAAATGGCACCTTGACTATGGAGTTTGATGGTACACTCATCCACTTCAATATCTTTGAGACAACGCGATACCCTAGGGATGTGGAATCATGTTTTCCCGTGAAAGAGATTGATCCGGGCTAATGAATCTTGCAAGAGCTAAGTCGGGCCGTCGACTTTAAAACAAGCGCTTAATGGGAGGCAACCCATCGGTTTTGTATTTCTTATCCTTTTGCTTTTTGTTATTTCTTTTTCTTGTTTCTTATCATGTTAAAATTTCCCACCTTGACTTTACTAGGAGGATTCAATTACATTGAGGACAATGTAAGGTTTAAGTGTGGGGGAGTGGTTAAGCATGTTTTAAAAACAAAAATTACAAAAAAATTGAAAAATTTTGAAAAAAAAAAAAAAAAAAGTTTTACTTAAAAATTCCAACTTTTAAAGATTTTAGAGTCACTAGCATACTTCTAGGTATGTTTACATAGAGATTTTGACCGACATAATTGAACTTGGAAGTGTTAGAGAATTACATTCGGATTTCTTGTTTGTTTGAGTGTTAAATAATGGATTTAATCATGCCGGTGATGCGAATTTGGTGCAGGGAGAATTGCGTTATTAGAGTTCTTTGATCAATCATTAGTGGAGACTACCCGTATTCATATCATGAGAGGCACCGACCAGAAATTTTCCATCTACTAAAGAGCTTTCTTTTGAGTGTGTGTCACCGTAAGTTAATTCCGGGTAGAATGGTGAGCTACCCAACCTCCCACCACTAAAAGCACTACTCTTTGATCTCTTGAGTGCTAATTTTGTCAATCATGAGGGTGACGTCCATGGATGAAAGCTTCCTTCTTGTAGTTCGATTTGCAGTTAGCACCATTCTCTCTCGACAACAACGGATCCATAGAAACACATTCATCATCAACAAGGGGCGACATCAAAATCTACAAGGAAAGTTGAAAAAGTTTAAGGTTTATAAGCAACGGAACGAGAAAAAAGAGCAAATTTCAAATACAAGTAAAAGCAACATACAAAGAGCGGATTTTTACATATATGTTGAAGACTTACACTACAATGAGGTAATTTTATATTCAAGTATGAAGACTTATTCATGAAAGCGAAGAAAATTAAAAGGTGAGAATTTTTGAAGTTTATGATTTCAAGACGATACAAGTTGTGAAGAATCAAGCGGTAAAATACTTCTCCCACGGCCATGGTTTATTTTTGTAATTAATTTCTCTTGTTATTAAAAAAAAAAAAAAAAAAAAAAAAAAAACAAGAGAAATATTTGTTTTGTGAATGAGCCGTGGGGAAGGAAAATATATAAGGAAGTTTCAAGCGACAAGGATTTTTAAGGTAAAAGAGTTACAAATTGTTAAGGATTTATGAAATTCAAGGGTTTATCATCAATAGTTGAAACCGAAGACGAAGACTAAGAAGATCAAGACGAGGAAGACGTTTCTATTGGATGCCGTGAGAGTGGTGTTATCATAATTGGCGATCGGATGTGAAGGTGAGTAAGTAATCTCATCCTCGATAATATGGTTGATTTCCTTTCGTAGAGATCGTCAGAAAAATGGTTTTTCAAAATATTAAAAGATGTGGGTTTTTAAAAATACTTCGGAAGTTGTCCTTCCCACCATTCAACGTGATGCATAGATTTCTCTCTTCATTCCTACCCGCACACATGTGAGAACCATAAAAAAAGTCTTTTTGAGTGCAATTATCATAAAATCCTTTTTGGTGAGGCGAAGTCGAGGCGAAATGCTTATTGATCGTTTCTCAAACACGCGTTCTCTCATTATGGTGTGGTTATTTCTCACTCAACATTTAAGAACGAGAATATGTTCTTTAGTATTTCTAACTTCTTATTACTAGAATGCAGAAACTCTATGTTCTCATAACTCTTTGGATGCTTGTGACGCTTGAACGCTTTGAAGTTGTGAGTTTTTAGTTTGATTTGCTCGAGGACTAGCAAAGTCTAAGTGTGGGGAATTTGATGGGTGTAGAATACACCTAATTTACTATCTAGTAGTTTATGCTTTCTTTGCTATTTTTCTTGTAAATTATGTATTTTACGCTTGTTTTGAGTTTTATAGCTACTTTGGAGTCGCACGGAGGAAAAGAAGAAGAAATCACCCTATTTGAGCCAAAAGGGTAAAATTGTCATTTCATCAAGGAGGGAATACTATATGGAGCCCAGCTAAGGTTAAGGGGTGACTCAAATTCTTGAAGAAAGGACAATAATAGTTAAGGGAGGTCAAAGAGGTGTCCCTTATCCAAAAGAAGTGAGTGAGAATAGCACTTGGGGTGTACTTAGTGGGTGTTTGAATCCACCCATACCCTGAACTCTAACCCATACCAAAGCCCACATGTCTGATCCACCCTAACCTAAGCCCATCCATTTACCCGGACCCATAATCCAAGCCCACACCCTAAACTCTGACCCAAGCTCACATATCCTGCTCCATACCCTAACCATACCCGGATCCATAACCGTACCCGAATCCGCCCCATTTAAACCTAAACCTAAAATCGAGAAATGGTTTTCTTCTCAATCATTTCTTCATTTATTGAGCTGCAGCTGCTGTAAGAACAAAGAGAAGGAATCGATGCTCTTGAGTGAAACTGAGATGGGTGTGTGATTCGAGAGAGACGGAGAACGAGCTGCTAATGATGATTCCAGGGAAGAAAAGGGGTTCGATGGTGGTGGTTCAGATCGATGAGTGAACCGGAAGATGAAGAAGAATTGTTAGAGTTGCTGTAATCGAATATTGACGATGGAGATGCTGAATGAGGGTTTCGATCTGAAACGATGTTGTTGATTCTCATGGGATTGAGGTTGAGTTCTTTCGCCGTGAATGGGTTTGAATTGATATGCTCGGGAAAGGTTGAATCGAACCAGGAGATTGAGAAATCGAGTGAAGTCACGGGTTTTAATAAGAATTACTCGGGGAGGAAGAAATTGAAGACGAGTTCGGTGGTGCTTTGCTAACAACAAAGAGAGGAAATGGGTCTTTGAGCAACAAAAATTGAACTCGGGAGTTATTGGTGTAGCAGGTGCCTTTGGTGGTGTTGGTGAATGGTGCGGTGATGATTATGGCAATGGGGATTGCAGATGAATGAGGAGGTTTGCAGACTGGTGGTTCAATGGTGAAGGAAGAGGTTGGCTCATTTGAGTGTTATAAGGGTTTGAATCTTTGTTCGGGGGAAGAATGAGATTGTGTTGGTGCAAAAGGCCATGGCTGGAATTGGAATTGCAGAGCATTCTAGCCTCGATGGCGGTGCCAAGTGGTCTTTGTGTGGTTGCCAATAAACAAAAGTGTTGAAGTGCTGTGTGGTTTTTGTGGCTCAAGGTTACTTTGTGAGATGGCTCGAGTGATGAGACCGCAATGGCCGAGCCGTTAATAACAATGGAGTTGTAGCTGTGGTGTTGTGGAGTACTTGAAATTGGAGCCGCAAGTTGTGAAATGAAATTGCAGGGTCGTGAAGACCGAGTTGGATTCCGGGAGATCAAGTGGAGTGTGTATGCTGAAGTTGCAGCTGCGGATCAAATGGAGGTTCAGGGCAAGCTGGTCATGCTGGCCTGGGATTGGAGTTGTCTGTGTTGGAGCTCAAGGCAGGCAGTGAAGTAAGGAACTGGTGCTGAGTTTATATTGATTGAAGTTGCAGGTGCAAGTATTTGCGATTTGGTAGAGGAAATGGAGCTGTGCTACTAGGTTGTGGGATTGCTTGCTCGGGGGATGTTGAATTTATGACGGCTACAGTTGCAGGTGCACTCATTGCGGAGTTAATGAATTGAAGTAGTAATGTAAATGGCGCCGGGGCCATGATGGTCGCAGAGAAGCAATGAAGACAATGATGGGCATCGGGGTGACCTAGCAAGAAGGCCTGGCAAGTGGCCCGGTGCGGATCGAAATTGGATCACCGACTCGGTTCGACTCGAGTTGACTCGGTGACTCACCGACTAAGACCGAGTCAGACCGGTGACTCATTGGCCGACTCTCCGCTACCTTGACCTGTTGACTAACGTTGACTGACGGTTGACCTGTTCGACCGTTAGTCCTAACGGTAGACTGACGGAATATTCCGTCGAATATTCTCCCGACAACAGAACTTTTTCTGGGTGGCCGGCGGTGACGTTTCGCCAAATTCCGGCCACAATCCCGCTTTTCCCGAGCAAAATTCCGTAACTTTCTATGGACTTCTCTCATGGGTGTGAAGACTTGGGCTAGGAATTGGATGGAGAATTGGACTCAAATTTGGAAAGAGAAGGTGAAGAGTTGAGAAAAGCTTGGAATTGGAAATTGAATTGCAAAAGGAAAAGGATTCTAATCCTTAGAAGATTTGGAGAATATTGAAGCTTATAAATAGAGAAGTTTTCTACAACTTCTAGACACCTCTCTACACACACATCACTTGTGTTTTTGCTTGCTTTTCTAAGATTTTTCTTTTTAATTACTTGTGTGAATTTGAAACTTCTTATTTTAATTATTATTATTTGTGTGAATTTCAAAAACATGAGTAGCTAATTTTTCTATTGATTGAGGATGAATTCCTAGTTCTTAACATGATTTGAGTTTTTGTTTTCAATTCTATCTTGAAGTTTTCACATGATTATCGATTGTTTTTACTAATAGGAGTGATCTTAAAGACACTCATGATTGATTGATAGATTGTTTGGAGTGCACGCTAAATTGATTTGTTAATTGATCTATATCTAGTATAAGTTAGGGAATACGTAATCGTTCTCGACACTTTACACAAGTAGAAAACACGAGACCTTGCGGAGGGATTCCGTGGAGCAATTGTGTGTAGAAACAACGCTAGAAAGTGAACCAAGCGAACCGAGTTTAACTACTAGTACTAAACCTAAATTCATAAATCTTAATGCATTCTGGGAATTACATCTTGTAAGCGGACCTCAAGGTGGTTCTTTTGAATAGAATCGATAACTAAGCGGACACTGTTACTCAGTGAAATTAGGGATTTTGGGGCTAGCTAAGCGGACTGCTATCCTACGGTTGGTGATAATCTGTGACTAATAACAAGTAGAAAAGAACATAACTTTAATCATTGTTTCGTAAAGAAGAAGGATTCCTTGATCTTCTCTCTCTTATTGTTTTCATCTTTCAACTTTCGATTTTAATTGCTTTGTTTATTTTTATTTTGCTTTTTACACCCCCCTTTTGTGACAACTTTTACAACTAAGATCTCTTGCTCCTCGTGGGAACGAACTTGACTTCCATTATATTATTTTTAATTGAGTGGAAATTTTGAATTAATTTGATTGCACCTACGACACGCATCAATGTCTTTCTGTTTTTATAAATTATATTGACCCTATTTGTGTCATGTGCAGGAATAGCAAAGAAACAGGAGAACACGCTCTCATGCAATGCTCTTTTGCTAGGGCGGTGTGGGCTCAGTGTTATCTTAATCTGGATAATGCTATTTATGGTTTCAGTAACATTCTTTCGATTGGTGCTCTAGTTGGTTTAGAAATGACATACCCGACACTCCCTTTGGCCCCTGGAAAAATCTTTGTGCTACCATCTGGCACATCCGGAAATCCAGATGTGAAAGCGGTTTTTCGTAAAATAAAACCTTGTCCCGGTCGAACAGAAAACTCATCATAAACCACATCACCTCTAGTATGACTGCAAGTTTTAAATGGTTTAAATAGTCAATCTAGATTTCCTAATTTTGTTGAACATGAAGAACACATGCCAATCTCTTTTGCTTATTACTCTCATTACAATGAATGCACATGTCTAATCGGGATTCTTGTGTCCTTAATAGGTGACAAAGGAGAAACTATCGGAAGAAGAACCGAGGGAGCAACAACTATAGGAAAAGAAGCAGGAGATTGCTTAGCTGCTCGCGATGCTTTGGAGTGGGCCTCTCAATCGAAATGCAAAAGTTCAACCTCGCTGGCACGAGATCATCACATAACCAAGACTCTCAAGGGAGGAAATAGAAAAACTAGTTGGAAGACCAACTCGAAGTAGAGCAGACTTCTTTTGAAAATCAAATCTTTTGAAAAAGTTAATTGTAAGGTCATTAATCCCAAAAACTTCTTAGATCTTCAGAATCTGGCTAAAATGGGAAGCAGTACTCAAAGTCCTCTAATATGGGAGGCAAAGGATATAACTACCTATTGTCAGTAACTCTCTTTTTTTTTATCTATAAAAAAAAAAAAAAACTCCCATAAACTAATAATGTACTAGCAATAAAAATAAAATAAATAATGTTCTCAGTTACTGAGTTGTTCAAATTTACTTAATACAGTATGTTTATTGTGGTCAATCGAAATGAAAATTGTTGTTATCTTAAATACACGTGCAATTTACTTGATTAATTATTTTGTTGATGAAAGCTTTACGCTTAATCCAGTTTAATTACAAACAACACAAAACAATAGCACTGCATCAAACTCTGAATCACCTTGGAATTAAATTAATTATCATTTAAGCTATTACAAAAGTAACCTGTTATGGGGCTGAAGAAATCATTAGAGGGGCTGATATAATCCGACAAAAGGGTCACATATTAGTAATTTCAAAAACCCCTTATCTCTATATATAATTTTTTTTGTAATGCTAAAAAGCCCTTATTTAGTTAGTGTTGTTAATTGAATTAGCTAATCATTAGATTAATGAACTTTTTTATACTTAGTGAAAAATTAAATCAGATTAAGAGTTAGTTTTGGTGGAGAGATTAAATAGTTTTTTTTTTTTTTCTAGATTTATTTCAAAAACCTAGATTTTGATTTACTCAACCAAAATGAGTGATTTCAGTGGTAAATTGGAGGTGGGTGAAACTCTATATGATAGAGAAACCATATTTTACAGATACCCCACGATGGAGATCCTACCATGGTTGATCTCTTAGCTCAAATGTCCATTTCAGGGCAATTTACGGTTGGAATTAACCATAGAAGCCAACCGTAGGGGCCATTTACGGTTGCAATTAGCCAGAGAAGCCAACCGTAGGGCTATTTACTTGTTAGTATCCAAGAACATCCAACCGTAATCGGTTAAAACGGGAAAACCCAATCACAAACCAGATTACGGTTGGATTGTTGTCTCGCGAGACGAACCGTAAATGTTCTGATTCGTTTGTTGATAACTAGTATCCAACCGTAACTATTTACGGTTGATAAAATTTAAGTCAAAGTCAACCGTAATCAAACTCAAAAACTTAAATTATTTTACTCAGGAACTTTTACGGTTGGTACTGTTAAAATGAAAACCAATCATAAATAATTTTACGATTACAAAATGAACCGTAACTGGATATTTCAAGTAGTTTTTTAGGATTTACGATTGGTAGTTCTTCAATCACCAACCATAACACCTTCAGAAATCATAGTTAAGGTTGGTTAATTAAGAATAACCAACCGTAACTCCATCTGCAATCATTTTTTCATTTTTTTTTAAGGTTTAAAATATTTAATGATGATTATCAGAGATTTTTTATTTCGTTTTTTCTTTTTTTTTATATAATGATTATGTTTGAATAGATAGGAGGGTAATTTAGTCCTTTTAAAAATGGAAGGGTAATTTAGACCTTTCACATGACATTAGGACACCCCTAACCAATTTGATAGACATTATTATCATGATCCAGCCCCTCCAATAGAATCATCAGTCCTATAATAGGTTACTTACAAAGTCTTAATTCTTAAATTGTATAAATTTGCTTCAAAAAAAAAAAAAAAAAAAACTATGTTTATTCTCTCCATGATATCCGAGGAGTACGGGACATACACTATTTTAGAAGTTAATTAAAAAAAACAGGCGGCCGGCAGCCGACGCAATCGGGAATCTCATGCAGTACTTTAAACTTTAAAGCTAAAACTCATCGTGGATATAATATGCTTGGAGAGCATAGAACAAAGGGGATGAACATAAAAAGGACATCCATCATCATCCATGACGGTTTTGAATTAAATAATTTAGAAGATCCACCATATCAGATCATAAAAGCATTGCCAGGCTGTTTATACTCGAGTTATGCATCTTTTTTCTGTCTAATTTGAGTTCTTTCAATTTATATCACGCTCCAATCAGTTCAAAATTGCCGGTCTCAGAACCAATGCTTGAAAACAACACTTCTGACTTGTGAGTGATTATGCAAACTCTAACCAGTAGTCAATGTCATTATCATTGTATATGACAGTGTTATCAGGCTTCAAATAAAAAATCTAGAGTTAATTAATGTTTGGGTCGTAAATTCTGGTATGTCTTTACATTTGGGTCCTAAGTTTGACCATTTTAGAGTTTGGGTGGTTGACCCGTTAGTAATATTATGATGGCTATAATAATATTTTTCTTAAACGCTAGAAGTTATAGAACACACAGAGTTGCTACAACTTATGACTACGAACCCCCCATTTGCAGTGATGTACATGACTTCACCCGCTGTATGCATTTGCAGTGATGTTCACGACTTCTTGTTGGGCCGACCGAGCAAAGTGAGGGAGGACCCTATGTATGGTGGTTTTGTGTTAATGTGAAGCATGACTTTTTTCTAATTTGACACAAAAAGATTGGATTTGGTGTCTGTCTATTAATGAAAATTCGAAAATACCTCTCAAAAAGGACGTATGAGTAATTTTTTTTCTTTTTCTTTTAAACAAGTCAAACAGGAAGGGTATATGTGGAAAATGAAAAAAACAAAAACCCGGGTCATAAATTAAAATGTTGAGGGCATTTTTGTCAAAATCGAGTTAGAGGTCCTGGGGTCGAATCCCGGCCACCTCCAAAAATTTCAATCTGTTTTTTTTCCTCCTTTCTTTCTTCTTCTTCTTCTTCCTCCTCTCGATTTCTTCTCAGAACAACAATCTTCATCAACCTAATCTTCATCACAAATTTCAATTTCACCCAATGCAAAAAAAAAAGAATTTGATGTTGCTGCTCTCATCAATCAAACCGATACCCATCTTGATGAAGCCTTAATTGGTACTTAAACCCTAAATTCAACATCACCTGAAAATGTCAATTCTCAACAAGTATCAGATCCAGTTCTGAACCGACCACACCGCTACCGACAATGGCACCCCCACTACCGTCGATTACTAGATTTGGAATTGTAGATGAGAATGGAACAATGAATGAGGATTTCAAAGTGGGTGAAATTGATCTAGAGTTCGTTGACAACTGGGAAGATGATAATCAAACAGTTTCAGAATATGAAGAAGGAGAGAAACCCAGAGTTACAATCAAGAAATTTCAGCTGTGTCCAATCAGTATGAAAGAGTATATACCTTGTTTGGATAATGTTGATGAGATTCAGAAGCTGACTTCGGCTGTAAAGGGTGAGATGTATGAGAGACATTATCCTGATTCAGATCCTCAATTGAATTGTTTAGTTCCTGCTCATGTTGATTATAAAACTTCAATCCCTTGGCCTAAATCTAGAGGTGAGGTAATGAAAATTCCATTTTTTTAATGTGTTTTAGTAGCTTAAGATGGTGTTAAACAATTCGATTTTTTTTTAATGGTAGGTATGGTTTGTGAATGTACCTCATACACGTTTAGTTAAAGACAAATGAGGTCGAATTGGATCACAAGAGTGAAAGACAAGTTTGTGTTTCCGGTGGTGAACGCAGTTTATACCTTCAAGTGTTTCAAATTTTCGGTCTTCTTTTGTTGTAGACGGAATTTTGCTTCTTGAGGTCAATAAAATTCTACGATCCAGAGGATATTTTGTTTAGGCAGCTCAACTGGTTTATAAGTGTTGATACATGAAAAATAATACCCCTTAGCGGGACTAGGATGCCCCAAAAAGGAGGCAAACCCAGCATAGATATGGGGACTGAGGCCCAAGTCCAACAAAGAAGTATCCATGAGATGAAAGGGATAAGGAAGGGATTAATGAAGAAGGTGGAGGCTACATTAGAGAAGGAATGTCATTAGAAGTAATTAAGGAGGTTTGGGACATGTGGCATGATGTCATAAAAGGAAGGGGTTTTTGGAAAGTCTATAAAAGGAAGGACAAGAAAGCAAGCTCTCTCTCTTAGAGCAGTTCCTATGGAATGAACAAACTCAAAGTTTGTTCATTTTGCTCCCACTATGGACTCAACAAACATGAAAAATGGATGTTCAAACCAACAAATTTGTTGGTTTGTTCATTGAGTTGGAAGATGTAGCGCGCGCTTGATGAAAGGCCGGGCGAGATTAGCTCCAGTATTTGGCGGTTGAGCCAAACACACCGGGCGCTTGTCTTTCCAACGTGTGCGATAGTTGAAACGCCAGCGTTTTTAGTTATCAAGCCGCGTTCATCTTAAAAGCGCCAACGACTACTTCAATCCAACGGCTGATGGTCTTTTTTGTTTCCCTATAAATTCAGTTCATCTCCAGACTTAAAACTCACACCTTCTTCATCACTACCTCAAAATTACACAATTTCATACCATCTCTAATTTTTTTTTTCTTCAAACAAAACTATTCATATCAACTAATTTTCCTCGGAAGAATCAAAATCAGAATTCATGATTGAAAATTGAAAGCAATTGAAAGAAAAGATTGATCGGATGAAAGATTGTTGTGAATTTGTGAGATCAAACTCGAGCCGTATTTATGGAGGTAGAAACTAGCCGTTCCGGTGACCATTGAAAAGTAGCCGTTGGCGACCTTGGTTCAAACGCCGTGTGTGTCTTTTCAACGCTAGCGTTTGTCGACCGCTAGCGATTTATCCACGAGCGCTAGCGTTTGTATTACGCCGCGCGCTTAGTTATCAAACGCCGAGTGCTTTACCATAGTGGAAAAGCCGGTTTGGCCATCCACTTGGTTCAACAAAAAAATGAATGGCCATTGCCATAGGAATTGCCCTTACCATTCCTAGTAAGTGTTGTCATTAGGTGTGACTATGACGGGTATAACCAAAACAATATTCCACCCTCAACAATAAACACGAGGAAATATAATATCTTTATTTGAATATCTTTTTGCTTTACAATTTCGTTTTACTAAATTTACAAGTCCGACTCGGCAACTATGACGGAACTAAATTATGAATAGTTTTGCGTCAATTTTTCGGTCCGCCGTCCCGGTGATGCGGGTCATCTACTTTAATTCTTGACCACCACGTACATCACTACTTAAATGATACTCCCTCCGTCCTAATTAGATGAGCTATTTGGTTTTTAGTTTTGTCCACAAATAGATGAGCTATTTCACTGACCAAGGGGATATTTCTAAAACTATCCTTTTAATTGATTATTTTTTCTATAAGAAATATGTATAATTTGATAGTCATGTTTATATTCGTTGCGTAGGTGTTTTAAAATGCTTTTCAACGGTATAAAGTTTTAAAAAATCGTGGTATAGTTTAAGAGATAAATCGTTTCTAAACTTACTAATTATTGCCCATAAGGGTATAATTGTAAAAAATACTTAAATATCTCTCCACTTTCCTCCTTGCCTTCAAATTTGTGCAAACTACAAAGTATTTCATCTAATTAGGGACGGAGGGAGTATGAATTACTTTACATTTCTTTCTCTTGCCTTATCTCATCTTCAATATACAGTGACTCCACCACTGATTAACTATTGCGTTTGCGTATATTTGGATCAACACGACATAAGAACAAATCTTCAACCCACTGGAATCTAGACAGGAGAGACAGTCCTAGCATAGAGAAGGTAGCCCACTGTAACCTGCCATCAAGTGTTAACATGAAAAGATACAGCACGACAAATGACGGCTCAGCTGCACTCTGGTGGAGTCATAATTGCTTAATCCTATTAACAACAGATCCTTCTGAAATTTGTACAGCTGAAGTGAACTAAGATGTCCAGGCCGACGGACCTTTGGTTGGCCGGTCTCAAACAATGTGCTGTAACCTGTAACCTAGATGTATGCAAATATCTCGGAATACGCTCGCTCGAACCTAGAGCTTTGTGTAAGAGGAACATATTCCTACCCTTAGAGCATCCACAGTCGTGGAGTATAACCAAATTTTTTGGTAAAAAACAGACGCAGTGGAGACGGACTAAAGAGCAAAGACCGGACTATAACCAAAACCCAGACCATATTTAGTCTTTAGTCTGGTCTTTAGTCGGCGTAATTTAAAGTTACGCCTGATGGAGCGAGGGTGTTGGGATTGCTTTGAGATAATGGGGCGTAACTCAAAGTTACGCCCGAATTAAAAAAAAAAAAAAAATGAGACGCAATTTAGAATTGCGCCTGATTGGGGCGTAACTCAAAGTTACGCCCCAACAATAAAAAAAAAAAAAGAGACTAATTGGGGCGTAACTCAAAGTTGCGCCCCAACAATTAACAACAATTAAAAAAAAATGGGGCGCAATTTGGAATTGCGCCCAATGGTATGAACAATAAAAAAAAAAATAATGGGACGAGATTTGGAATTACTTTGATTGGGCGTAACTCAAAGTTGCTTTGACCAAATTTTAGTCTCCCTCCACTGTGTTCCAACACGGACTAAACCCAAATTTTAGTTTTTTTTTTTGCTCTTTGCTCTTTGGTTATGGTCGCACCACTGCAGTTGCTCTTAGGTTTTATTCACAAAAATGATGTCAAATGTGAAATAGTGTTAGAATAAAAGTGTGAAGGGATTCTCCATTTTTTTTTTTTTTGGATCAAGCCTTATATTTTCCTTTTATTACTCGAAAATGCTTGATCTCTCAAAGGGAATCCTGAATGAGGCATGTGGCTGGACCTCACTTGCCCAACACACATCTAAATGTTAAGAGCTAGCACTATGGTGCTCTCCATCCCTTCCTTATTCCTCACTATCTCTCAAAATCTCCAAAAACCATCTACTATGATCTTCCATATCCCTACATGTGTAGGGATATTCACCTCTTTCCCTACATGGAGGATCACATCTGATCCCACTTGTAGGGAAGGGAAATCACACTACTACTCAAGAGCCTTATAAATTACACTTTACGGCTACTCAAGAGCGTAACATTTTACACGGCAAGAATCGAGTAGCCGTTTCTGGTTTTTTAAGTTTTATCCTAAAACTTTCCTTTTTCACTCTTTTTTTTTACTAAAACTCTTTTTTACCTATTATATTTCATTTTTACCTCTAAAATATCTTTTTTTACATAGACAAATATATTCCCATTGGAAAAAAATGGAAAAAAAAGCGACTCGAGTAGCCGTTTGTCACTATTCATACGACTCTAACAGTAGCCATATCATGTAGGGAAGGGAAAGAGGGCACCATAATGAGGTTGCCTTCCTTGTGCTATCCCTTCCCTACATATGAGGGATAGGGAAGGGATGAGGCCAACCATAGGGCTAGCTCTAAAAGGCTAGCCTTCCCACCGTTAAATCTCTACTCGGATGGATATTCGCCGGTATGTCTGACGACACACTTTGTCTTCTTATTTTAATACATAATGGTTAAAAAGTCAAATCCCTTATTACTAAAAATTGGACACCTCTATAGGTGTGTTTGTCTAGTATATTTTTTTAAATAACAAAATTTATCTTGACGAGAACCATTTCATGCTTAGCCTTATTCCTCCTAGCATTTTTAGGGGCGACCCCAAACGAATTAAGGGCGACACAAAAGGACAAAATATGTCATAATCGGAAGGTTAATCCATAATCCCGTTTTTTTAATGGCCAAACTACCCTTTACAATCGGAAAATAACTATACAATCGGTAGTTAATCAACAATCGGGAGTCAATTTAGTTTATATAGCTTCCGAATATAAAGTATTCCCAAAATAAAATCCTCTATCTTTTGAATTTTGATTATCCTATAATCGGTAGTAAATAAAGTTATCTTGACTCCGATTAAAGTAGACCTTTGACAAATATCCTACCATAATCGGTAGTCAAGATAGTTCATATAACTACCGAATATAGAGTAGCCCCAAAATGAGATTTTGCAAAAATCCTCTTTTTTGAATTTTGGTTGAGCCTATAATCGGGTAAAAAGGAAGAGTTATCATGACTTCCGATTATACAGTGGCTCTCTTTGCAAATATCCTACCATAATCGGTAGTCAAGATAGTTCATATAACTACCGAATATAGAGTAGCCCCAAAATGAGATTTTGCAAAAATCCTTTTTTTTTTTTTGAATTTTGGTTGAGCCTATAATCGGTAAAAAGGAAGAGTTATCATGACTTCCGATTATACAGTGGTTCTCTTTGCAAATATCCTACCATAATCGGTAGTCAAGATAGTTCATATAACTACCGAATATAGAGTAGCCCCAAAATGAAATTTTGCAATAAACTCTTTTTTTGAATTTTGGTTGAGCATATAATCGGTAAGAAAGAAAGAGTTATCATGACTTCCGATTATACAGTGGCTCTCTTTCGGTAGTCAAGATAGTTCATATAACTACCGAATATATATAGAGTAGCCCCAAAATGAGATTTTGCAAAAAATCTTTTTTTTTTAAATTTTGGTTGAGCCTATAATCGGTAAGAAAGGAAGAGTTATCATGACTTCCGATTATACATTAGGTCTTTTTGCTGAATTCCTATCATAATCGGTAGTCAAAATAGTTCATATAATTACCGAATGTAGAGTAGCCCTAAAATGAGATTTTGCCAAAATCCTATAATCGGTAGTAAATAAAGTTATCTTGACTCCCGATTCAATTATTCTCGAGAATTAAATGACTGTGCCGGCAGTGGACTGAAAACCAGAAAAAAAAAATCCAAAACAGACTGAAATTCAATTTTCTCGTAGTTCATATAACTACCGAATATAGAGTTGTCCCAAAAATGAGATTGCAATCGATTTTGCAATAGATAACTAAACTACCGATTATGAAGGGGCATACAAGTATTTTCATCCTATTTTGTCCTTTTGTGTCGCCACATTAATTCGTTTGACTTTTCTGCTGTGCGTTGCTGTGCTGGTGAGAAAAAGCCCCTAAAAATGCTAGGTTATTCCTTAAGTATTATTCAAACAATATCAAATATTTTTAAATATGCGTTTTCCTTTGGATTTCAATCTGTCTTCCAAAATACTTGGGAAGATGGCTGGAAAATATAAAATAATCACATTTAAAAGTTATTAGCCGTAAAAAGAATTCATGCTTAAACTACGCTCAATTTCACCACAAAACTTGCTCCTAGCACTATTACGGTTTTGATAGCATTGGTTTTCAATCCGTCCATGGTAGTGCGGTTTTGATAGTATTTCCTTTTTTTCTTTTCTTTTGGTCGAAGCATAGCATTGTTCGCATTTGGTAGTTTATTAGAGAGGATTGGCGGTAAAAACTTCAACCTCTTTGAAAAAAAAGATACTATTAAAATACATCTTTTTGGGAACCCAAGAGATATCTTGGTACCATCCTAAAAAAGATTTTCCTTTGATCTTAGCCCGGTTTTTTCATTAGTCAAGTCATTGACTTTTTGCTCGTCATCCACTCTGTCTCTTCTATCTCCTCTTTCTCATAAATCTGCAACTATCTACTCTTTACATCATCATCATAATCATAACAAAATCTCTCTCCCTCTCTCATTGAAATGACTCTTTTGGAAATCTTACCTTGATTCGTTTTTTTTTTTTTTTTTTTTTTTTTCTGAAAAGGAGAAAATTGTGAAAACCGAAATATCTGTTGAAAAAATCGGACCAAAATCTCTTTTTTCTCGAGCAAAAATACGCATAATTATTCTTCTGATTCTTTTTCTTTCCTTGAGATTTTATTCTTCTGAATTCTGATTCTATCTTATTATTTCCTTCCTTCTATATAAACCCATCTTCTCTCCATTCTTATATCTTCTTCGTAAGTAAAATTCACCACCCCTCTTCCTTCATCAGTTCTTCCAAGCATATTATACTTAGTGTGGAAATGTCAGTTTCTCAGTCAAGCTCAACAATGTCAAACAATGAATGTGGCTCAGATGCTTTACATATCTTGGCTGTTGATGATAGCTCTTTCGAACTGAAGCTAGTTGAAAGGTTACTAAAAAAGTCTTCATACAAAGGTACTTATTTGTTCTTAAACTGTACTACTTCTACTACCCATTTTAGTTTTTTTAGATTTTTCTTTCTCTTTTACAAGTTAATCTGAACTTTCTATGTCTTTGTTTTCCATGCAGTTACCACTGTAGACAGTGGGAAAAGAGCATTGGAATGGTTAGGTGAAGGAAAAGAAAATTGCAATAAGGTAACTAACAACAAGTTCTTCAGATTTTCTTTAATTTTTCTACAGGTTAAGGTTTTTTTCCTTCTTCTTGTTTTTGTAATTTTTTTATTAGTGATTTAAGTTTTTTTTTTTTTTTGCTGGGCTTGTTTTGTTGTGGTACGTGGGAGCAGAAAGTGAATATGATCATAACAGATTATTGCATGCCAGAGATGACGGGATATGATCTTCTTAAAAGAGTTAAGGTAAGCATAAAGATTTCTACTTATCTTTTTCATTATATTATTTGTCGTATAAGTCCAAAACACATATACGATATTTAATGGAGATATCGTTTTCGCGTTTCTGTATTTTGTTCATTACAGTAGATTTCGTACCCTCAGTAGTTATTATCACCCCCTTCGAAGAAAGGCTGTTTTTCAAGTACAAAGAAGATTTTGTACTTGGATCTTTTTAGAAAAAACAATCATAATATTGCTAAATTTCTCCCATCATTGTTTGTTTTTTTCTTCTGCCAGGAATCATCGACTCTGCGCGAAATCCCAGTCGTGATTCTATCTTCAGAAGATGTCCCAACTAGGATCAGCAGGTGAGAAAGACAATAGTACCCTCTCTTTTTTTGGTGCATTTGTTTATTCTTCGTTGTGCTTCAAAAATATATGTATTCTGGCCTGTATATACTCATATTCATTTCTAATCTGGAAAATGCAGATGTTTGGAGGAAGGGGCGGAAGAGTTTCTGTTGAAACCACTAAGAAAATCCGATATATCACGTCTTCACAGCCACATGATGCGTTAGGCTCATGGACTTCAAAATGTTAACCTACAAGGAAGAGTCATAGGTTAGGGTTAATCTAGAGAGTTGATTAAGAATGCAGGGGTTTAGTTTTTGATGTATCTTTTGTAGCTCCTAATGCTGGCAATGAGCAGTAATATTGACATAGAAATACGTTGTGGAAGCTTTTGGGATCGTAAGGAAGAAATTTTATCTATAATTTTGTTTTGTAATGTGGAAAGTTTGACCTCCAAATCTTCTTACTGTTTTAGCTTTATTTTGGTTCATACAATTACAAGACAAAGATTGCCTTGATGCTAGTTTTTTGGCGACTTTCCTAGGGCGGACCATTAGAGGTTGACCAATTTGGTCAACCTCTCCTCCACCACAGGATCTGATAGGGGTGGAGTTTTAAGGTGTTAATGGGGCCTGCAAAATTTTATTGGATGGTTGGATTTCATTGGTCCACAATTGGGTATGAAATTTGGTCTACCATTAGCTTTTTCCGTTTTTTTTTTGGGAGTGTTGCGGTCTGGGCGGGTGTGATACGATGGTTTTGTATCCGATCAAACTTTATTGACAACAGATTAACAATCCATAAATAGTTAAGCACCAAAACCTCATTTTATCTCTCAATTTAAGAGAAGTGTTGCATTTTGCTGCATTTTCTTTGGTTATTTTCATATAGGCACAAGAAACTTGGGTTCTTAGTTCTGCAATTCTGTGATTGTAAGTACTCATTTAGTGCCTGAGCTGAGCTATCATTTATTTATCGATTTATTTGATCCATACACTGTTGGAAAAACTGGCTTATAAACATGTATACAAATACAACCAAATCAATCACTAATAAACAAGTCCCATATACTAGTTTATCAGAATAACACAAAAGATTGTTGAGACAATTTACCAGCTCTAGTAGTTATTATGTGAAAATGAAGTCGATTGAAGTGGGTAAATAGAGGGGTAAAACATCTGGCCCAGCTTTGACCAACCCAAGTCACGTCATCGCTGCGTCTTTGTGTTAGCGATGATACTGAGATTCAGACGTGATGTGTTGTGCTAAATGGTGTGTCGTGTTGTGTTGTGCTAGAAAAATAAATGTGTTTGTTTACGTCTTTGTCTTTGTGCTAGCACACTTATTTTATGTATTCCAATTTTTTTTTCTTTTGGTAAAATAAATATTTTTGAGATATTTTAGTTGTTACATATATTATTGCAGAAATAAATTAGCATAACGAAAATAAAATGTCAGAAATTGGCTAAAACAATGATTCTTTTGTGAAATATGCATCAAATGTGATGTATTGTGTAGTATTTTACGCGTGACGTGGCATGCTTTCTTCGCGTGCCGTGTCGTGCTGTGCTGTACCGCGTGCTAACACGTGCCGCATGTTGTGTCGTGTTGATGTGCCGATTTGTCTGGCACATCACATAAAACAAACATGTTGTGCCTGTGTTGTGCCGTGTTGTGCTCAAATTTTAACGTGATGTGTTGTGCCATAAACGTGCTGGCCCGTCCCAATTTAAACCTATATGGGTAAAGATGTCCTCAGTTTCTCAAATATAGTATATCCGGTCGGAGTCTAAGATGAAGTAGTTCCGCCGGGTCGAGATTGGAAAAAAACAATGATAGAAAGTGGTATCGCCATGGCTTATTTTCCCGAGGGTATATTCAAAAAGTTATACACAATGGTATATGATGAGCCATACTTTGAACCTCTTATTTTGTTTGGAATTAATCCTTGTTGAAAATTGTTGAACTTACTTTCAGACTTTTTCAGGTTATGTCTAGCCAGCTTAGCAGCGGCTTGGAAACACAAATTGTTCAGAAAACTATACATGGTTTGTGCGTTGTATGTGGTTTCAGCGTTGATGATTATTTTCCTAGTATTACTTTTACTTTCGAGAATTCAATCAATCAAGGCTTACCCACGTGAATATTTCTTTCGATTAGTAAGTTTTGCTCTATCCAATCTATTGTATTTTTCAAATTTTGTATGAAAGTTTTGCTAGCTCTATATAACTAATTTGTGTTCTTCAAACTCTCAAGTTAAAACTCCACAATTAGTGCTTAATGAAATTGTATCAGGAGAACAATTGGTGTGTCGGCTTTCACGATAATGCTTTCATTGACCCTGACATGAAGGACATGATTGTTTTAGGAGGTAATGCACACATGTTTGAGCCATACCTCCTCCACATTTTAAGAATTACAATTGTGCTCAAGAAATTGACAATATCTTTTTAATCCTTCAATTCAGATCTAGTTTTGTCAAATAGGGTGCTGCTATATGACCTCGAAAACAATCTCTTTGATTGGTTGAGCAAAATTGTGAGTATGATCATTTCTTATGTTATATTTCTTGAAGAGCACCAAAGTATTTCATTATTAATTCCATTCATACATTCAATCAAGATTCATAACCAATATTCGTTGCTGACTTCATGTCAGGTTCTTCTGCCATTATAACGATGGATGAACAAACTGGAGACGCATATCTAGCGAATGCCAAAACCCATCTTACGCCTTCCACTTCGTCGTCTGTGAATTCAGAAAGGGTAACGAGATTGTTTTTACTATCAGCTTTCCCGTGGTTGTATATTCTTGTTACAAATTAGTGCATACATACTTGAAGTTATAATTCTAGGAGCAGCTAGCTGACTGTTGTTTAGGATCAGTGGTACGTCATTTTATCTAGGAGTTTATTAACAAGCAGTTGGAATTGTGTGATCTTACTGTCAGTAGCACCATTTTCATGAATAATATATTAAATCAGGTTGCTTGATATTTCTCTTGCTTTACAACTGATTGAAAAGCAACGACACTTAGCATGGTAATGTCTAATTATGAGTGACCAATTTGGTAAACCCAACTCACAGGACACCGCTGCCTTTTTTTTTTATCGATAAAAAGAGAACTATATTAATAAGAGGAAAATAAAGGCGAGATTCCTCGACCAAGGAGAGATCCAAAAAGGACCGGGAAAACCAAAAACTGCAACAATCTAGAACAACAATCAACTAGGAAAGAGTGAACTGAAAATGTTATAAAAAGATAAAACTGCCCTAGTCAATGCCGATCGAGAACAACCCTTCCCCATATGCTTATGAAGTTTTCTAGAGAGACGCCCTTGAACAGCTCTTTGTGACTTAACCATTGATAATATTGCAGTTTAGTGACACTCTTCTTACACCACTCTCTGGCCCGATTATTACAAAGTCGGGATATCCGTGATGCCCGAACCTATGAGTGTATGCTAGCTGTCATCACTTTCACGTGTCACCCTTTCATTGGTTTTTTTAAATCGAGTCCTTATTGGTTCTCTTCTGTTGATACAGTTTCTTGTACTAATAGCTTGTGCTTTGTTTGTCTGTGTAAGTAAGACAATTAGTGAAAGTAATTACAAACACCATTGATACAGTTCTTCAAGAACTTGTAATTGAATCTGATAATAATACAATCATGGTATCAAGGGGACCAGAGATCCTGACTTCCGCTCATCTACTCTGATCTTTTTTTTTTACTTTACCAAATCTTGTTTTTTGATTTCTTTTTTGTTCATCAATGGCGCTCAATCTCTACGAATCACGGATTTCTCAAATTCCACTCAATCAGGTTACCAACATCATCAATTTTAAACTCAAGGATAATAACTTCATCACCTGGAAGAACTTAATCTTGCCGTTATTGAAGAGATACAAAGTTCTTGGTATTATTGATGGATCCATTCTTTGTCCTCCAAAATTTCGCAATCAAGAAGATCTTGATCAAGCTATTATTAACCCACACTATACTGCTTGGATTGATGATGATAATACTTTAATTTTCTTGATCCAGTCTACAATATCAGATGTTGTCATTCTTTATGTTGTTGGTGCTGACTCTTCAAGAGATCTCTGGCTTAATATTGATTCAAGGTTTGCAAGAACTTATACTACTCATTCTATTCAATTAAGAAAAAAATTTGCAATCGTTAAAGCTAGGATCTGGTACAATAACTCAGTTTTTAGGGGAAATCAAGAAATTGTCAGATCAACTTTCAGCTGCTGGATCTGTTGTTTCCAATGATGAGTTAGTTGTCCAAATCTTAAATGGAATTAGCAATGAATACAATGCCTTTAGTACCTCAATTCGTGTGCGAAGCTTGCATTTTTAAAGCTTGATCCTAGGAGCAAAGCTTGCATTTTTATTGGCTACAGTCAAGAGCATAAGGGTTCTGAGATGTTTGGAAGTTTCCTTAGGCGTAGTTTACATCTCCAGGCATGTTATATTTCAATAGACTATATATCCCTTGAAGCCTTCTTTAGTATTTTCTACACCAACATTTGATGTCGCTTCATCTATTTCAAGATATACCATCTCGCTTCACATGATCACACAAGTTCAATGCTAGCTACCTCGCTTCTTCTCCCGCAACTTTTTTTGATTCTTCACAAGATACTTCTACACAGGATCCCAGAGCCCTTTGGATACATCACAAGTTCACTCAATCGCCGCCTGTATAACTTCAAGTTCACCTGTTTTCGATTCATCTCCAACCATAGTTCCAATTGTTAATGCTCACAACATGATCACAAGAGGAAAAAATGGAGTGTTCAATCCAAAGGCCTATCATACTAAACATGCAATATTTGCTGCCCTCGATGACGACGTGTTTCTCCCATTGCTCCTACTTCCTTTACACAAGCTAAAAAGAGTCATGTCCGGTAACACTCAATATTTGAAGAACACACGCCCTCCAAGATGCAGGTACTTATAGTCTAGTTCCTACACATCCCTCACAAAATTTGGTTGGATGTAAGTGGGTTTATAGGATCAAACAAAATCCAGATGGTTCCATTTCAAAGTTCAAGTCTAGATTAGTTGCGAAAGGGTTTCATTAGAAGAAAGGTCTTGATTACACCGAGACTTTCAAATTCAGCTTGTCAAACCAACTACTATTAGACTTGTTTTGGCACTTGTTGTTCACTTTGATTGGTTTATTTCTCAAGTTGATGTTAGCAATGCTTTTCTTAATGGTGATCTCGATTGAGGATGTTTACATGACTCACCTCCGGTTTTGTTAATGCTTCTAAACCAGATTATGTGTGCAAGCTTCATAAATCTTTGTATGGTCTTAAACAAGCACCAAGAGCATGCTACCAAAAGCTCATGGATATTATTCGTCTTATGGTTTTCATGCTTCTACAATTGATACTTCATTATTTGTTCAAAAACATGGTTCAAGACTTACCATTGTTCCGTGTATATTGATGACATACTTATTAATGGTAATTCCAAAAGTTGTTGTTCCTCGCTAATCTCGCACCTTGGAACACATTTTCCGTTAAGGATCTTGGAACTATACATTACTTTCTTGGGTTTGAGGTGAAGAGAAATTCAAAGGGATTGTTTCTTTCTCGGACTCAAATATGCACTCGAGTTATTGGATAAATTTGATATGATTGGTGCTAAACCATGTTCTTCTCCACCATCACAGTTGTAAACTTACTTCTAATTCAAACTTCTATCCGATCCTACTACTTATAGGTCTTTAGTTGGTGCTTTGCAGTACCTCACATGGACAAGGCCAGAAATTAGCTATACTGTGAACCAAGTTTGTCAGCACATGCAACAACCAACTTCTTATCATTTTACAGCTTCTAAAAGAATTCTCATATATGTTAAGGGAACGCTTGATTATGGTGTCTTATTTTCAAAAGGATTACTTGCAGTTCATGGTTTTAGTGATGCTGACTGGGCTGGTGATCCAGACGCAAGAAGAAGTACTTGAGGTTTCTGCATTTTCTTTGGTTTCATTCCCATTTCTTGGTCAAGCAAGAAGCAAAGCACTGTTGCCAGATCTTCTACTGAGGCAGAATACAGAAGTTCAGCTCATTCTGCAGCTGAGCTAAGTTGGGTCTGTCAGTTATTAAAAGATCTTAATATTTTCATTCTTATGGCTCCTATATTTCATTGTGATAACCAGAGTGTTATCTCCTATTCTTCTAACCCTATTTTTCACAGTAGAATGAAACACATGGATGTTGATTTTCACTTTGTCTGTGAGCTAGTGCAGGCTAAGGCTTTACAGGTTTTTTACATCTATACTCTTGAGTAACTGGAAGACATCTTCACCAAAGGTCTCTCTGCACCAACATTTGGTTATCTTAAGGGGGGGTGTGATAACAATGGAGTTCAGTGACACTCTTCTTACACCACTCTTTTACTGATTATTAGGCTGGATATCTGTGACATCCTGGACCTATGAGTGTATGCTAGCTGTCATCACTTTCACGTGTCACTCTTTCATTGGTTCTTTTAGATCAAGTCCTTATTGGTTCAATAATAAGATGGCCACACTAGGAATGGGTGTCCCGGATTAAATGTGTGGTAAAAATTAGTACATTTTACAATGTCCATTCTCGTCCTTGTGATCAAGATGGAGCAGAAATACGAAAATGTACAAGACAAGCACATTCTAGAAACAAAAGAGGAAGGAATTAGTATTTATGAGTGAAGTGAATTATAAGGTGCCTTTTTATGGGCCTTTGAATTATTCTAGGTGCCCTCCAAGCATTTTTAGTCCCTCGTAAATTAGAAACACAAAGAAACCCGGGAGATTGCGCTTAAAGAAAACTCATTATCTAATAATTTGGCATGTAGTATTTGGTATATGTATTTCTTATATCGATTGTTCCAAGTACAACGAGAATAGATTCACCGTTGTGTTTGGGCGTACATAGTCATGTTTGTGAAAATTGGATCTCGTAATTTTTCAAACAGATGACATGAAATGGCCATGAAATTCGATTTGCCAATGATTTCAAATCGTTAACATGTTTCACCATTTGTTTCCTAATAATTTACAATGACCAGATGAGTTCTGCGCTCAAGATTAATTTAGAAACCTTGTGTATGTTTAATTTGCTTAAATATTTGTGCTCACGACTGTAAACCTTTGAAACATCAGAATGGGCAAGAGTTGTGTGAGATTATATATCGAAAATGCTTTGTTTACTGTGGGTTTCTCCCTCGGAAAATCCCGGGAGACGCAGCCCTAATGGTAAGAATCAAAACTACTTATATGGAGATTGTATTGAGGTGAGGTACTCCTCTTTCCAGAAAACTTTAACTTCCCGTTACCGATCCAAAACGTATTTGGAAGTAAGTCTAACCAAGATACAACAATACCTTTGATGTTAACATGCACTCGAATAACATCAAACAATCTAACGTAAAGCAGCAGCAAACTCTCTTAATTAGACTCTAATGCAGGTTTGATTTTTCAAGAAACGATGGAAGTCTGCTTTTCCGGTTTCCTTTCTATATCTGTAAGTTAAAGAACATTGGGTTCTTATACGACTAAAAGGTGACGATTCACCAACATTTGTGGTAGGCCTCTAAAGGTGTTTATATTTTTGACCACGTGTAATACCGTTAAGTGCACGGCGTCTATTGGAGACGCGGCAAGTGCGGGTCGATCCCACAAGGACTAGGGGTGCTCTTGAATGATCTAAGGTCGCTTAACTCGAGTTCTAAGTGAAGGTAATGTAACACGGATGTTTTGTGTCAGAAACTACTGATGTTGAGATGTGATATAAACCTAAACTAAGGTAAACAAATAGTGAGGGGATGCTAAGGTCTCAATTCCACCACTCACTCCTACTGTGTGCTCAACCGAGTTGAGACTTTCTTGCCTTGTGATCGATAAGGGCGGGGTGTCAAACCCACCACTTATCTCTCCTCGTAATGCTTCAAAGAACAACTAAAGTGCGACCCAGAAAGCACTAGTTGTCTAATTAAGTACAACTAGTCAAAGGGATCAGCATTTGGGTCTAAAGTATGAGTTGCAAGTAACCTCAATGTAGTTGTAACCTAACTACAATGGATGCAAGGCATCCATTGTGAGAGAAAAACACTGGATACTTGTATTGAAGACATTTGATGATATTAAGTACTCAAGATAGTTCACAGAGTTAAAACAAAGTAGATAATGAGGGTTTCAATGAAACCTTTGCAACTAAACTAGAACATAAATTAACACAAAATACAACTATTGACTGCCCTGGCTAATCCAGGCGTAAACCCTAACAAACTCAGTTCACTTCTATTTATACAAACACAAACCCCAAACCCTAGTTCTTGATAAAACATCAATTAAAAATGAAATAAACTCTCACCCACTTCTCTCGACTCGCGTGATGGCTCTACTCAATCATCTCTCGACTTGAATCGAACATGCAATGGAGTTGGTGAAAACCCTAAACTCTATTTATCTTTAACCTAGCTTCTAGGTTTGTAAAGAAGTCGTGAAAGAGATAAACAGAGAGAGAGTGATGGCGGTAATGAGGGAGTGGTTGAGTGATGTTGTCTCTGGTGGAGGTATGGGTGAAGAAGGAGGTGGAGTTGGTGTTGTTGCAGGCAGGGCAGAGCGAGCTGTCGGGTGAGGGAGACGGGAGAGAGGAAGAAGAAAGAGAAAGATGGAAGGGTGAAATGGCTAGGTCGATGGGGGTATAGGGTAGGGTCATTTCATTTGGAAGCACGAACATCAACGGACGATGCGACAGCCGAGCGGCGTTGGATGAGCGGCTATGATCCGAACCCGGCCGAGGATGGTAGCGGTTTTTAAGCGATTTGGTGTTGCATGGAGCATCAAGAGATGATGTATAGTGATGAACGACCGTTGGATGTAGCCGAGGGAGATCTCAATGGCTCGCAGTGAGCGGGGCTCGGATCCGGTCATGGGTAGCTCTAGCCCAAGTCTTCCCTTGTCAAGTTGCAATCGATTTGCGCTTGTGAGCTTTGGCTATCCGCTCCATAGATGTTTGACTCCAATTCTTCGCTCTTTAGCTCCTCGGTTTCCGGACTTTATTTATTACCTAAAAACACACAATTAATTAATACAAATATTTATTCTTGAAAACAAAGAAAACACGTAACTGGGATAAGTATTCGATTCTTGAGCACAAAAGATGAGTAAAATGCCAATAAAAATGTGTATAAATATGCACTATTTGGCACTCATCAAATACCCCCAAACCCGAATTTTACTTGTCCTCAAGTGAAACAAAATAAGAAATCCTAACTATACCCCTGTCGCAGGTCTCTCGAATGCATTTAGCGTATGCACTAAGCCTTTAAACCCCTAGGTGTCCCTAGTGACGAGTTGTAGTCTCGTGAGGGTTTACAAGAGGTGTACCCACAAAACCTTCTCCAACTTCGTAGTGTAAAAGAGTCCCAAGCCTCCAAGAAGCTATGAGGACATAGAGTTTCGCATGCTAGTAATGTGTTAGAACTATCGAAGAACGCATTCTCATCCTTAAGTCTTTGAGCGAGAAGTAACCATACCATATGAAAGAATTCGGATTGATTGTGATCATAAGCCTCGACTTCGCCTCACCATTAGGGTTTTATGATAATTGCACTCAAAAAGATCGCTTTTTTAGTCTCTCATGTGTGCAGCGGGAATAAAAGAGAAATCCGCACACGTTGTAGGTAAGAAGGATAACCTTCCGAAATAAAAACTGGAGACTCCACAAAAGTGTGGACAAAAGAATCTTTTTCTAATGATCTCTAAGAAAGGAAAATCAACCATTAGTAAGGGGTGGGAGTACTCACTACCTTTTCACCCGATCGGCAATTAATATCACTCTCTCATAAGAAACCATAGAAACGTCTTCAATCTTCGGTCTTCAAATGTTGATGACGAACTTCTGAACTTTACAAAAACTTGACAAAATAATTTTTTTTTTTTTTTTTTTTTTTTTTTTTTTGGTTACGATAAACTCAATTTTTCACAAACTTCATTAATTCTCATCTTATTTTCTTTTCTTTGTTGTATGTAAACCTTGGACTATATCAACTTTCTTCAAATATTCTGATGTTGC
The DNA here is from genome assembly GCA_023531295.1 of Papaver armeniacum. Taxonomy (NCBI): domain Eukaryota; kingdom Viridiplantae; phylum Streptophyta; class Magnoliopsida; order Ranunculales; family Papaveraceae; genus Papaver; species Papaver armeniacum. Next base: position 154,245 of record JAJJWW010017156.1, read on the forward strand.
TCCGCTTGTCGACGATGATGTGTTTCTATGGGTCTTGCTTGATTGAGAGAGAGTGATGCTAGCGCAAATCGATATTTAGAAGGAGTTTTCATCTTTAGACGTCACCCTCATGATTGACGGAATTAGCACTCAAGAGATCAAAAGTAGTCTTGCCGAAAGTGGTGCGAAGTTGGGTAGCTCACCATTCCTACCTGAATTGACGTACGGTGACACACACTCTAAAAGCTTTTCAGAAAGTCACAAAGAGTGAAGGTCGGTACCCTCGCTTGATGTAAAATGGGTAGTCTCCACTATGGTTGATCACAATTCTACTACCGAATATCTAAACAAAGACCTAATTCGCCCTCCCATGGTTAAATCCAACTTTAACGCTCTAATCAACTAAGAAACCCGATTGCGTTTTCCAAGTACTTCCAAGTTCTCGTTATTTCGGTCAGATTCTCTATGTAAGCATAGCTAAAAGCATGCTAGTGACTCTAAAATCTCTAAGAGTTGGAGGTTTTTACAAAAAGAGTTTTGAATTTTTTTTTTTTTTTTTTTTTTTTTTTTTGAAAATAAAAGGTAAAATAAAAGACTAAAAAAACTCTATATGCAAAAATATGCAAACGCACCCCCAAACCTAAATCAAACATTGTCCACAATGTGTCGACAGATAGAAAAATTTAAAAATCACATACCGAGAGAACTATGCCGATAAGAGAAAAGGGAAGAGATTACCTGGATGTCGGCAAGAGCAAGGTTGAGCTTCATTCGTCAAGGCTAGAATCCAATATTCTCAACGGAGATCATATCGGATTAGCATAATATATGTGCAAGAAGACTCAACCGAATCAAGAAAAGAAAAAAATTAACAAGTCCTACTGGATATATACAATGAAAATGCACCATAAACCAACAGTCTAAAGAGTTGAGGATCAACCCAATAGACAATATGTACAAACATTAACAGCCTTACACAAAAATAAAATGAGAGTGCAAGTAAGATCGCAAATGTGAAAGAGCTTCCCCCAAACCTAAACTTGTGAACGGGTGTGTTTGGGAGCACAAAATCTTGCAATTTTAAAGGTACATCATGCAAAAGGTCTAACTCAAAATGAGTTTTACTAATAACAAAAGGAACATACACATTCCAACCGTGGCTCTTTAAAAGTGTTATACCTTGATGCAAAATAGTCCAAGAGGACTTGGGAAGCACAAAGCTCTAAGCCTAAGTTAGGCATTTTCAGAAAAGTTGGTTTTGCAATTTTGTGACAAACTACACCTAGGTTGGGTGAAGGAGTTTCAATTTGTGACTTAGGAGAGAGGTTAGGTACATCTAAGTTGTTTTCATGTGCAAAATCATTTGCACCGTCACACACTTTCCTAAAGTCAGAAGAAGGTAAATCATGTTCACTTTCACAGACAATTCCACAGATCCATATCAACATCACATGCATGAATATCAGAAGAAGCATCATTAATAGGGTTCACAGAAGAGACACTTACTGTCTCTGAACCAAAAGATTCTACTACATTTTCAGTGTACACATGCTCTTCTAACATATCATATTCATCATCATCATCATCATAGCACAAATGCATTTCCCTAACATTCGTTTCACCTTGAAATTCCTCCCTTTCCTCATTTAGTGCATCCCGATTTGACTCAATTTGAGTTCTAAACTCTCAAACCTTTGGTTAGTTGTATGAGTAAGACTAGAAACACTATTTTCAATCCTATCATGTTGTAACTCAATCGGTGAAGAATCATGTTGAGTTTTTCTATTCAAGGAGAGTTTTCACTAGTGGGTATGCATTCTTCATATGGATATTCATTGTATGGTTGTGCATGAGGTTCACTAGAGAAGGGAAATTCGGACATGTTGCTATATGGATGGTCATGCATTGCATTCATTTCAAGCCTAGCATTTTGCTCCATGAGTGTATCCATTGTTGATTGCAAACTAGGAGTTGGGGGAGTATAAAATTGTTCATCTCCCCACTCGTGGTGAATGATGCATGTGTGCAGTTGATTATGGCCCCAATAGTCACTTCTAGACACTTCGTTCATTGGATTATCATGGTTTTCCCTAGACTCGTCTAAAATCATGCAAGATATAACAAGATTCACAGGTGGTCTAAGCCACCACATAAGGTGCAAGCATGCATTTCATATTGCCTAGAAAAACTAGATTCGACAGATTGCCTTTCTAAAGCAGATTGCCCATATCAAAGCGGATAGTCGAGTCTCTAATTGGTCTAGAAGTGATGATCGGGTATGAGAAAATTGTTCATTTTCAACCTGTGGTGGATGATGTATGTGATCATAATGATTAGGGTATGTGAGATCAGGGCCCGGAGAAGGCGCATAAAATTCCCTAAAGTCACTATGGTATGTGGGGGGTTCATCCTGTGAAGCGTGCCCGTAAGCACGCTCTCTCTAAGGGATTTGTTTGAATCCCCAGGATGCGGACCAAAATCTGGACATGATTTATCAACTCAAATTGAACTCAAAGCCTAGTTTGGTTTATGTGGGCTTTGATTTGGTTTAAATGGGATTCATTTTGGTTTTTGTTGGGAAAGTTTGGTTTTATATGGGAAGGTTGTTTGGTTGCTATTTGAAATTGTTAAGCCCAGAGGTGGATTGATTGTGAGCAGCCCAGTGATTAATTGGCCCAGCACAGATGTGGGCTCGAGTTAGTTTAAGCCCAATGAGAATGGGTTTAGTGAGCCTAGTTGTGTGCGGTGGTCACCTAGATTAGGTTGAGTTGGTTGCGGCCAAGTGGTTGTGTAGAAACACAGCCCAGAAGTGAGATGATTAATAGTAAATGTGCCTTGGTTGGTTGACTAGCCCAATTTGCCTTGGTTTAGCCTGGGTTGTGGGCCTTGGTTGGTTGACTAGCCCAGGGTGTGTTAGCCCAGTAAATGTGCACAGCCCGACAATTGAATGGCCCAGTTAGGTGGGCTGAAAGTTGGTTATGTGGGCTGTGTGTACAGCCCAACAGTGTGGGCTGATGTGGGCTGAAAATTCAAAAATAGTTAGCCCAGTAAATGGGCTTCAGTTTAAAAGTGCACTGCCTTTGATTATCACATCTCACAACTTAATTCAATGCCAAATGAGCATACACCATTTTGCAAAACCGATCCCTACATTCACACAAGCAATGATGAAGTCAATCGAGTTTTGTGATGAGCAGCCTTACAAGGTTTCCCACAAGGTGCACAGGTGTCGAGCTCAACAGTCACATCGTGGTGCATGATATCTCACACAAGGCACACAGTGCGCAAACAAACTCATGCAACTCTGTTGTAGAGGCTAGCCTAACATGGGTTACATGCATTCCAGTTTACAGGTCACACAAGGCAATACAATTGCTATCGATTCAAGGCAATACAATTGGCTATCGATTCAAGGCAATACAAGCTCAAGGTACACAGTGCACATTCACGGACTCGTGGTTTACACAGTGGTTGACAGACTCGAGCACCCAAAAGTAAAACAACGCCGGCAGCAGCACAAGACAAGTTATCGGGGCTAGGTGTTCAAAGTTTTTTTTTGCTCTGGGCTGGTCGGGACAGTTGTAGATCATGCACATGTGGATTTGCAAGGCAAAGCAAGTGCGAGTTACAAGATGCACAGGATCGGCGGGGTTCAGCAGGCAAGCTGCTTGCACCTTACACACACCACAAGACAAGCCAAGATTCACAAATGCACAGCTTTGGCTAACCTTACGTCTTTGAGTTTTTCCCTTGCCTTCCTTCCCTTGGTTTGCACAAAGAAGATCCCAAGCACGGCCAAAGACTGTTGGCTCAACAAGGAGATTAGTTCTCGAGCTTCACAGTCAAAGCAACAGAGCAATAAAGCTACTGGCAGAGTGCGTAGCTATGCCCGAGCCGAAACCAAGCCACGTAAAAATAACAAAGAAAGTGCAGCTAACAAAGCTAACAAAGTAACAGCCAAGTTATACTAGAATTCCTAAGTTACAGAAGCAGTTTATAAGAAAAATAAACTAAGTTACAACAAGACTAAAACAACAATGAAAGACTAAGATAACAAAAGCTACAGCTAAGACAAGTTACAACTAGAAATAGCAATGCAGAGAATATATACAAGGTTGGAAATCGTGAAGCAAGGCCAATAGTCAACAGGCACGCGCTAAGTCCGGAAGCAACGGCGCCAAAAACTTGGTAGGCCTCTAAAGGTGTTTATATTTTTGACCTACGTGTAATACCGCAAGCGCACGGCGTCTATTGGAGACGCGGCAAGCACGGTCGATCCCACAAGGACTAGGGGTGCTCTTGAATGATCTAAGGCTGCTTAACCGAAGTTCTAAGTGAAGGTAATGTAACAAAGATGTTTTTGTGCCGAAACTACCGATGTTGAGATGTGATATAAACCTAAACTAAGGTAAACAAATAGTGACAGGGGATGCTAAGGTCTCAATTCCACCACTCACTCCTACCGTGTGCTCAACTGAGTTGAGACTTTCTTGCCTTGTGGAGTTTGCCGATAAGGGCGGGTGTCAAACCCACCACTTATCTCTCCCCGTAATGCTTCAAAGAACAACTAAAGTGTCGACCCGAGAGCACTAGTTGTCTAATTAAGTACAACTAGTCAAAGGGATCAAAGCATTTGGGTCTAAAGTATGAGTTGCGTAACCTCAATGTAGTTGTAACCTAACTACAATGGATGCAAGGCATCCATTGTGAGAGAAAAACACTGGATACTTGTATTGAAGACATTTGATGATATTAAGTACTCAAGATAGTTCACAGAGTTAAAACAAAGTAGAGAATGAGGGTTTCAATGAAACCTTTGCAACTAAACTAGAACATAAATTAACACAAAATACAACTATTGATCGCACCGGCTAATCCAGGGCGTAAACCCTAACAAACTCAATTCACTTCTATTTATACAAACACAAACCCCAAACCCTAGTTCTTGATAAAACATCAATTAAAAATGAAATAAACTCTCACCCACTTCTCTCGACTCGCGTGATGGCTCTACTCAATCATCTCTCGACTTCGAATCGAACATGCAATGGAGTTGGTGAAAACCCTAAACTCTATTTATCTTTAACCTAGCTTCTAGGTTTGTAAAGAAGTCATGAAAGAGATAAACAGAGAGAGAGTGATGGCGGTAATGAGGGAGTGGTTGAGTGATGTTGTCTCGGTGGAGGTAGGGGGTGAAGAAGGAGGTGGAGTTGGTGTTGTTGCAGAGGCAGAGCAGAGCTCGTCGGGTGAGGGAGATGGAGAGAGGAAGAAGAAAGAGAAAGATGGAAGGGTGAAATGGCTAGGTCGATGGGGGTATAGGGTAGGGTCATTTCGTGGAAGCACGAACATCAACTGACGATGCGACAGCCGAGCGAGCGTTGGATGAGGCGGCTATGATCTGAACGGTCGAGGATGGTAAGCGGTTTTTGAAGCGATTTGGTGTTGCATGGAGCATCAAGAGATGATGTATAGTGATAGAACGACCGTTGGATGTAGCTGAGGGAGATCTCAATGGCTCAGTGAGCGGGCTCTGATCCGGTCATGGGTAGCTCTAGCCCAAGTCTTCCTTGTTGGGTTGCAAATCGATTTGCGCGCGGCTTTGGCTATCCAGCTCCATAGATGTTTGACTCCAATTCTTCGCTCTTTAGCTCCTCGTTTCTCCGGACTTTATTTATTACCTAAAAACACACAATTAATTAATACAAATATTTATTCTTGAAAACAAAGAAAACATGTAACTGGGATAGTATCTCGATTCTTGAGCACAAAAGATGAGTAAAATGCCAATAAAAATGTGTATAAATATGCACTATTTGGCACTCATCAAATACCCCCAAACCCGAATTTTACTTGTCCTCAAGTGAAACAAAATAAGAAATCCTAACTATACCCCCGTCGCAGTCTCTCGAATGCATTTAGCGTATGCACTAAGCCTTTAAACCCCTAGGTGTCCCTAGTGGACGAGTTGTAGTCTCGTGAGGGTTTACAAGAGGTGTACCCACAAAACCTTCTCCAACTTCAGAGTGTAAAAGAGTCCCAAGCCTCCAAGAAGCTATGAGGACATAGAGTTTCGCATGCTAGTAAATGAAGTTAGAACTATCGAAGAACGCATTCTCATCCTTAAGTGCCGAGCGAGAAGTAACCATACCATATGAAAGAATTCGGATTCGATTGTGATCATAAGCCTCGACTTCGCCTCACCATTAGGTTTTATGATAATTGCACTCAAAAAGATCGCTTTTTAGTCTCTCATGTGTGCAGCAGGAATAAAGAGAGAAATCCTGCACACGTTGTAGGTAAGAAGGATAACCTTCCGAAATAAAATCTGGAGACTCCACAAAAGTGTGGACAAAAAGAATCTTTTTCTAATGATCTCTAAGAAAGGAAAATCAACCATTAGTAAGGGGTGGGAGTACTCACTACCTTTTCACCCGATCGGCAATTAATATCACTCTCTCATAAGAAACCATAGAAACGTCTTCAATCTTCTTTGGCTTCTTCAAATGTTGATGACGAACTTCGAACTTTACAAAAACTTGACAAAATAATTTTTTTTTTTTTTTTTTTTTTTTTTGGTTACGATAAACTCAATTTTTCACAAACTTCATTAATTCTCATCTTATTTTCTTTTCTTTGTTGTATGTAAACCTTGGACTATATCAACTTTCTTCAAATATTCGATGTTGCTCCGCTTGCCGACGATGATGTGTTTCTATGGGTCTTGGCTGATTGAGAGAGAGAGTGATGCTAACTGCAAATCGATATTTAGAAGGAGTTTTCATCTTTAGACGTCACCCTCATGATTGACGGAATTAGCACTCAAGAGATCAAAAGTAGTGCTTTGAAAGTGGTGCGAAGTTGGGTAGCTCACCATTCCTACCCTAATTGACGTCGGTGACACACACTCTAAAAGCTTTTCTAGAAAGTCACAAAGAGTGAAGGTCACACTCGCTTGATGTAAAATGGGTAGTCTCCACTATGGTTGATCACAATTCTACTACCGAATATCTAAACAAGACCTAACCCGCCCTCCAGATGGTTAAATCCAACTTTAACGCTCTAATCAACTAAGAAACCCGATTGCGTTTTCCGTACTTCCAAGTTCGTTATTTCGTCAGATTCTCTATGTAAGCATAGCTAAAAGCATGCTAGTGACTCTAAAATCTCTAAGAGTTGGAGGTTTTTACAAAAAGAGTTTTGAATTTTTTTTTTTTTTTTTTTTTTTTGAAAATAAAAGGTAAAATAAAAGACTAAAAACTCTATATGCAAAAATATGCAAACGCACCCCCAAACCTAAATCAAACATTGTCCTCAATGTGTCGACAGATAGAAAAATTTAAACAGTCACATACCGAGAGAACTATGCTGATAAGAGAAAAGGGAAGAGATTAATGATGTCTGGTAAGAGCAAGGTTGAGCTTCATTCGTCAAGGCTAGAATCCAATATTCTCAACGGAGATCATATCGGATTAGCATAATATATGTGCAAGAAGACTCAACCGAATCAAGAAAAGAAAAAATTAACAAGTCCTACTGGATATATACAATGAAAATGCACCATAAACCAACGGTCTAAAGAGTTGAGGATCAACCCAATAGACAATATGTACAAACATTAACAGCCTTACACAAAAATAAAATGAGAGTGCAAGTAAGACTGCAAATGTGAAAGAGCTTCCCCCAAACCTAAACTTGTGAACGGGTGTGTTTGGGAGCACAAAATCTTGCAATTTTAACGGTACATCATGCAAAAGGTCTAACTCAAAATGAGTTTTACTAATAACAAAAGTGCACATACACATTCCAACTGTGGCTCTTTAAAAGTGTTATACTTTGATGCAAAATAGTCCAAGAGGACTTGGGAAGCACAAAGCTCTAAGCCTAAGTTAGGCATTTTAAAAGTTGGTTTTGCAATTTTGTGACAAACTACACCTAGGTTGGGTGAAGGAGTTTCAATTTGTGACTTAGGAGAGAGGTTAGGTACATCTAAGTTGTTTTCATGTGCAAAATCATTTGCACCGTCACACACTTTCCTAAAGTCGAGAAGAAGGTAAATCATGTTCACTTTCACAGACAATTCCACAGATCCATATCAACATCACATGCATGAATATCGAAGAAGCATCATTCATAGGGTTCACGTGAAGAGACACTTAATGTCTCTCGAACCAAAAGATTCTACTACATTTTCGGTGTACACATGCTCTTCTAACATATCATATTCATCATCATCATCATCATAGCACAAATGCATTTCCCTAACATTCGTTTCACCTTGAAATTCCTCCCTTTCCTCATTTAGTGCATCCCGCATTTGACTCAATTTGAGTTCTAAACTCTCAAACCTTTGGTTAGTTGTATGAGTAAGACTAGAAACACTATTTTCAATCCTATCATGTTGTAACTCAATCAAAGTGAAGAATCATGTTGAGTTTTTCTATTGAAGGAGAGTTTTCACTAGTGGGTATGCATTCTTCATATGGATATTCATTGTATGGTTGTGCATGAGGTTCACTAGAGAAGGGAAATTAGACATGTTGCTATATGGATGGTCATGCATTGCATTCATTTCAAGCCTAGCATTTAGCTCCATGAGTGTATCCATTGTTGATTGCAAACTAGGAGTTGGGGGAGTATAAAATTGTTCATCTCCCCACTGTGGTGAATGATGCATGTGTGCAGGTTGATTATGGCCCCAATAGTCACTTCTAGACACTTCGTTCATTGGATTATCATGGTTTTCCAGACCGTGTCTAAAATCATGCAAGATATAACAAGATTCAGCAGGTGGTCTAAGCCACCACATAAGGTGCAAGCATGCATTTCATATTGCCTAGAAAAACTAGATTCGGTTGCATTGCCTTTCTAAATGCATTGCCTATCTAGATAGTGAGTCTCTAATTGGTCTAGAAGTGATGACTCGGGTATGAGAAAATTGTTCATTTTCAACTCGTGGTGGATGATGTATGTGATCATAATGATTAGGGTATGTGAGATCAGGGCCCGGAGAAGGCGCATAAAATTCCCTAAAGTCACTATGGTATGTGGGGGGTTCATCCTGTGAAGCGTGCCCGTAAGCACGCTCTCTAAGGGATTTGTTTGAATCCCCAGATGCGGACCAAAATCCGGACATGATTTATCAACTCAAATTGAACTCAAAGCCTAGTTTGGTTTATGTGGGCTTTGATTTGGTTTAAATGGGATTCATTTTGGTTTTTTTTTGGGAAAGTTTGGTTTATATGGGAAGGTTCAGCCCAGTTGCTATTTGAAATTGTTAAGCCCAGAGGTGGATTGATTGTGAGCAGCCAGATTAATTGTGGGCAGATGTGGGCTCAGTTAGTTTAAGCCAGCAGAATGGGTTTAGTGAGCCTAGTTGTGTGCGGTCGATCGGCTAGATTAGGTTGAGTTGGTTGCGGCCCAAGTGGTTGTGTAGAAACACAGCCCAGAGTGAGATGATTAATAGTAAATGTGCCTTGGTTGGTTGACTAGCCCAATTTGCCTTGGTTTAGCCTCGGGTTGTGGGCCTTGGTTGGTTGACTAGCCCAGGTGTGTTAGCCCAAGAAAATGCACGGCCCGACAATTGAATGGCCCGATTAGGTGGGCTGAAAGTTGGTTATGTGGGTTGTGTGTACAGCCCCAACAAAGTGTGGGCTGATGTGGGCTGAAAATTCAAAATAGTTAGCCCAAAATAAATGGGCTTCAGCTTAAAAGTGCACATGCCTTTGATTATCACATCTCACAACTTAATTCAATGCCAAAGGAGCATACACCATTTTGCAAAACCGATCCCTACATTCACACAAGCAAAGATGAAGTCAACCGAGTTTTGCAGATGAGCAGCCTTACAAGGTTTCCCACAAGGTGCACAAAGTCGTAGCTCAACAGTCACATCGTGGTGCATGATATCTCACACAAGGCACACAAAAGCAAACAAACTCATGCAACTCGTTGTAGAGGCTAGCCTAACATGGGTTACATGCATTCCAGTTTCTGTGTCACACAAGGCAATACTGCTTGGCTATCGGGTTCAAGGCAATACAATTGGCTATCATTCAAGGCAATACAAGCTCAAGGTACACAGTGCACATTCACGCACTTCAGGGTTTACAGGTTGTGGGACTGGAGACCCAAAAGTAAAACAACGGGCAGAGCACAAGACAAGTTATCGGGGCTAGGTGTTCAGGTTTTTTTTTTTTTTGCTCACGTGGTGGGACACAGTGTAGATCATGCACAGGGATTTGCAAGGCAAAGCAAGTGCAGAGTTACAAGATGCACAGGGATCAGCAGGGTTCAGGCAGGCAAGCTAAGCTTGCACCTTACACACACCACAAGACAAGCCAAGATTCACAAATGCACAGTTTTGGCTAACCTTACGTCTTTGAGTTTTTCCCTTGCCTTCCTTCCCTTGGTTTGCACAGCAGCATCCCAAGCACAGCCAGCACCTGTTGGCTCAACAAGGAGATTAGTTCTCAGAGCTTCACAGTCAAAGCAACAGAGCAATAAAGCTACGGCAGAGTTCAGAGCTATGCCTGAGCTGAAAACCAAGCCACGAGAAAAATAATGACAAAGTGCAGCTAACAAAGCTAACAAAGTAATGTACCAAGTTATACTAGAATTCCTAAGTTACGTAAGCAGTTTATAAGAAAAATAAACTAAGTTACAACAAGACTAAAACAACAATGAAAGACTAAGATAACAAAAGCTACAGCTAAGACAAGTTACAGCTAGAAATAGCAATGCAGAGAGAATATATACAAGGTTGGAAATCGGTGAAGCAAGGCCAATAGTCAACAGGGCACGCGCCAAGTCCCCGGCAGCGGCGCCAAAAACTTGGTAGGCCTCTAAAGGTGTTTATATTTTTGACCTACGTGTAATACCGCAAGTGCACGGCGTCTATTGGAGACGCGGCAAGTACGGGTCGATCCCACAAGGACTAGGGGTGCTCTTGAATGATCTAAGGCTGCTTAACTGAGTTCTAAGTGAAGGTAATGTAACACAGATGTTTTTGTGCCGAAACGGCTGATGTTGAGATGTGATATAAACCTAAACTAAGGTAAACAAATAGTGACAGGGGATGCTAAGGTCTCAATTCCACCACTCACTCCTACTGTGTGCTCAACTGAGTTGAGACTTTCTTGCCTTGTGACAGATAAGGGCAGGTGTCAAACCCACCACTTATCTCTCCCTGTAATGCTTCAAAGAACAACTAAAGTGCTGACCCAGAGCACTAGTTGTCTAATTAAGTACAACTAGTCAAAGGGATCAGCATTTGGGTCTAAAGTATGAGTTGCAGTAACCTCAATGTAGTTGTAACCTAACTACAATGGATGCAAGGCATCCATTGTGAGAGAAAAACACTGGATACTTGTATTGAAGACATTTGATGATATTAAGTACTCAAGATAGTTCACAGAGTTAAAACAAAGTAGAGAATGAGGGTTTCAATGAAACCTTTGCAACTAAACTAGAACATAAATTAACACAAAATACAACTATTGACTCGCTTTGGCTAATCCGGCGTAAACCCTAACAAACTCGGTTCACTTCTATTTATACAAACACAAACCCCAAACCCTAGTTCTTGATAAAACATCAATTAAAAATGAAATAAACTCTCACCCACTTCTCTCGACTCGCGTGATGGCTCTACTCAATCATCTCGACTTCGAATCGAACATGCAATGGAGTTGGTGAAAACCCTAAACTCTATTTATCTTTAACCTAGCTTCTAGGTTTGTAAAGAAGTCGTGAAAGAGATAAACAGAGAGAGAGTGATGGCGGTAATGAGGGAGTGGTTGAGTGATGTTGTCTCCGGTGGAGGTATGGGTGAAGAAGGAGGTGGAGTTGGTGTTGTTGCGAGAGGCAGAAAGGAGCTCGTCGGGTGAGGGAGAGGAGAGAGGAAGAAGAAAGAGAAAGATGGAAGGGTGAAATGGCTAGGTCGATGGGGGTATAGGGTAGGGTAATTTCGCTGTGAAGCACGAACATCAACGGACGATGCGACAGGCCGAGCGAGCGTCGGATGGAGGCTATGATCCGAACAGTCGAGGATGGTAAGCGGTTTTTGAAGCGATTTGGTGTTGCATGGAGCATCAAGAGATGATGTATAGTGATAGAACGACCGTTGGATGTAGCCGAGGAGATCTCAATGGCTCGAGTGAGCGGGCTCGGATCCGGGTCATGGGTAGCTCTAGCCCAAGTCTTCCTTGTTGGGTTGCAACTGATTTGCGCGCGGGCTTTGGCTATCCGCTCCATAGATGTTTGACTCCAATTCTTCGCTCTTTAGCTCCTCAGTTTCTCCGGACTTTATTTATTACCTAAAAACACACAATTAATTAATACAAATATTTATTCTTGAAAACAAAGAAAACACAGAATCTGGGATAGTATCTGATTCTTGAGCACAAAAGATGAGTAAAATGCCAATAAAAATGTGTATAAATATGCACTATTTGGCACTCATCAAATACCCCCAAACCTGAATTTTACTTGTCCTCAAGTGAACAGAAAATAAGAAATCCTAACTATACCCCTGTCGCAGGTCTCTCGAATGCATTTAGCGTATGCACTAAGCCTTTAAACCCCTAGGTGTCCCTAGTGGACGAGTTGTAGTCTCGTGAGGGTTTACCAGAGGTGTACCCACAAAACCTTCTCCAACTTCAGAGTGTAAAAGAGTCCCAAGCCTCCAAGAAGCTATGAGGACATAGAGTTTCTGCATGCTAGTAATGAAGTTAGAACTATCGAAGAACGCATTCTCATCCTTAAGTCTTGAGCGAGAAGTAACCATACCATATGAAAGAATTCGGATTCGATTGTGATCATAAGCCTCGACTTCGCCTCACCATTAGGGTTTTATGATAATTGCACTCAAAAAGATCGCTTTTTAGTCTCTCATGTGTGCAGCGGGAATAAAGAGAGAAATCCCGCACACGTTGTAGGTAAGAAGGATAACCTTCCGAAATAAAATCTGAGACTCCACAAAAGTGTGGACAAAAAGAATCTTTTTCTAATGATCTCTAAGAAAGGAAAATCAACCATTAGTAAGGGGTGGGAGTACTCACTACCTTTTCACCCGATCGGCAATTAATATCACTCTCTCATAAGAAACCATAGAAACGTCTTCAATCTTCGGTCTTCGGTCTTCAAATGTTGATGACGAACTTCGAACTTTACAAAAACTTGACAAAATAATTTTTTTTCTTTTTTTTTTTTTTTTTTTTGGTTACGATAAACTCAATTTTTCACAAACTTCATTAATTCTCATCTTATTTTCTTTTCTTTGTTGTATGTAAACCTTGGACTATATCAACTTTCTTCAAATATTCTGATGTTGCTCCGCTTGCTGACGATGATGTGTTTCTATGGGTCTTGCTGATTGAGAGAGAGAGTGATGCTAAGCGCAAATCGATATTTAGAAGGAGTTTTCATCTTTAGACGTCACCCTCATGATTGACGGAATTAGCACTCAAGAGATCAAAAGTAGTCTTTGAAAGTGGTGCGAAGTTGGGTAGCTCACCATTCCTACCCGGAATTGACGTACGGTGACACACACTCTAAAAGCTTTTCTAGAAAGTCACAAAGAGTGAAGGTCGGTACCTCGCTTGATGTAAAATGGGTAGTCTCCACTATGGTTGATCACAATTCTACTACCGAATATCTAAACAAAGACCTAATTCGCCCTCCCGGTATGGTTAAATCCAACTTTAACGCTCTAATCAACTAAGAAACCCGATTGCGTTTTCCGGTACTTCCAAGTTCGTTATTTCGGTCGATTCTCTATGTAAGCATAGCTAAAAGCATGCTAGTGACTCTAAAATCTCTAAGAGTTGGAGGTTTTTACAAAAATAGTTTTGAATTTTTTTTTTTTTTTTTTTTTTTTTTTTTTTGAAAATAAAAGGTAAAATAAAAGACTAAAAACTCTATATGCAAAAATATGCAAACGCACCCCCAAACCTAAATCAAACATTGTCCTCAATGTGTCGATGAGATAGAAAAAATTTAAACAAATCACATACCGAGAGAACTATGCCGATAAGAGAAAAGGGAAGAGATTACTGGGATGTCGGCAAGAGCAAGGTTGAGCTTCATTCGTCAAGGCTAGAATCCAATATTCTCAACGGAGATCATATCGGATTAGCATAATATATGTGCAAGAAGACTCAACCGAATCAAGAAAAGAAAAAAATTAACAAGTCCTCTTTGGATATATACAATGAAAATGCACCGTAAACCAACAGTCTAAAGAGTTGAGGATCAACCCAATAGACAATATGTACAAACATTAACAGCCTTACACAAAAATAAAATGAGAGTGCAAGTAAGACTGCAAATGTGAAAGAGCTTCCCCCAAACCTAAACTTGTGAACGGGTGTGTTTGGGAGCACAAAATCTTGCAATTTTAACGGTACATCATGCAAAAGGTCTAACTCAAAATGAGTTTTACTAATAACAGGCAGACATACACATTCCAACTGTGGCTCTTTAAAAGTGTTATACCTTGATGCAAAATAGTCCAAGAGGACTTGGGAAGCACAAAGCTCTAAGCCTAAGTTAGGCATTTTCAGAAAAGTTGGTTTTGCAATTTTGTGACAAACTACACCTAGGTTGGGTGAAGGAGTTTCAATTTGTGACTTAGGAGAGAGGTTAGGTACATCTAAGTTGTTTTCATGTGCAAAATCATTTGCACCGTCACACACTTTCCTAAAGTCAGAAGAAGGTAAATCATGTTCACTTTCACAGGACAATTCCACAGGATCCATATCAACATCACATGCATGAATATCAGAAGAAGCATCATTCATAGGGTTCACAGAAGAGACACTTACTGTCTCTGAACCAAAAGATTCTACTACATTTTCAGTGTACACATGCTCTTCTAACATATCATATTCATCATCATCATCATCATAGCACAAATGCATTTCCCTAACATTCGTTTCACCTTGAAATTCCTCCCTTTCCTCATTTAGTGCATCCCAGATTTGACTCAATTTGAGTTCTAAACTCTCAAACCTTTGGTTAGTTGTATGAGTAAGACTAGAAACACTATTTTCAATCCTATCATGTTGTAACTCAATCAGGTGAAGAATCATGTTGAGTTTTTCTATTGAAGGAGAGTTTTCACTAGTGGGTATGCATTCTTCATATGGATATTCATTGTATGGTTGTGCATGAGGTTCACTAGAGAAGGGAAATTCAGACATGTTGCTCCTTATACGACTAAAAGGTGACGATTCACCAACAGTTGCGACCCAAACTGAACGGTCACATTGGTTGGCACCAGACACAACTTTATTCACATTTGGAAACTGATTTGGGGGCCCATCCAAATCCAGAATTTTCTACAATCCCTCATGATAGGTGTTGTAAAACACCTAAATATCTATCTATTGTTTATGCTTTCTTTACGAGTTTTTCTTGTAAATTATGTATCTTATGTCTGCTTTTGAGTTATTAGGTACTCTGGAGTCGCATGGAGGAAAAGAAGAAGAAATCACTCAATTTGAGCAAAAGGGCGAATACTATCGGAGCCGACCAAAGGTTAAGGGGCTGCCAACAAGGATGGCCCTTATCTGGGACTAGGGGTTGGCTGAACCCAATTATTACAACCCAAAATTCAGAGAAAATCATTTCTCTCATCATTCATTTCTCTTTCTTTGTCTGTGTGTGTGGCGACTCCATTAGAAGAAGAAAAGGAGGCATTGTATTGCTCCAGTAGAGAGGGGAAGAAAGACTCAGAAATTGTGAGAAGAAATAAGAGATTGGGGGAATTCTGCTGGTGATCGATTATTTCTGTGATTGTGTGTTAACAATCTAGGGTTTTAACTGGATTGAGAATTGGGGAAGAACATGAATCAGATCGAGACTGAGGGTTTGAAGCAGAAATTGCAGAGGATGGTGTTGTGTTTCAATTGCTCTTATGGGGAAGATGACTGGTTTGGAGTTGAGATCGATGAGGGTTTTGCATCTGTTACGATCAAGAACACGAGAGGAAGGAGAACTACAACTGCTACGGTTGCTGCTAATAGAACTAGGGTTTTGAATCTGGGTTGAAATTAACCGAAAATGCTCGAATCTAATGGATGAATGGAAGATTAGATATGGGTTCAGGGTTGCAGTTGTTGGGTTGTGTTAAAAAGGATGACGATGGTGATTCGGTGTTGTGATTGAGCTTCTGTTGCTGGTAATTGAGCAGGGAGATGAAACTGGTGGTTATGATCCATGGGTTTGGTTCAGATTCAATAAAATTAGAGTTGCAACTGAGCTGAGTGTTGAATTGATTATTTGCTATGGGTGCTTTGTCAAGGAGGTGTTAGAAGGGTTTGAAGCTGATGGTGTTGTTGTGCAGTGGCTGTGAGCTGAGATTGCATGGTTACAATGGGTCTGCTATGTTGGTAATCTTGAGCTGTTGTTGCAGTTTTGGTGCTGAGATAATGGCACTGTGGATGTTTATGCACCGGTTGAGAACTGCAGTTGGAGGTGGAATTGATAGTGAAATCTGGAGGTTACAGAGAAGATTTGTTCATGATGGGTGAATTGGTGTTGATTCTGCAAGTTTGAGCTGAGTTTAGGAGCTACAGCTGATGTTAATGGGAATAGCAGGTGGAACTGGCAATGCACAGGAACTGGAGATGAGAGTTGCAACTGTAGATATTGCTGCCATGGACTATAACTATGCAGTGAGAACTGGCAATGGGTTGGCTTTGTGCCGAGAATTTGGTGATGATGGCAGTACTGGTGGTGCAAGAAATGAAGTGAGTAATAGCAATGGTGAATGATTAAGAAGGAAACTAGTTGACTGGTTGGTTCGCAGTCGAGCAGGGAGCATATGAATCAGCTGGTATTGCAGGTTGTAGTGCTTATTGATGTGTGATTGTGATAATGGGTTATATGCATGCTTGGTGATTTTGAGCTCAGTAACAATTGAAATGGTGGTGGCTCAAGATGGTCATAAGACAGTGTTGTTGTTGCCATGAAGAAGATGTTACAGGCTGAGTCTCAGGTGGCATTGAGAGATGATGCAGGTTGTGTTGCTCAGATAAACAAGAAGATGGTGCTGGTGCTCAAAGCTTGAGCAGATGAGGATGATGCAGATTAAAAGAAATCAGTGCCGTAGAAGATGGGTTCATTTCATAGTTTCTGCTCAAAGCTTGAGCTCAGTTGGTGGTGTTGAAACTGTTGCAGGGAGTACATAAAGTTGCGTTTGCATTTAAAGCCGAGAGGGGCTGGTCCGGAGGTTGTTATTAGAGTGAGAATGGAGTAGAAAGCGAGATTAACCGAATGTGTGTGAAAATGTGGATGCAATGCTTTGTGGAACTACATGCAATGTTGTTGAGGTTGATTGTGAACCGGATGTTGTTGCTTGTTGAACCCTGCAATGACTTTGATAAGTGTTGTGGAGAATTGTAGAAATTGCAGGTGATGGCACTCGAATGGATATCTGAGCTGAAGTTGCAGAATGGTTCAGATTGTATTTGTCATGGCAGTTGAGCTGATATGTTGTTGGCAGAAAGAGGAACTGAGAAGGCAGGATTGTGAAAGAACTCAAGTCAAGGCCGAGTTAGAGCCGAGAGTTTGAGCTAATGTTGCAGCTGTAATCTGGTAGAGGTATTGCAGCTAGGTTTTATATACAAGATGGATGTGTTTTGCAGAAGTTACAACTATGGGTTGTTTGGTTTGATTTGGAGGTAGTAATGAACTGAAATGGGAAGTAAAGTTTTTGGCAGTGAACAGATGCGCTTGCAATGGTGTTACTGAGGATGTTGGTTTGATGGAGGATGTTGCGGTGCCATTATGGTCGTGACTAAGCCGGTGAAGCACAATGATAGTGCAAAGATAGCTCCGGCTTCGTGCAATGGTCCGACAAGTAAGCCAATTGGTTGGTTAGATAGCTAACTCGATTCGACTCGCTCGACTCATGACATCACCGAGTTGACTCGGTGACCTTTGGCCGAGTTGACTCAGTGACCTTTGACCGAGTTGACCCAGTTGACCGGTGACCGGGTGGACTTTGCCGGTCACCTGAGATATATTTTCCGGCCAATTTACGGCCACAATACCAGTTTTCCGGCGACATATTTTTGGGCATATTTTCTACATGGGTTTTTCTCACATATGGGATTGGTGGACTTCTATCTATTGGACTTTGGGCTTTGAAGACCTAGTTTTGGAAAAGCTACAAAAGGAAAAAGTTTTCTACAACTTTGGATATCACGTTTTATTCTTGGAACTTGGAGAGAGCCGCTTTTGTTTACGCTTCTAGGGTTTGCTTTTGTTCATCTTTTTCTATTCAATTAATATTTTTATGATGAACTCCATAGCTATGAGTAGCTAAACAATTATCATTGGTTATGGGATAAAGTTGATTTCTCAACATGTTATTTGAATCCATGAATTAGTTTTGTCTCAATAATTTATTGTTTGTGATTCACAATTAGTAGTGTTATATGACTTGAATACTTGTTAGGTTGAGTCCGGAATCAATCCGATTTGCATTCATCTCTAGAGCTATATTAGGGTTTTCAATACGGAAAAGTTGTTTATCCCTGATTCTAAGTAGCATAATTGTGGGTAGTGCTTGTAGTGATATATCCTACTAGTCACAAGTGAATCATAACTTTTGTTAAAACGGATTAGTGCTTTTACACGTTCGTTTGCATTGATTAGTCTTATTCCATAGAACTTATTGCTTTTAGGGAGTTAAACTTGATTGTGCTTTTACACTTTAGGTTGCTTTCTAGGAAGAATTCACATATGCATCTTTTAATGTGGTCGTGATGAAATTAGGGAATTAGCGGGATATACTTGCGATCAAGGTATCCTAGGACTTTTAGTAAATGAGAGATTAAAATACCAATTCTAATCGTTGATGAAAATACATGTTTGTGAATGATACTATCCCGTGACCAATATCTTCTCCTTATTGATTATTCAAATTATTTTATTGCTTTTAATTACTTTTATTTCTTAGATAAAACAAAAATCCCCCCTTGGTTACTAAGAAACTGAAATCGCATAACAACAATTGCCTCTCTGTGGATACAAACTCTTTCTTATCACGTACTTCATTTATAATTAGTAGAGTGAGAAAGTGAAATTATTTTTGCTCGGTGACAACCGGTCACCTCACATGAATAAAATTTGCCAACACAAACATTTAGAAAATGCTTAATTCTAACCATATACTCTAATGCAGACACCCGAGAGAGTTTGTTTACTTTAACATCACTACATCGGGAAAGATAGATTTTGGCATTGAATCTTTCTTTGTGAATACCTATCGTACTTACTAGTTGTTCAGTGAACGCGATGTCTTGAATTGCTCAACTTTATAATATATAAGTCTATACAATAGATAGCACATAGCTTATTTCCTTACTTCATTGGATCTTGGTTGTGTTCATTTCGCCCCGAACAATCTTGAAATTCACAAGTGCTCTTAGATTAACATAGCCTTATATTTATCAAGAAGCGGCCCCATTTCACACTCATATAGGTGATCTCCTATTTGAAAGTATTATGCCATACTTTTATAAGTCATATTAAGTTATATGATTCATTAAGAAAAAATTCTCAACCTCTCACTTGACAAGTGACACTGTTTCATCGTAGAAATGGGAGAGTAATCTCTCAATGTCTCTGGCGAGTATTTTACAACTTAGTTTTCCCTTTTGAACCTAGACCATGGGATCTCCAATAGATAAGTTTGGCTATCATTGTAACTTACTCTAGTAGTCCCATTCACTTTAATGACGCAATTACTTGCTCTCTGGATAATCCCTTTGTAAGTGGATCCGCTAGATTATCCCCGGAGCTTATATAACTCACTGTTATAATTACACTAGAGCGAAATTGCTTAATGGTTTCATGTCTTCAACGCATGTGTTTAGGCTTACCATTATACATTTTACTATGAGCCTTTGTTATAGCTACTTGACTATCGCAATGCATGTTTATTTCCGAAATTGGTATATCTTCAAGGAAATTTCAAAGCCACTCTGCTTCTTCCGCTGCTTTGTTTTAAAAAATAAACTCTGCTTCCATAGTGGGTCTAGAAATCAACGTGAAAAGACGAGGGTACCCAAATATACCTCAATCTAAAACTTTTCCACCTATAAGTCCTTTCTCCGAAAGTGATTGTCTATGGACTGAGTCGATACAATACAACTAATAGGTTCACACTTCGTGTGATCGTCTATAGATACGAGATCGAGACAATACGACAACAAGATAACTTGCGTGATTGACTATGGATACAAGATCGATACAATACAACAACGAAGTATGTTTACTTGATAATAGGTCCGGACTTAACCAAACACAATAGGATTGCTATCAAGTAAATAGGAACTAACGTTTGTGTATTTTAATTCTAATTATAATAAAAATAATAATAATTGCGGAAATAGAAAAGTAAAAGACACAACAAGATTTTGTTAACGAGGAAACCGCAAACGCAGAAAAAACCCGGGACCTTGTCCAGAATTGAATACTCTCAGGATTAATCCGCTATACAAAATCTAAACTAACTTCGTATAGTTGAGACCAAGCAACTAAACCTATAGTTCACCTAGTTTCGTTTGTATCCCTGCGCCTCCAACTTGTAATAAGTCACGCACTTGGAACAATTCCTTTGGTTCGTATTCCAAACAGTAAAGGAACAACAAATCTTTTCGGTAACAACTCTTTTCAAACAACGTGATATGATTTTGACAAAAGGCTCTTCCGTTTATCCCAATAAAATCCTTTGTCAGGTTCGTAGATCTATCTTTTCAACAACTACCAAAGTAATTGTTAAGACTTAAGACTATGCAATCAATACTCTTAATCACAAAGAATTTTATTGATGCCGATTTACTCAACTAATCAATCAAATCTATCACAAAGATAAACTAATTATAGTTGGATCCCCAGCCGATCAAGTTTTGTGCACACCAAAGATTATGAACTCAAATCAGAAATCTTCAATAAACACCGCAGACAATCAACTTGAATCTCTTGTGATCAATCACACACGAGAATGGAGTGCATTAACAATGGATTATCACAAGACGTCTTTAGATCTACAAACAGTCTAAAGATCCCCGTCGAAACTTCAACCTAGTTTGAGTGAATCTTATATCAGAAGAGAAAATTCTCAAGCATAAACAAACTAGGTGCAATCAAAGTTCAACAACCGTTAGTCAATCAAATCAATCGAAAACTAATAATAAACTACAATTATCTAGTTTCCCACCAACGGTACTCGTAGAGCTTCCCAATCCCAAATAAGTCTTTAAAACGAGCGGTCGTAAGAGATTTCGCCTAATTAGGGTACTTTCCTCTCCGAATATTCGGCTCCACCAGTAAAAACACAACAAGGTAGTTTTGCTGGATCTGAGGATTAGTTTGCACGAAATGCAAACTTCAATATTTATAGACCAAGGAAGTTTGGACTCCAAGGAATTTCCAAAACCTAAAATATTCTCAAGATATGCAATATATTTCCAAATTCGGTTTCCATAATTTCTGGAAATGCTTTGTCCAAATATTGACCGAAATCTCAGTAGAAAATCTCCAATTAGTAAATGCACATTACCAATTTTTATTTTCTAAAGATATGCATTTTAATTGCTATAAATTAAAAGCATATAAAACTAAAAACCTTAATTAAAAGATTCTCAATTTATTTCGATCCGGGATTCTCCTTTAGCTATTAAGGAATATCTTTGAACAATAAAAGATAAGAGTTACTGCACATGTTCAAAGTATTTCGACATCTTTACTTTGTAAATCCTTTTTCATATTTACAATATTGGAACCGATTTGCCACACTTCCAAACAAGTTTAGAATTGGTTCATCTGACTACCAAGAACTATGTGATTGATTATCCTATCAAATCACCAATCATGGGTTTCACGGTTCTACCAAAACAAGTTTCGGTTCTACCTCCATGTAGGTACTAGGATCGGTCACACAAGTTTAGAAGACAATTCAAAGTAGAACAAAAAAATTAAGCTTCAAGTTTAAGAATCAGGTAAGTATGAAAACAAAATTAAGATTACATAATTGTTGCACTAATCAAATACCATTATTTCTTACTGTTTATCTATACAAATTATTATGAGTTGAGCTCTCAACAAGAGTAACAAAAAAAAAACATGAGCCTTTACTAATCAAGCCATGATGAAATAAATGTTGTTTAACGAAAATTAGAATAATTATAAAATATAGTTGCGGTTAATCTTCGTTTATTCCATTAATGAAAAATTGGTGGTGATAGTGGTGGTGGTGAGTCGGAGAATAGTGGTGGTGGATCTTGTTTTTTTTTTCCATAACTGGAAAAAAGCAAAATAAAACAAAAGGCGAAGGACAAGAGAGATGGGAAAAATAATACATGGTTGCTATCCATAGCTAATGTAGTGATTGATGGGCATCGTTGAAATTGGTGGAAATATATATTTTTCGTTAATGGGATTTTGTTATCTGTTTGGTTATTATCTCTGCTTATGAGACTTGAGAAGTGAAACTTATGAGTATTCAATCACATTCGTTAGAAGCAGGGAAGATGATCACCAACAACCCCGGTTAATGAAGATAGCTTGGGTTTCTTTTGCTGAATGTCTGTCAAACACATAAATAACTCTAATAATGGTGTCTCGTTGTGTCATTCCCAATTTGGAAATTCGATCTCGAACTTAAGCTAATATAAAGAATCCTGTTATAGGGGCTGAAGAAAATATTAGAGGGGATGATATAATAGGAAAAAAAGGGTCATTAGATGGTAATTTCAAAAGCAACTTATAAAAAAATGATAATGACTAACTAACCCTTACATAGTTTAGTGTTGATAATCTAGTTTAGTGTTGATAATCAAGTTTCAATTATATTTACTCTAAAACAAAATAAAAAATCAGATTAGTTTTAGAGTTTAAAAAAAAAGTGTAGAAGAGAAAAAATGAAAAACTTTTGTGATATTTGTGAAACCCTGGGTTTTGATTCACTCAACCAAAGTGAGTGATTCTAGTGACAAATTTGAGATGGGTGAATCTTTATATGATAGAGAAAACAAGTATTACATTCCTCTTGATGGAGATCCGGATATGGAGTATTTGTTAGATGGTAGAGAGGTTTTAACTAAAAGTGATGGTCAATCTCAATCAATTGAAGAAATTAACCAACAAAGTGAAGAACCAGTTGTTGAAAATGACCAGGTATATCCCTAAATCAGTTCCAATTAGCTTTTTGTTGCTCAAAATCATCTAAAGTACGTAAAAAATCCAAACTTTTACATTTTCAGAGATACTTATGGTTGTAATTTATCATGTAACCAACCGTAATTATTAGTTACGGTTCAGGACTGATGAACTACCAACCGTAACTGGTTAAATTTTGGGAAAACCCAATCGTAAAACCAGTTACGGTTGGTAGACAAATTCACGAGACGAACCTGTAACTAAGTGTTGATGGTGGTTTTTAGATTAGGTTTAAAATAGTAAAACCTTGCATCGAGATGTGACGTTACTCCGCAAGGAAACAGAGCCACATGTGCTAAGCTCTCCCTTTGGCATACTTATTGAGCCGCTCAATACACTTACATGAAATTTATCCAGGTGGCAAATGTAGCAACCATCCCGGATGTTACGTGAATTAGGCACCTCGCGTATATTCACTTAATATAAGATCCTCTCGAATACCTTCTATGCTATGTTCTATGGCTGAACCCTTAATGTTGATATGGCATGATGATTTGTGTTCACTCGCAGCAGAGTAGCACGAATCTCCAAGTATCAAGGATAAGGTCTTTGCATAAGGTATTCGAATCAGAAAAGCATGCTGCTCTCTGGCAATGAACTTAAAAGAACTCTATGTCAACACATAGAACTCAATCAATCGTCCTGACTAACTTACAGAAGTTAGGGTTTCGCGCCTCGCGCAATGTACCAAACCTTTCTTGTCAAAATTAAGCCTAAGTAATTAATCCGCTATGGATTAGAAGGTGCAGAACCTCGCCCAGAATAAGAAAACAGGGAGCCGCTGCAGTAAAGAGAGGCGTGGCTATGCCTTAGGCCAGCTAGCGCCATTAGCCACGCCCCGACCCTATTTTTCTCGACCAATCAGGTCGCTTTAAACTCGCCACACGCACATAAGTTGTGGCTAGGCCCATGCTTGTCGGCCCCACTTCTAATCGACCAATCAGAATGCGCCAAAGCCGCCACACTCTCACCAGAAGTGTGGTCGCGCCTTGTGTTTGGCCGCCCCCCTTTTGTGGCCAATCAAATTTCTCTAAACTTGCCACCATACGTTAAAGGCCAAACACACCCTGCCGCGCCACCTTGCTAAAGTGACAAGCCAAACGCGCCCTACCACAACAACATATTGGTCGGCATGCCAACATGCCACTCTACCGCGATAGCATGCCAACATGCCACTCTACCGCGGAAACTTCGCAACATGCCAATTTCACAACATGCTACCTCGCAAACTTGCCACTTCGTGGCAACCTGTCATAAATAGCCACCCACGAAAATTCCTAATCCTACGACCGTTTCCACACTATGGCCATCCTTTGGCATAGCCATGGCACTGTTTGCACAAAAGTAGCGACATGCCGCAGCCGCATGCCACGTGGACTAATTAGGGTTTCGACATGCCAAACCCTAATTCGGGCAAATTACTACCAAATCCAAATAGCGTTTCCCGGAGCAATGGGATTGGCGTGGCAACAGGGCCAATGTTGCCACGCCACATGTGGGTCCGACTCCATGGCGCCAAAACCAAGTCTTGGCCACGCCAAGCCCTAATTCTTCCACGATGAA
The DNA here is from genome assembly GCA_023531295.1 of Papaver armeniacum. NCBI lineage: Eukaryota > Viridiplantae > Streptophyta > Magnoliopsida > Ranunculales > Papaveraceae > Papaver > Papaver armeniacum. Next base: position 179,019 of record JAJJWW010017156.1, read on the forward strand.
TTCTTCCACGGCACCTTAGCCACGCCAAGCCCTAATTCTTCCACGACGAATTCTTCCCGGCACCTTGGCCACGCCAAGCCCTAATTCTTCCACGACACCTTGGCCACGCCAAGCCCTAATTCTTCCACGCCAAGCCCTAATTCTTCCATGGCGAATTCTTTCACGGCGCCAAACCCTAACTTTGGACATACCTCAACATTACCGGCATACCCATATGCCACGGCTACGCCATTGGCATGCCGCTATGCCGCCACTGGCATGCCATTAGCATGTGGCTGACGCCACTTCGTTATACAAAAAGATGTGGCCATGGCCATCCTTCTTCATGAGATGCAATCTCAGCCATCCAAGTTCGCTACCGAACTGATGGACTTGTGGCAACTCTTAGGCGACCAACCGCCTAAACCCAATGACCATGGCTACGCTAGGCGCCACTTGCACCATCGTGCCACTGGCATGCACAAGTAATGCCGCAATGCCACCGCGCCATTGTCAGGCGCCAACACAAGGTAGCCACAATCAATGGCTACCCTTATTCATAAGATGCGATCTCGGCCATCGAAGTTCGCCACCAAACCGGTAAGCTCGCGACAAGTTTTAGGCAACTAGCCAAAACGAGCCTAGCATCACATGCTATTTACTGCGGCAAGCCTCTCGATTTTAACTTGCCATACGTATCAAAGTGCTACATGTTTTCCATGAAAACACTCGATACATCAAAATATGTCATAAAGCGGGGATGCTCATCAGGGTATTGGTCTGGAGGTTTACAGCGTGCGGCGTGCAATGCGCCCGTTACAAGAAAGTGTCATGAAATGGGATAATTAGTGGTGGTGAAAAGTAACGGTGTAAACAATTCATTTCCTTCATCATGGAAGCGTAATGACTGGCGGTTACACGAATTCACTTCCCTCATCATGGAAGCATAACGTCTAACAGTTACACGTTACTCTTTTCTTCCACCACTCAATCGTTTCCACTTCCTACGAGACCCGGGTACGTTTCACTATGACTTGTATAAATAGACCTATTTCCACCAAACAACAGGTTTTGGTTAGGAGAACAATACAACATCCGAAATCATTTGATAGCTTTTTCATCTAGCTAGCTTGATTCAACTTTACGATACAAGTCACAAAACGTCCACACTTCCAGAATCAACTATTCTGGTCTCAACACTTTCTTCGCTTCTCTCCCTAAGACCAAACCTTCTCCTTCACTTTTTGACCGAAGCAAGCCTGGAAAGGCCATTTCTTGGTTTAGGACAGGATTGTACAGATTGATCTCTCGAATCAAAAGTACTCCCGTGCAGTACATTGTTTAGGGTTTAGATTCGTTGCTCACCTACACACACCCAAAATTACCAAAATCAGCAGAAACGGTTTTCACCCTCAAACAATTGGCGACCACATTGGGAAATTAATCTCTCGGTTACAATATCAATTTCCCAATTCGATTTTATCGTTCAACTCCGATCTCAAGATGGTAGAACTCAGGTCAGGATCAGTAACAAACCCTGAGAAAACTGGCGCCGAAATTATTCTCGGCATTAACGTTTCTCCCAGTGGTGCTAATACGCCACCTGTCAACACCAGCAACATGGAGAATGTTCCTTCAGGTGTTACACCTCCAATCACAAGAGCCAGAGCCTCTGCCGCGGAAAATGCTCCTTTGGGTGTTACACCTCCAATCCCCAGAGCCAGAGCCGCTATCCCCGCTCCCGATATTTCGTCAAGTATGACACCTCCAACCTTCACCAGAGCCGCAGTTACTCCGCCGTCAGGACGAGAAACTGGAGGAACCAGAGGAAGCCGACCATATATTACTATTGTTGATTTGATGGAAAGACATGAGGTTCTCGCTAGAGCTCAGACGGACATGGCCTCAACTCAAAAGGAGGTACTTGTTTTTCTCAAGACACTAACAGAGAGGCTACCACAAGAATCGCGTCAGCCAGAACCAATGAGGAACACCTCCGATACCCCTGGCGTCAGCACCTCAACATGGCGCACCTTTGTAGGTGAAGAGATTCGCCCAGGAACTCCAGCGGAAGGAAATCAACCGTCCAATTTTGTCACACGAGAAGATTTGGAATGACTTCTCCGAAACCGAGACAAAAGCGATTTCATGGACATACATCAGCATCAACCCCTGTATCCTCCGGAAATACAAAGAATTCCTCTTCCAAGGGGGTACTCTTCCCCTCAATTCTCTCTGTATGACGGCACCGGTAATGTGCGTGAACATGTCTCTCGATTCTTGGAGGCCCAGGGGAGCACGAATACAATCACGTTTTCCGTTTAAGGGAGTTTTGAAATCACTTCTTTGGAAGAACATACACATGGTACAACAGCATTACGCGTCTGACATGGTTGCGGCTTTCTACAAGAAGTACTTCTTTGTATCTGAGCAAATTACCTTCTCAGATCTAGGAAGGATGTTCCAACGAAACAACAAACATCTGAATGATTTCGTCAAAAGATTCAGAATTCAAGCGCTAGATTGTCATGACCAGAACGTGACCGAACATCAATTGGTGGATTCTTGTATCAATGGGATAATTCCCATCTACCGCGCCTTACTAGAGAATCTGCGATTCCATACATTCTCTGAACTTCATGAGGCAGCAAAACGGTCGGCCACAACAACACCAGCGTTATTGGAAAGAACCAGGCCAACCAGAAACGAGGACGCATGTGAAACTCGAGGAAATAGACGCCTCTTCAATAAGCAATACAACACTAGTCCCTCCTCTGTGAGCGTGGTAGACGAAGGAGGAAAAAGGAACGCTACAGCAGCAGAACAACAATCCAAACGCGCAGCGCCAACGTGACAGGCAGCTCCATCACGGAAGACCACCGCTAAAGCTCCCATGCGACATCAAGAAGATGGAGAAAACGTCCTGGATTTCCCGTTCCCAATCGAGGAAGATATTGAACTCTTGGAAGCATGGATCCAAGACGGCGCCATCAGACAACCTCCTACCAGACGCCCACCAACCGAAGCGGAAATGGCAAACCCCAAATATTGCCGCTACCACAGATTTGTCCACCACCCGACCAGTGACTGCAATAAGCTAAAGCATATCTTCAAAGAAAAGATAGAGTCAGGGGAGCTTAGACTGGGCAATGGAGGAGTTCACAGAGATCCACTTCTATTCAGGAGTTACATGGTCTCTGGGGACTCTGTACACGAGACTGTTGATAGACACATTTTTTGTGTCTAAGTTGTTCTCAATGTTCTGTATTGTTAGTGCTCGATTTGGACTAATATTGTGTTTTTATGTGTTTTTAGGTATTTATGGAGATAAACATTTTTTGGAAACTAGGGAATAACTTAGAAGAATCATTTTTTGGAAATATTTTTTTGTTAGTGCTCGATTTGGACTGATAATAACTTAGAAGAATCAATTGACCATTTTCAGGATTCTGATGTTCTAGAAATTAGGGAAATTATGACTAGTCTATCTAGAGACACTGAAAACTCTAAGTTTGGGGGTGATTATCACTCTCCTAGTGCCTTACCTTTATCTCGAGAAAGTCCCCTCACTTAGGACTGGACATCCGTGCCTCAACCATTTTACAAGATTATCTTCATACACTTTTTCCTGAACCTAGTTGTGTCCATAAAGAAGTTCAGTTGTTAGAAACCCATCCTCTGGTTGATGTGGTTAACCCAGGCTATGATACCTCGATTGACTTTGTTTTCCCACCAAAAACGTTTTCTCCGATTGTGGGAACTTATGAAATTCAAATGTGTCAAATATTAAGTTTCGAGACTAAACCTAATTACTTTAGGAGATTAGGGGTCGACATATTTGTTTAAGGAAAACCACCACTCTCTTTGTGGTCATTTGTCTCGAGTCAAATCTGATTGACTTAGAGGATCCCCAATTATTCAGGTTATTGTTATGTGCTTCTAAGTTCCTACTTGAGTATTTCCAGACTCTACAACCTGATCTTAAGAATCCTTCCTTTGAGGAAATCCAGCCGATAAAAACTTTTTATCTAGACCCTTTTATAGAGCCTGAACCCGAACCACAACTAGATATAGTTGTCTTAAACAAAAAAAATAGATAAGGGTGTGTTGGATATCTTCCTGGTCTGTTGCAGTCTCCTCTTCTTGTGGGTAGCACTTTTTGATCAGTGACCCGGTGATTATTCCGTTTACATTGCTATATGATTCTTCGAGGTGACTAATCCTTTCCAATGTCTGGCTGAAGACTTTAAACTTAGCACTTCTTGGGAGGTAACCCATGCTCATGCAACACGGTAATATCTTTCCTTAACTCTTTTGCTTCAAGTGGTAACAATTTCTCCTTGTTCATACTTTTAATTTTATCTTTAGAACATTGAGGACAATGTTAGATTTAAGTTTGGGGGTATGGGAGAAACTTTTCAGTTGCAATAAATAAACTCCAGAGACTAGAAATTTATGCTTATTAAGGTTGGCACTAACTAATCTAAGTGGATGGGAACATCTTGGTTGTAGGAGTTGAGGAACCAATCGATTAGATGGAAACATCTAGAAGAGTCTATTCATAAAAGCACATAGCTCAGGTGTTAGAAAAGAAAACATGGTAGTTTCGCCATATCCTCGTGATGGAAACATCGAAAGAATCCTGCTCACTTCTTTTTTTTTTTTTTTTTTTTTACCATTGCTAGGGTGAAATAGAATGGCTAAGTTACAAAAAAAAAAAATAATAATAATTTGAGACCAGACCATCAGACCAACCAGAATAAATTCAATAAAGTCGACCATTTGGTGCCCTTGTATATGCCGGTTGTGTTGACCTAGAGTTAGGATTATCACCCGCTGGTTCCCTTGTATATGCCGGTTGTGTTGATATTAGTCGGGCCAGTATCTCGGTCCATTAGGATAGGTTCACCTTAGTCAACATCATCTACGTTTTCTCTACATCCATCTTCTTAATCTATCCATGTGATTGGTTGACTCCGGTTTATGATGCCCAGAAACTATCTGAGTAGAGCTCTATCACTTTATATGAATTTTAGTATGCTTGAGTGCAAACTCGTGTACATCAATTGGAATTTCGCATCAGGGTACTTCCTCCTATAGTCAATGATTGTAGGCCAACCAAGGAGATTCTCTAGTGCCTTCCAAGGTTCTGCGTAGATAGCTAGGGTCTGGAGTAAAGGTTTTGTGGGTACACCTCTGGTAAACCCTCCGGAGACAACACTCCACCACTAGGGCCACCTAGGGGTTCAAATGATTTTTATTTTCTAGAATAAATTTGCTCGAGGACTAGGAAATAATAAGTTTGGGGGTATTTGATAGACACATTTTTGTGTCTAAGTTGTTCTCAATGTTCTGTATTGTTAGTGCTCGATTTGGACTAATATTGTGTTTTTATGTATTTTTAGGTATTTATGGAGATAAACATTTTTTGGAAAAATCGGCTCGAAAAGTTGTCTAAAGTACCCTGAAGAACGTGTCATTCGGACTCTCACATTGGATAAGGGGCACTCAATTACTAAGGGGCACCTTCTTTACTATCAGCACCCCAGCAACGGATAGGGGCACTCCATCTCTTTCTATTTGAAGCAGCAGTTTTGGCGGGAAAACTTTCACTCTCGCCTGTATATTTTGGACGCGACTTATAAAAGATTCTGTTGGAAGTTTTCAAGGGTTCAGAATTGGTAATAATCTGTTACGACAATAAAGGGGTGGAATATGGTTTGGAAACGTTAAAAGGAAGAGGGAGGATGTGGGAAGTAAAACAGGGTAACAAATATTCTCGGCATTATGTTTTGAGTTATAAAAGATTTGGTGAGATTTTGTAAACGGATTTTGGTTAATACCAGCCTGTTTTATCACAACAAGATGGTAAGTGTTTTAATACGAGAAAAGAAAGTCAAATCAAGAGGATTATTCGTAGACAGAGAGTATATCATTCCCGGAATATTTTTTTGAATAAATATGGAAGATACGAACTGATTTGGGGAGAATATTATCTTGGGTGTTATTCTGCACTGACTGAAGGAGATTTGAACGTGTAAAGAGATAAACAGCAGGTTTCACATTTATTTCATTGATTGAGAAAATCTCGTAGCCATGCAGCGAAGTAAAGAAGGAATATATGGAGTTACTACAAGGATTTTCTCGACCTTTGGAGCATAAATAAAGTGTTTGGGAGCAGAGAAAGGGAGATGGAGAGTTTGGGATAGAATTGGGAGAAGACAGAGGCGAGAATCGAGTTGCAGAGAACTTTTCTGCTGCTGCTGTTGGGAAGAACACGAAGAACATAAGGCGCATGGGGTACCATCGTAAATGCTACAATAACAACGACACATCAACGTGGGTCGTATTCCTACAGCGACATTTACCATTTATCGTACGCTGTAACAGTGGTTTGTAACGCTTCTCATGTTGCAAATTCCTGGTTTATTTGATATCTCTCATTTTTATCATTTGTAAGCACCTTTGAGCAATAAAATCATATTTTGAGCGTGTTTCCAACATGATGAGCTAGACCCCATTATTGGGACGACGGAGGAAGACGAATTTCATACATGGGTAAAATTATTTAATTCTTTTTATGACTTTTGCATTAATTTTAATTGAAATATGATTTGAATTAATTGGTTGTCATTTAATTTGATGAGGTATGCTTAGCTTAAATGTTTTGATACATCATGCTTAGGATTTACAACCAATCTTTTGAGAATCTATCTTGGCAAAAATAAGAGTCCATGTTTTTATTTGTTGAGCGATAATTGTTAAAAAAATTAATATTTGAACCTTTTGTTATGAGTTGCCCGAATCCTGAGTCCCAGCACATCTCTTCATCCTGTGACAATATTTGTATATATTTTTCTTTTATTTTCTTTTTAATTCTTAAAATCAATCTCATCAAGGCCGAGTGAACGATAACCTTTCTTACTACAACATCATTGAGATTACATCAATTTTTGGCGACGTCCGAGTGAACGATAACCTTTTTTTTTTTTTTTTTTTTGGGACATTGAACATTGGACTTTATTTTTAAAACCCTAAAGAAGGGTTGGTTAAATATAAACTGCACAGGGAAGGACGACAGTTACGATACTGTCTCGGCCCCTTGGGTTCGTACATGACATAGGAGTTGTGGCCCGAGTCGACCTCAAAGGTTCATCCCCCGTCTGGAACGGGAGCTAAGAATTCTAAACACCCGCGAATGCCCCCGTCAGGGGGGGTTTCTTGGATGATTTTGTATGCATATATGTTGAGGACCTGAAATCGGATTTAATTTTCTAGTAAAGGGCAAGGCCTGGCCATATCAAGATAAGGACTCGGATTTCATCACCGTTTCCTTCTTGCCCGCCTTAGGAACACGTAACCTACGCGAACCTAAGCCTTAAAATATTGACTAAAACGAGACTGATAGGGTAACGAGCTTAACAGGAAAGTCATTCGAAAAATATTGGTTACTCTTTTAAGCATACTTCGAAGTTCACGATGGTTTCTGTGAGTTGAATGCGTGACTGCGCCGCCTTGTAATGCGGTGAGGCCTTGGGTATCAAATCTCCACGTAGCTTCCCTCGCCTCTATTCAACTTACTTCAACTCGGATTGATTCCATAGGGGTCTGCTTAAACTGTAACGAATTCCCTTTCGAAGGATTAGAAGCTGGTCTAGAAACAATCTAAGTGGAGCCATCATGCTTTTTGTTTGCTAGAAATCAGTAGGTTAGTTGTGGTCGAGTTAGCCTTGTTTGTGTTTGTTTTCCCTTGTAGTTAGGATGTCAAACTGGTATTATAACAGCCAATATAATGATTATCCGACTGAGTTTCAAAATGGATGTTACTACTTTGACCATAGTGTGAATAGTGGTTGGGAACATCAGCCTTTTCAAGGTTATGGCTCATACCATGATGTGCCCAATTACTATCCACACACGCACGGGTCATACGAGCAAAATTCTTATGTTTCTCCTTTAGAAGAGTCTCTCAGGAAATTAGAGGAGACGACACGTAAGTTAGCTAAGATGAACAACTTAGTTTATGACGAAAGAAAACTTTCTATAGAGGAATCCCTCAAGATGATAGCTGAGACGAACGAAAGAATTGCTCGAAATAATCTTGATTTCCAATACAGTGTTTCCAATAATACCCTTAAAAATGAGGATAGTTATTTGCATAATCAAGATGACGAGGATAAAATTGGTAACACTACTTGTTTAGATGAGGTTCAACCATTTTCATGTTATGATTATGATGAGGATAGTGTTGATGAAGAATTTGAAATATGTAGGCATAGTGATCAGGAATTTATTGAACTTTATAATGATAGTACTATTTCTGGTTCAAATCCCAATAATTTTAATGATTATTCAACTATTCGAAAGGACGAGGATTTGACTAGAGATGCCACCGTTTTAGACGATGTAGTTCATGATCCTTTAGCCTGCAATATGTTGGATAATCCATTATTTGATGTGCCTATAAGTGAATCGAGGAAGTAACTATGATTAACACCTTAGTTAACGAGCCTTTACTAGAAACTTTATTTGATAATCCTTTATATGATTGTGATGATGGTTTAGAGGAAAGAGTTTACCCCGAGAATACAGTTTTAGAGTCTAGTGATTTAGAAACACTAGTCTTAGAAGACGATAAACTCGTAGAGATGAGTAAGGATGCATTACCCGATAATAACTTAGAAGAATCAATTGACCATTTTCGGGATTCGATGTTCTAGAAATTAGGGAAATTGTGACTAGTCTATCTAGAGACACCGAAAACTCTAAGTTTGGGGGTGATTATCACTCTCCTAGTGCCTTACCTTTAACTCTCGAAAGTCCCCTCACTTAGGACTGGACATCCGTGCCTCAACCATTTTACAAGATTATCTTCATACACTTTTTCCGAACCTAGTTGTGTCCATAAAGAAGTTCGGTTGTTAGAAACCCATCCCCGGTTGATGTGGTTAACCTGAGGGCTATGATACCTCGATTGACTTTGTTTTCCCACCAAAAACGTTTTCTCCGATTGTGGGAACTTATGAAATTCAAATGTGTCAAATATTAAGTTTCGAGACTAAACCTAATTACTTTAGGAGATTAGGGTCGACATATTTGTTTAAGGAAGACCACAACTCTCTTTGTGGTCAGTGTGTGAGTCAAATCGATTGACTTAGAGGATCCCCAATTATTCAGGTTATTGTTATGTGCTTCTAAGTTCCTACTTGAGTATTTCCAGACTCTACAACCTGATCTTAAGAATCCTTCCTTTAAGGAAATCCAACCGATAAAAACTTTTTATCTAGACCCTTTTATAGATCCTGAACCCGAACCACAACTAGATGTAGTTGTCTTAAACAAAAAAATAGATAAGGGTGTGTTGGATATCTTCCTGGTCTGTTGCAGTCTCCTCTTCTTGTGGGTAGCACTTTTTGATCCAGATGACCCATGATTATTCCTATTTGTTGCTATATGATTCTTCGAGGTGACTAATCCTTTCTGAAGACTTTAAACTTAGCACTTCTTGGGAGGTAACCCATGCTCATGCAACACGGTAATATCTTTCCTTAACTCTTTTGCTTCAAGTGGTAACAGTTTCTCCTTGTTCTTACTTTTAGTTTTATCTTTAGAACATTGAGGACAATGTTAGATTTAAGTTTGGGGGTATGGGAGAAACTTTTCAGTTGCAATAAATAAACTCCAGAGACTAGAAATTTATGCTTATTAAGGTTGGCACTAACTAATCTAAGTGGATGGGAACATCTTGGTTGTAGGAGTTGAGGAACCAATCTGATTAGATGGAAACATCTAGAAGAGTCTATTCATAAAAGCACAGAGCTCAGGTGTTAGAAAAGAAAACATGGTAGTTTCGCCATATCCTCGTGATGGAAACATCGAAAGAATCCTGATCACTTTTTTTTTTTACCATTGCTAGGGTGAAATAGAATGGCTGAGTTACAACAAAAAAAAAATAAAAAAAAAAAAATATATATATATTGAGACCAGACCATCAGACCAACCAGAATAAATTCAATAAAGTCGACCACTGGTGCCCTTGTATATGCCAGTTGTGTTGACCTAGAGTTAGGATTATCACCCGATGGTTCCATTGTATATGCCAGTTGTGTTGATATTAGTCGGGACCAGGTATCTCGGTCCATTAGGATAGGTTCACCTTAGTCAACATCATCTACGTTTTCTCTACATCCATCTTCTTAATCTATCCATGTGATTGGTTTACTCCGGTTTATGATGTCCAGAAACTATCTGAGTAGAGCTCTGTCACTTTATATGAATATTAGTATGCTTGAGTGCAAACTCGTGTACAACAATTGGAATTTCGCATCAGGGTACTTCCTCCTTATAGTCAATGATTGTAGGCCAACCAAGGAGATTCTTTATTGCCTTCCAAGGTTCTGCGTAGATAGCTAGGGTCTGGAGTAAAGGTTTTGTGGGTACACCTCTGGTAAACCCTCAGGAGACAACACTCCGCCACTAGGGCCACCTAGGGGTTCAAATGATTTTTATTTTCTAGAATAAATTTGCTCGAGGACTAGAAAATAATAAGTTTGGGGGTATTTGATAGACACATTTTTGTGTCTAAGTTGTTCTCAATGTTCTATATTGTTAGTGCTCGATTTGGACTAATATTGTGTTTTTATGTATTTTTAGGTATTTATGGAGATAAACATTTTTTGGAAAAATCGGCTCGAAAAGTTGTCTAAAGTACCCTGAGGAACGTGTTATTCAGACTCTCACATTGGATAAGGGGCACCTTCTTTACTATCAGCACCCCAGCAACGGATATGGGCACTCCATCTCTTTCCATTTGAAGCAGCAGTTTTGGCGGGAAAACTTTCACTCTCTTTGTATATTTTGGACGCGACTTATAAAAGATTCTCGTTGGAGATTTTCAAGGGTTGAATTGGTAATAATCTATTTACGACAATAAAAGGGTGGAATATGGTTTGGAAACGTTAAAAAAGGAAGAGGAAGGATGTGGGAAGTAAAACAGGGTAACAAATATTCTCGGCATTATGTTTGAGTTATAAAAGATTTGGTGAGATTTTGTAAACGGATTTTGGTCAATACCAGCCTGTTTTATCACAACAAGATCGTAAGTGTTTTAATACGAGAAAAGAAAGTCAAATCATGAGGATTATTCATAGACAGAGAGTATATCATTCCCGGAATATTTTTTTGAATAAATATGGAAGATACGAACTGATTTGGGGAGAATATTATCTTGGGTGTTATTTTGCACTGACTGAAGGAGATTTGAACGTGTAAAGAGATAAACAGCAGGTTTCACATTTATTTCATTGATTGAGAAAATCTCGTAGCCATGCAGCGAAGTAAAGAAGGAATATATTGAGTTACTACAAGGATTTTCTCGACCTTTGGAGCATAAATAAAGTGTTTGGGAGCAGAGAAAGGGAGATGGAGAGTTTGGGATAGAATTGGGAGAAGACAGAGGCGAGAATCGAGTTGCAGAGAACTTTTCTGGCTGGCACGTTGGGAAGAACACGAAGAACATAAGGCGCACGGGGTACCGTCGTAAATGCTACAGTAACAACGACACATCAACGTGGGTCGTATTCCTACAGCGACATTTACCATTTATCGTACGTTGTAACAGTGGTTTGTAACGCTTCTCATGCGTTGCAAATTCCTGGTTTATTTGATATCTCTCCTTTTCATCATTTGTAAGCACCTTTGAGCAATAAAATCATATTTTGAGCGTGTTTCCAACATGATGAGCTAGACCCCATTACTGGGACGACGGAGGAAGACGAATTTCATACATGGGTAAAATTATTTAATTCTTTTTAAGACTTTTGCATTAATTTTAATTGAAATATGATTTGAATTAATTGGTTGTCATTTAATTTGATGAGGTATGCTTAGCTTAAATGTTTTGATACATCATGCTTAGGATTTACAACCAATCTTTTGAGAATCTATCTTGGCAAAAATAAGAGTCCATGTTTTTATTTGTTGAGCGATAATTGTTAAAAGAATTAATATTTGAACCTTTTGTTATGAGTTGCCCGAATCCTGAGTCCCAGCACATCTCTTCATCCTGTGACAATATTTGTATATATTTTTCTTTTATTTTCTTTTTAATTCTTAAAATCAATCTCATCAAGGCCGAGTGAACGATAACCTTTCTTACTACAACATCATTGAGATTACATCAACTGTGCAATCTATGATGCAACATGTGTGCGAAATTCTCTATCTCTCTAAGACACAGCGTCAAAATATCTTCACAGCCCTTAACCGTGTTGTATCAGGCAAGTGACTCTTTCCTACTGAAGAAACCACGCCAGAACCCCAAACTCTCTCGGGAAGCGGTACTGGAAATACAATTGGGGACTGCTGACCACGGTTTACCTGAGGGACACCGAGCTCGACAACACATTAATAGACGCGGCCTCTGACTTCAACATTGCTACTATCAAAACTCTGAGAGCTTCGGGAGTTTCGAAGCAGGAGGTTACCCGTTCCCCAACCATCGTCAAAAACTTGGAAGGGAAGGCGATGGACGCATATGGCTACATCAACCTTGAAGTCAAGGTGGGAGACACTCTAACACATGGCAAATTCTACATCGTCAAAGAACTCTCAAATTACGACATGATTCTGGGGCGCGCATGGGTACACAGCAACAAAGCGAAGTTAAGAGCATCCCCTCTGCCGATTACGGTACCCGAAAGAATTTCCAACAAGCCTTCCAACTTGGAAGATTACATGTTGTCGTATCAACAACTTACCAATGTAACTCAATTGCCTGGAGAAAGCCCGTCGACGTTCATCTGCAGATTCCGAGCACAAGTAAGCTTGGTTAAACAACCCTTTCCGCACCCAATCACCTCTCCTCTCGGCCAGGCGTGGGGACTCAGTCCGATTATCAACCCGGGCATCATTAGGAGATGTGAATGGGACGTTGGGCCTTTCAAGCGCTTTGTCAAAAATCTGGAAGCGGTTACAACCAAAGATGACGAGCTCAAAAATCAAGTGGTTGCGCAACGCCTAAACCCGTTTCAAATTGGAGATGTGGTAGTCAAGACGACCTCATTTCAAGTTGGAGATATAACAGTGAAGATAGCCGCTCGCTCGACCCGATCCGCTTAAAGGAAAGGAAGATGAGCCATACCTGGTGGCGGATGTTATCTTGGGCGGTTTCTGCAAACTCATCAATACCGACAAATTGGAAGGTGTGACGATTCACTCGCGATGGCTCAAACCATTCAATACCTAAAACGTTGTGCTACCTTCACCTCCATCGTTATCCTTTCAGCATTTCCTTCAGCATTTTTACCTTTTCACGCAATGATTGTAACTTCTCTAAAATGGTTGCACCGCTTTCATTCATAAGTAGAGTTTTCAATTTCAATTAAAAGAACATCTTTCCTTAAAAAGTTTCCCAAATCATCTTAAAGGGAAAATACCAAGTAAACCCAAACTCTCATAGAGTCACTACCCGGCGATTGAAAACCAGAGAAACCAAACCACCACAAAAATATCTATCCAAAAGCAATATTGGAGAAGCACGCAGTTCTAATCCAAAATTAGGAAACTTCTGAAAAGTTGTGCCAACAATTCTAGGTATATTAACTTCTCCATTGGGTTTGTGACCCTGTACTAAATCATCATCATAAACATCATCAACCTGGGAATCAATAGGAATATCACAATAAAGATTATTAAAAGAAACCTTATAGATAGAGTGTAATGTTTCTAAGTCGATAGACTTAACTACGGTCTCTTCGGAATTAACATATTCTTCATAAGCATCATTGTTATAGCACTGATATGTCACACCGTCTAAAAGAATGGTGTCCTCAATCCTAAACTCATCCTTTTGAATAGGCGAGTGATTAATAACACGATCAGGAGTTGGACTAAATACACCACCTTCACTTGGTATGACAATGTCTCTATTCCTATGATCACAACTATCAAGTTCATCATCATTCTCCATACACATTGATTCATTAGCTAAAACGGTTTCATCATAAATATCAAGAGTATTAGAAAAATTAGAACTTGTCTCCTCGATAAGACCAAAATCTTTTACCGACTGTGTTAGTTGAGCAATCGACAAATCAGTTTGTTCAGCAAGTTGAGCAATATGAGCATGGGTTTTACTCAGCTCATCAAAAAATAACTCATTAGCTTTGGTCTGTTCAACAATGTCAATATTGAGGCGTTCTAGCAAAGATAGTTGTGATGAAGATGAGTCACAGTAAGATTGATCATCTCTCTCATACCGTGACGAAGAAATGTGTGAATAATAATTGGAATCAACAAATTGTGGCTCATAACCAGGGTAAGGTTGGTAATGATCATAACCTTCACAAGGTACGGAATGATCATACCTATGAGAATAATTCCAATCATTATTTACACACTCAGCAGGTTCTTGATAATGAGAAGGTGCATACGCATACTCAGGTGAAATATCAAATGACTCCTCTGTCTCAGTTCTTTTGGTAAGATTCCAAAAAGATATAAAAGAAGTCAACTCACTGGAAACCATTATACAAAGTAAAATTTTCTCAATAACTCACCTTGCAAAAGCTTTGTGAGAATATCAAGTACTTACTTTAGGACAATTGTTGATTCCAATCGTCGCTCTTCAGACTAAAGTACCTGAGAAAAAAAATCAAATAAGCTACGTAAAAAGAACTAAAAGAAAATATAAAAATAAAAGAAAAATAAGTTATGTACAGAAAATAAAAAAAATAAATATGTACAAAATACCAATTACAATATTCCACAACCGCTCCCCGGCAACGGCGCCAAAAATTGATAGGATCCGGAGATGCCTATTTATATAAACCGCAATCGCACGGTGTCTAACTAGTAGACATAGGCAAGTATGGGTCGTTCCCACGAAGAGCGGTGGAAATACTGTAATCAATATCTCTAATAAGATTAACCAACAATAAAGTTTTTAGAATTTTTATAATTACAAACGAAATACTAATAAAATGAGACCAATGGAAAAATCGGTAACCAGGGTTTATAGTATCCACCACTATTTCTATTCGGTTACTGAAATGAAACATAACTCATGAATATTTATTTATCGTCCGTTCTATCGACATCACCTATTATATGTATTAGACTCGCAAATATCACTAGGACACCCTAAGCATGGCACATCAAAAGACTAAATCCAAGCATGCACCATCAAATTGTATTAGTGAGAAAATTACACGAGACTAAATATAGGTTCACAAACAATATCTGGCTATTCTAAGCATACCCCATCAAAGGAATTAACCCAAGCATGAAATATCAGACAATGAGACAAATATATTTGTTATCCTAACAATTATGCACAAAGGTTCTACAAAACCGGTGAAGTGACAACTCATATTTCGATAAATCGATATAATCAATATTAAGAATTAATCATATCCAAATCATAATAGTCTTTTGCTCAATTTTTATTCAATTAAAATAGCCTAAAACTCCAAGTGGTTTCAACATAAACCCTAGTCACAAAAATCTAGCCAAACATGGCTTTCTCAAAAGCCATAAACAAATGAAAGAAAATCTATAGTAAATCGAAACGGAATTGAGATAATGGAACTTCAAACCGTCTTCTTCTCTATGGCTCAAGCCGGCGGCGCTTTTCCTTTCCCCTGTCTCAAGACTTGATCGGCCTCCTTCTTTTCCTCCGGTTTGTTCGTCGGCTCTATATGGCGTTGCAAAGGTATCCGATTATGACCTAATGAAAATGGTGAGGCCCGATTCGGGTCCATTACCGGCTCCGATTGCCAAATCCAAACTCGTTACCAAAGAAGGCATAATTCAGTCCCTGACCAATTCAGCTCCTTCCGAACTAGCTAACCCATGCAACATGTCGTCCTTTGTTGATGTTGTTGTTGAGAGCTCCACAAATCTCGTCTATATTCTCTCGACGGAAGTCCAAACGACTCAACAGTCTTATGTCGATGGCGCAGCTCATCACCTTCATCTCAGGTTCTTCTGTTTTTTTACTTGCAAGTTTCGGTCCTATTAAAAACCCCACAGACAACCAGCAAGCGGCCAACAAGTCTTCAATGATTCAAGACTTCATACCCATTCGAAATTCATATTCTCTACTACCCACAAACCAAATTAATTCATAAAGCTCTTCCTGTCATTTCTTGTTTTGATACGAGATGGTCTTTCTTTGTTGTAGGATCTTCACGAATCTCCTCCATTAGTATCCATTCACCGAGATGGCGAGACTCATCCCAACTCCATCTTGTTGTTGTTATCATCGGTCAATGAAAACACCACCAGTTACGATTAATCCAGCCACACCACTTTACAGCTCAACTGACTTCTTCCCATCTCCATCTTCGTCGAGCTAACAGTGACCAGCTAATCCCGCCGGCATAACCACCCACATTCTTCTTCCTGATTCGAAGCTTCCTTTTCATACTCGGCCAACATACTGATCCTGCTCAAAATTCGTCACGGTCGACACACACCACTCCAGGTTCGTTCAAGCCAAGAGTGGCGGTAAACTTCACTTTTGTCAGTAAAACTACCATTAAATAGAGACCCATAAGATCTGTTGCTATCGAACCGACCACCGCATGCATTACTCGACCCATATCTTCACGATCCAAGCTCATTTTCTCGCTCCAAACCGAACTAAACCACCGGCTTTGCATCCCGTACTAAATTTGTACCGACAAGCACCATTTCCGCAACCAAACAATCACTTCATTCTCGTCGATGATCCATTATTGACAGCCATGAGTTGATGGCACTGACTGCACATAAACACCCGAATCTGATCTTCATTCACCACTGCATTACTTCCCTTGAAGCCAACATCTATCCTTTTGATCTGGTGGACTTCACATCTTGGTCTAGTAGACAAACACAATTCCATTGAGGTGCTGGCCCTGGCTCTCTTCCTATGACACCGTGAGGAACATTGGTTATTTCTACCGCAAATGGTATTTTAGTGCCCAATTAGCTATATACCTTCGGACGATCATATTTTCTCGCACTTTCTACAAAAGCACTAAAATTATGTCATTAGCCAAAATATCGAGTCCTAGCTAATATAAATATGGGTATAAAATGTAGCACTTACGTGCTTATCAAATATCTCTCGAGGAAAAGTTTCTTCATCCCATTCCATGTTGTGATACTTCCGGAAGGCAAATAATATAACCATTCCTTAGCATTGCCCGCCAAAGAAAACGGGAAAGCTTTCAACATTGCTCCATCCGCATTAGTCTCCGGTGGAAGCATAGCCATAACTATGGTATAGAAGTCCATAAGATGTTTGTTTGGGTCCTCATTCACCATGCCATGGAACTTTGGTAACTCTCTAATCAACCCCGGCTTGATCTCGAAGGTTGAGTTAGTTTGGATACACCATTGTTGTGTATCAAGCCTGTGAGAAGCTAGGTCCTTGAGTGTACGATCAGCCATTGTTTCTTCCTCTTTGTCCGAATCTGTGAAATCACTTGATGAAGAAGGAGGAAGTGGAGTGTTAACCGCTCGAATGAAATCCTTTAGTTGAGTACCGGATCGAAGACGTATTGGACTCGGTCTACCCTTTTTAAGCATTCACCAAAGGTATAGCACCTGAAACAAGATTCTCAAAAACTAAGTTAGATACGGTATAGAATCTAACAAAGCAAGAATATAGCAAAAAGAAAAATAAAAACAACTAAAATCGTCCGTCGCTCCTCGGTAATGGCTTACAAAATTTGATGCGTGTCGTAGGTGCAATCAAATTAATATCTTATTTCCACTCAATTAAAAATAATATAATGGAAGTCAAGTTTGTTCCCACGAGGAGCAAGAGATTCTAGTTGTAAACATTGTCACAAAAGGGGGGTGTAAAAAGCAAAAGAAAATAAACAAAGCAATTAAAAGATAAAGTTGAAATCAATAAGAGAGACAAGATCAAGGAATCCTTCTTCGTTGCGAAACAATGATTAAAGTTATGTTCTTTTCTACTTGTTATTAGTCACAAATTATCACCAACCGTAGGTAAAGCAGCTAGATCAGTGCTAAACCCCTAAATCCCTTGTATCATCGGATACGGAAGTTCTCGACTACCGGATTCTATTTACCAAACCACCTAGTAGTAGATCACTCAAGATGTAATTTAAATAAACGCATTAAGATTTATGAACTTATTAGGTTGATATTAGTAGTTAAACTCTTAGATCAAGGTTTACTTGCTAACGTTGTTTTCACACATAATTGCTCCACGGAATCCCTCCGCAAGGTCTTGTGTTTGCTACTTATGTAAAGAGTCAAGAAACGATTACTTATCCCCTAACTTTCACTAGCTTTAGATCAAATTAACAAATCAATTTAGCGTGCACTCTAAACAATCTATCAATCAATCATGAATGAATAAACATTCCTATTAGTAAAAACAAACGATAATCATGTGAAAAACTTCAAGATAGAATTGAAACAAAACTCAAATCATATATTAAGAACTAGGAATTCATCCTCAATCAATAAGAAATTTAGCTACTCATGTTTTTCACATGCACACAAATAATTAAAAAGAAGAATTTTCAAAAGCAAGCAAAAATACAAGTGTTGTGTGTGTAAAGAGGTGTGTAAAAGATATGTGTAAAAAGATATCTCAAAGTGTGTAGAGAACTTCTCTACTTATAGGCTTCAATGTTCTCCATATCTTCCAAGGAATAGAACCCCTTTCCTTTAGCAATTCAATTTCCAAATTCAAGTCTTCCTCATCTTCCATCTTCTCTTTCCAAATTTGAGCCAAATTCTCCATCCAATTCCAAGTCCAAGTCTTCACACCCATGAGAAGAATCCACACAAAAATTTGTAATTTTGGTCGCCGGAAATCTGGTATTATGGCCGGAATCCGGCCGGAAAAGTCGCCGGAAAGTTTCTCAGGTGACCGGCAAACGGTCAGGAGAGTCAGCCGGGTCAACTTGGGTCAAACCGGTTCAACTCAGTTCAACTCAACCGAGTCAAAGTGGGTCATTTGAGTCAGGTCTGAGTCAGACATACGAGTTAGATGGCTAGTCAGACCCATCTGAGCTGAGTGACCTTGGTCTGAGCCATTTGCACTGGCCAGAGCTCTGTTGCACAATCATTGTGCTTCCAGCCATGATGGCTATACCTTCTTCACAACCGCTAAATTTGCAAAAACACTTTGAACCGCAAGCCTAAACATTCATCTATTCTCACATACTTGACTCCATATCTTGCCTTCTAAAGCCTCCTGCTAGTCTGCATCTCATTGCCTATTCTGTAGCTTTCCTGTATCACAATTCATAGCCCTCTTGCTTCACCTGAATTGCAGCTGCAATAACTTAGCCATCTCCATAACTTGAGCACCATCACTTCCAATTCACCAGCACAAGCCGCAACATTTCAGTTCTTCTTTCTTGTAATCTGTTCTTCTCAGCTTCTGGATTCATCATCAGCAACCTACTGCTCACATCCATTACTTTCTTTCTCAGCTACTGGTACAAGCTCATTTTCTTGTTCTCCTGCCATCTGAGCAGCACATTCATCCACCACCATTACTCATTCAAACTGCATCATCATCTCAATAATTCAAGCCACTTGTTCATCTGCAATTGCAATTGCAGCTGCAACTGATTCTGCCACTACGCCACTATTCTTTGCTCTACACCACTGTCTCAGTACCCAGCTCTGTAGATCTACTATCTCAGCCCTGCAGACTCTTAAGCCAACACATATTGCCACCAACTCCATCAAGAATCTCAAGAACACCAACACCATATGCACATCTCTGTCTCTTTGTCTACTGCAATCCACACAAACATCTCCAACCCATACTTGTGCACCTGCAACACTGAGTTCAAGCCATCCCTGTAAACCTCATCCATTACCTGCACTACTCAGCTCTCCATCTTCTTACAATCATTGCAACTCCAGACCCCACAATTTCATACACACTCCAGCTATAGCACAAACCACCACATCTCACTGCCTATTCCCTTTCATTCTCCATCTGCTTCATCTCTTCAATATCATAATCATCTTCATCGGCTCAGATTCAGATTTACATCCATCACTATTGAACCCTAAACTCAATTTGTCACAGACCCATCATTTCCTTAAACAAAACCACCAGAGATTCGAGCTTCAATTGAATAGCAATAGACCTTAATTCCTTCGACCACTCTGGGCATAAATTCATCTTTGATTTCTTCTCTCCGTCTCACAAATTCGAAAAGACCTAAATCACAAGACCCCTTTTCCATCTTCTCCTTCTCGATTTCCATCAATATCATCTTGATTCATGGCCATCTCCGATTCATCTTTCGCTCCATTTGGAATTCCGCTCAAGACCCATTAGCAACAACTACTCAATCCCTCCTTCCAAATTGATCTCGATTCACGAGATACAACATCTAACCCATATATCAGCATCAGATGAACATAATTTCTTCATCGATTGCAGGCATCAGGTCTTCAAACTCCTTAATCAATCAATTCTTTCGTTCACAACCAAACCCTATTTTCTTCTTCTTCTCCATAACACAGAAATCCATCTCCTTGATTTTCCACTCTAATAGTTTATTCCTCTCCCAACTTCTCTGTCTCAATTTCGGATGGGATTTATGAACGAGAAGAATGGGTCTCTCGATTTTAGGGTAAGGTTTTTATTAGGGTAGGATATAGACACCCAACATTTGAGATAAGGGTCACCCAGATGGTAACCCCCTTAGTTTCTTCCAAGGTGTTTTTTAGAACTTCTCTTTAAACCACAAAAATAGCTACCCCTTAACATGATGCCGGGCTCGGATAGTGTTTGTCCATGAAATGACAATTTTGCCCTTTTTGCTCAAATTGGATGATTTCTTCTTCTTTTCCTCCGTGCGACTCCAAAGTAGCTATAAAACTCAAAACAAGCGTAAAATACATAATTTACAAGAAAAATAGCAAAGAAAGCATAAACAATAGATAGTAAATAAGATGTATTCTACACCCTATCAAATTCCCCCACACTTAGACTTTGCTAGTCCTCGAGCAAATCAAACTAAAAACTCACAACTTCAAAGCGTTCAAGCGTCCCAAGCATCCAAAGAGCTATGAGGACATAGAATTTCTGCATGCTAGTAATAAGAAGTTAGAAATACTAAAGAACATATTCTCATTCTTAAATGTTGAGTGAGAAATAACCACACCATAATGAGAGAACGCGTGTTTGAGAAACGATCAATAAGCATTTCGCCTCGACTTCTGCCTCACCAAAAAGGATTTTATGATAATTGCACTCAAAAAGATGGTTTTTTTATGGTTCTCACATGTGTGCAGGTAGGAATGAAGAGAGAATTCCTGCAACACTTTGAATGGTGGGAAGGACAACTTCCGAAATATTTTTAAAAACCCACATCTTTTAACATTTTGAAAAACCATTTTTTCTGACGATCTCTAAGAAAGGAAATCAACCATTATTATCGAGGATGAGATTACTTACTCACCTTCACATCCGATCGCCAATTATGATAACACCACTCTCACGGCATCCAATAGAAACGTCTTCCGCTCCTCGTCTTGATCTTCTTAGTCTTCGTCTTCGGTTTCAACTATTGGTGATAAACTCTCGAATTTCATAAATCCTTAACAATTTATAACTCTTTTTACCTTAAATCCTTGTCGCTTGAAACTTCCTTTTATTTTTTCCTTCCCACCGGCTTATTAACAAAACAAATATTTCTCTTATTTTTTTTTTTTTTTATTTTTTTTTATTTTTTTTTATTTTTTTGAACAAGAGAAATTAAATACAAAATAAACCGTGACCGTGGGAGAAGTATTTTACTGCTTGATTCTTCACAACTTGTATCGTCTTGAAATCATAAACTTCAACAATTCTCACCTTTTGATTTTCTTCGCTCTTATAAATAAGTCTTCATACTTGGATATAAAATTACCTCATTGTATTGTAAGTCCTCAACATATATGTAAAAATCTGCTCATTTATATGTTGCTTTACTTGAATTTGAAATTTGCTCTTTTTCTCATTCCGTTGCTTGTAAACCTTGAACTTTTTCCAACTTTCCTTGTAGATTTTGATGTCGCTCCTTGTTGATGATGATGGTGTTTCTATGGATCCGTTGTTGTCGAGAGAGAATGGTGCTAACTGCAAATCGAACTACAAGAAGGAAGCTTTCATCTATAGACGTCACCCTTCATGATTGACAAAATTAGCACTCAAGAGATCAAAGAGTAGTGCTTCTATTGGTGGGAGGTTGGGTAGCTCACCATTCTACCCGGAATTAACGTATGGTGACACACACTCAAAAGAAGCTCTTTAGTTAGATGGAAAAATTTCTGGTCGGTGCCTCACATGATATGAATACGGGTAGTCTCCACTAATGATTGATCAGCAACTCTAATAATGCATTTCTCCCTGCACCAAATTCGCATCACCGGCATGATTAAATCCATTATTTAACACTCTAACAAGCAAGAAATCCGAATGTAGTTCTCTAACATTTCCAAGTTCAATTATGTCGGTCAGAATCTCTATGTAAACATAACTAGAAGTATGCTAGTGACTCTAAAATCTCTAAAAGTTGGAGGTTTTATGTAAAACTTTTTTTTTTTTTTTTTTTTTTTTAAATTTTTTTTTTAAAAAACATGCTTAACCACTCCCCCACACTTAAACCTTACATTGTCCTCAATGTAATTGAATCCTCCTAGTAAAGTCAAGGTGGGAAATTTTAACATGATATGGAACAAGAAAAAGAAATAACAAAAATAAAAAGGATAAGAAATACAAAACCTATGGGTTGCCTCCCATTAAGCGCTTGTTTTAAAGTCGACGGCCCGACTTAGCTCTTGCTGCACATTACTCCTCCAGAGGGAGTGCATCTCCAAATGAAAGTTCATCCACATTCACATAAGCGATGTTCTCATAGTATGGCTTCAATCTATGGCCGTTGACTTTGGAAACCGAATTGTCTCTAAGACTAGTAATTTCAACTGCACCATGAGGAAAAACATTAGTAACAACATATGGTCCAATCCATCGGGACCTTAACTTTCCAGGAAATAGTTTAAGGCGAGAATGATATAAAATGACTTTTTGTCCCACGATGAAGCTTTTACGAGAAATCATCTTGTCATGAAAAAGCTTGGTCTTTTCCTTGTAAATACGGGCACTCTCGTAAGCATCATTACGTATCTCCTCTAACTCATTTAGTTGTAACTTCCTTTGTTTCCCCGCTTCATCATACTCCATGTTGAATTTCTTTATCGCCCAATAAGCCTTATGTTCAAGTTCAACCGGAAGATGACAAGCCTTGCCATAAACCAACCGATATGGAGACATACCAATCGGTATCTTATACGCCGTTCTATACGCCCAAAGTGCATCATTGAGCTTAAAGCTCCAATCTTTCCTTGTGGTATTCACCGTTTTCTCAAGATGGACTTGATCTGACGATTTGAAATTTCCGCTTGTCCACTAGTTTGTGGATGATAAGGCGTACCAATTTTGTGTGTTATGTTGTACTTCTTGAGGAGAGCGTGGAAAGCCTTCTTGAAATGTGAGCCTCCATCGCTTATCACCACTCTTGGTATTCCATGCCTTGTGAATATGTTTTCTCTTACAAAATCACAAACAACTTGAGAGTCATTAGTCTTGGTGGCTCTAGCTTCCACCCATTTCGAAACATAATCTACGGCAAGAAGTATATAAAAGTTTCCATTCGAATTGACAAAAGGGCCCATAAAATCGATACCCCACACATCAAAAATCTCAACGGCGAGAATTGGTGTGAGTGGCATTTGATTTCGAGCACCTAGATTGCCCGTTCGTTGACATTTATCACACGATTTACAAAAAACATATGAATCTTCGAACAAGGTGGGCCAATAAAATCCACTCTCGAGAACTTTGAGAGCGGTGCGTTTAGAACCAAAGTGGACACCACAAGCAAAAGTGTGGCAAAAGGAGAGGATGGACTGAAATTCGGAGTTAGGTACGCACCTTCGCATTATTTGATCAACGCCATATTTCCATAAGTATGGTTCATCCCACACATATTGCTTAGCTACCTTCTTAAGTTTCATCTTTTGGAAATTAGATATTGTACTAGGTACTTTCCTCGTCACCAAGTAATTCACTATATCCACATACCAAGGTGTTGATTCTTCCATGGAGAAAAGTTGTTCGTCCGAAAGCGGTCTTGTAATGGAAGTTCTTCTTGAGACATAACAAGTCTACTAAGATGATCCGCAACGGTATTCTCCACACCTCTCTTGTCTCGAATTTCTATGTCGAACTCTTGTAACAATAGGATCCACCGGATTAATCTTGGCTTAGCTTGTTTCTTCTTTATTAAGTGTCTTAGTGCGGCATGATCGGAATACACAATAACCTTTGTACCCACCAAGTATGATCGAAATTTTTCCAATGCAAAAACTATAGCCAATAACTCCTTTTCCGTGGTAGAATAATTGATTTGTGCATCATTAAGGGTCCTAGATGCATAATAGATAACATGGGACAACTTGTCCACTCTTTGACCCAAAACGGCTCCAACCGCATAATCACTAGCATCACACATCAATTCAAATGGAAGATTCCAATCCGGTGATTTGATAATCGGCGCACTTGTAAACATTTCCTTCAATTTGTCAAAGGCATCCTTGCATTCTTTGTTGAAGTCAAAAGGCACCTCCTTTTGTAATAACTTGCACATCGGCATGGAGATTTTGGAGAAATCCTTGATAAACCGCCTATAGAAACCTGCATGGCCAAGAAAATAACGGATTTCCCTCACCGAAGTGGGATATTGTAAGTTTCTTATTAAATCTATCTTCGACTTGTCCACTTCGAGCCCTCGAGAGGACACAATGTGACCAAGTACTATGCCGTGGTTTACCATAAAGTGACATTTCTCCCAATTAAGGACAAGGTTTGTGTCTATGCATCGTTTAAGAACTAGTTCAATGTTGTTTAAACAACCATCAAAAGAATTGCCATAAACACTAAAGTCGTCCATAAATACCTCGATGATGCGCTCCACATAATCCGAGAATATACTTACCATGCATCTTTGAAAAGTAGCCGACGCATTGCAAAGGCCAAACGGCATCCGTCTATATGCAAACGTTCCAAACGGACAAGTGAAAGTGGTCTTCTCTTGGTCCTCCGGTGCAATAACAATTTGGTTGTATCCCGAATAACCATCCAAGAAACAATAATAAGAATGCCCCGCTAACTGCTCCAACATTTGATCAATGAAAGGTAAAGGAAAGTGATCCTTTCGGGTTGCGGAATTAAGCTTTCTATAGTCAATGCACACTCTCCAACCGGTTTGAACTCTTGTAGGAACAAGTTCATGGTCTTGATTTCGAACAACCGTGACTCCGGACTTCTTTGGCACCACTTGAACCGGACTAACCCACTTGCTATCGGAAATTGGGTAGATTACCCCCACATTTAGCAATTTGAGTATCTCTTTCTTCACAACCTCCATCATGGGAGGATTAATCCTACGTTGAGCATCACGTACCGGCTTCACGTTTTCTTCCATTAGAATCCTATGCATGCACATGGATGGACTAATGCCTTTGATGTCCGCAATTGTCCACCCAATAGCCGTTTTGTGCTCTCTCAAGACTCTAAGCAAACGGTCTTCTTGTACCGGTGTGAGGTTCTTTGCAATAATCAGCGGAAGCTCATCTCCATCTCCCAAGAAAGCATACTTCAAATGGTCCGGAAGCGGCTTCAATTCTAGTTTGGGCGCCTCCACAATAGATGGTACAAGTATTTCATCATTCACGGGTAAAGAAATATAAGAAACATTACCCTTTTTAGCTTCTTGCAAAGTCGCCAAGGCCCCACACATCTCCACCAATTCCTTGGAGATTTCAACATCCAAGTTAGACAAGCCGTGGATGTCCAATTCAATGCTCTTTTGCAACACCACATCAAGTTCATCCTCTTGGTTCAATTCCACCATTTGTTGCGCTAATGAATCAACCACATCAATGGAGTAAACGGAATGCACATCACTTGGGTAGCGCATGGCTTTAAATATGTTAAAGTGTATTATCTCCTTGTCGAATTCCATAGTGAGTGTACCCTTATCAACATCAATCTTCGTCTTTGCGGTCTTCATAAATGGCCTCCCAAGAAGTAAAACTCAGAAATCTAGAAACTTGTGCCTTTAGGATGACACCATTAGTGGATGAAACCATTTTGAATGCGGGAGTTGAGGAACCAATTAACTAAAAGGGACGAACATAGCTCGAAATCAC
The DNA here is from genome assembly GCA_023531295.1 of Papaver armeniacum. Taxonomy (NCBI): domain Eukaryota; kingdom Viridiplantae; phylum Streptophyta; class Magnoliopsida; order Ranunculales; family Papaveraceae; genus Papaver; species Papaver armeniacum. The sequence continues at coordinate 205,254 of JAJJWW010017156.1, forward strand.
AAATTAACATGATAGTTGTTACCATATCTCGGAATATCACCATATCACATTCTATTTTTATTTTTCCATATTTATCTATTGTTCTCTAAGTGCTTTGGTGGGTCACTAAACATCGACGTGTTATTACTGCTAGGATGAAATAGAGTGGTTGAGTTACTAAAGAAAAAAAAAAAAAAAAAAAAGAAGAAAAAAAAAAGAAAAAAAAAAAAAAAAAAATACATGAAAAGAAAAAAAAAAGAGGCAGCCAATTAGACCAAAACGGAATAAAAAGACACTTGGGAATAGCAGTATGTGTGAAACGTAGTCCCTGTCTCCGTCGCCTAAACAAGCGTGGAATGCAGGATCCAAGGCAACTATCATGTACTTGCTGACAAGAAGCATGCGCTTGGATCCAAAAGATCTAATCATGCCGTCTAAAAAAAATTGGATCCAGTTTGATCCAATCATATAAAAAAAAAAAAAAAATTATTATTGTGTTGAATAAAGTCACTTTTGGTTCCCTTGTATATGCCAATTGATTTGATGTAGCATTCAGCACTAAGTAGCTCAATCCAATAGGATTAGGTTCATCTTGGCAGTGACCTTGAGACGAGATATGGGAAACATCGAACACTTGTGAATATCGCCAACATCTACATCTTTATCCATCTTCTTAATCTTTTCATTGTGATTGTGGTTTGTTAGTTTAGAGTATTGTGGCTTGTTCAACTATCTAATTAGAGTTTATTTACTAATAATTGAATTGAATTTGCAAGGTATCTCCTCCTGTAGTCAATTTGGATTCGTTCATTGATTTGTCACGAATAGACGGAGTTTGAAATTTAGGTTTTGTAGGTATATCTCTAGTAAACCTTCACGAGACTATAACTCGTCCACTAGGGACACCTAGGGGTTTAAAGGCTTGTTATTTATGCTAAAATTAACCGTAGCCTCGGCGACACGGAGTTGTTGTATTTTATTGTTTTTTTGATTTGCTCGAGGACAAGCAAAGTCTAAGTGTGGGGGAATCGATAGGTGTAGAATACACCGTATTTTACTATATAGAGTTTATGCTTTCTTTGCTATTTTCGTGTGAATTATGTATCTTATGTTTGCTTTTGAGTTATCGGGCGCAATGGAGTCGCACGAGAGGAAAGAAGAAGAAATTGTCCAAATTGGGCCAAAGGGCGAAATTGTCATCTCACGGGCGAGCTATATGTGGAGCAGGCTGAAACGCGACAAGGGAGCGGGAAGAGAATTAGAGTTGTCGGTTACCGGAACCGACAGGCCAAAGCAATTGGTGGTGGCCCGTATCGGTTCTTGGGGTGCCTTAAATCATCATGGATGACCCCTTAACCACTTTGCCTGGGTGGCTATATCCAGCCTCATTCCTACACGACCTAGAAATCTGAGAAGAAAGTTCTCTTTCGATGTTAGTTTTCACCTGAAGAATGAGAGGAGGCGGCACCTGAGAGGAAGAACATGGCAGCCACAAATGGAGGAGATCGATGTAGAGTTGCTGCTGCCCGTGGTGGCTGCTGGTCCGAATCGAAATGGAGAGCACGGTGAAGAATTGGCTGTTGAGGAATCGAGATGAAGGGGTAATCGATTTAGTAAATCTGTGATGTTCTTTGTTGAAGAAGCGAGGAATTGATTAGAGCTTTAAGAATTTGGGGTTCGAATTAGTAGATTGAGGAAAATAAATTTGAAATGAGATGAAAAGAAGACCGGGTTCTTGAATTTGAGGGCACAGTACAAGCAGGGAAGAGTTAGATCGGGGTTTGAATTGAGCTCTGTGGATTGGAAGTGGTTTATCTGATTTCAGAGGCTGGAGATGGAAGAATAGATTAGGGTTTGTGGTTGTCTGCTGGTGGAGTTATAGGATGATTTGTGTGTATACTACAGAGAAGGAGCTTGAATCTGTGAACCAAGATTAAGAAGAAGGAATTGGGTCTGCTGAGATGGAATTTCTGTTGAGAATGGAGGCTGAGTGCTTGCTGATACCCAGTGGTGAAGATTGCAAGAATTACAGGATGAACTCTGATGTGTTGCAGCTGGTGGTTGAGAGCTCGGATGGCTTGAGTCACGGTGGTATGGCGGGAGTGATTGCGGAGTCTTTGGAGAGTATGGCTATGGCAATCTGTGTTTGAGTGTTGAAATGGCAGGAGCTGCAACTAATTGCAGGGCCTGAGAAGGAAGGAGTGACAGATTTGGAGCTGCAATTCAGGCTCTGGTGGTGCTGGGAGCTAATGGTGTTGCAGTGGCTTGGAGTCATTGCTGGTGTTGAACTCAGATAATGAATAGTGTTGAATTGCAGGTCAGGTGCAGTCCAGGGAATGGTGTTGTTGGCTTGAACCTGAGGCTGTGGTTAAAGTTGAAAATGAGTCTGTGGAGCTGTGAACTGAGCTGTGAGCTTAGAAGAGGATTGGCAGGAGTGCAAAGTGATGCTGTGAATGGAGCTATTGGTATGGCATTGTGGCAGGTTGAGTCAGGTCTTGCAGTTGTGTTGAATGGCTTGGAATGAGCTTCAGAGAATGGTGTTGCCTTGGTTGAGGTGATGTTGCTGTGTCACAGGGGCTGGTCTGGAGGTTGAATGAGCTGATGTGACATGGCTTATGTTGATTGAGCTCAGGCTCTGGTAATTCAGGTGAAGCAATGGCATAGCAGTGGTGGCCTGAATTGCAAGATGGAAATTGCAGGTCTGATAGTTTAGTTGCAGCTGGGATGGCCTGTGGCAAGTGCAACTCAGGCATTGTATTGTTGGTTCATGGCAGGGTATACTTTGGTGCTGTGTGAGATGGTTTGTGCCTGGTGCTGGTAAACATGTATTGCAGCTGGAGTGAACTTGATGCTGGTGCAGGTTATGAGCATGGTCTTGTATGGACTGTTGTTTTTGCAGTGAGTGCCATGGGTTTGCTGGTTGGTCTGGTGCAGCAAGGAAGAGCTGGGATTGATCATTGAAGTGGAGGTTGAGCTGAGAAGTAGGACTTGTTGGTGGTTGTATTTGTGGCAGTTGCTAGAACACGAGACTTTGAGATGGTTGGATGGCCATCTTGGCATAGCAGTGACAAGCTGGCACGAAAATGCAGGGCCATCTTGGCCGTAATCGCACTGCAACAATTTGGCCTTGGCAAGTAGCTTGGCTATAACCAAATTAGCTCATCCAGCTGATTCTGCCCTGACTCAATGTTCTGAGTCGTTCTGACTCAGCTGAGACCCAACTGATCCGACCCGATCCAACTCAAACCGCTCCGACTCGTTGACCCAACGGTCTGACCCGTTGGCCGATTCTGGGGGCGGACTTTGCGGCCACAGGACCCGATTTCCAGCGACTTTCAGGCCGATTTCCGACCACAATCCCAGTTTTCGGCGGCGACTTTTTGGACATATTTTCTACATGGGTTTCTCTCTTTCGTGGGCTTGGTGGATTTACATCTAATGGACTTTGAAGATAAAACCTAGTTATGGAAGGAGAGAAAGGCTATAAAAAGAGGAATTCTACAACTTTTGGAAATCATCATATCTCATATCTTTTCCTTGGAACTTTGCAGAGCCGTTTTGGGTTACACAACTAGGGTTTGCTTTTGTTCATCTTCTTCTTCATTCCTTTGATATTTTTGTGATGAACTCCATAGCTATGAGTAGCTAAATTCTCTTTTATTGGTTAAGGATGTAGTCCGATTTCTAAAAACTTGTGTTTTGCTTTATGTATTAGTTTTCTCTCTTGTTTATCGTTCAATTCTCTGCGGTTTCTATGATCACATGATTGAAGTATTGTGATAGGATTATGGTGTTTGATTAGTTAAGTGGCCAATTAATTGAACTTGCATCTTAGTCCATAGCTATTTTAGGGTTTTTCATCAAGCGATAACCTTGAATACAAGTAGCATGATATGTTTACGGTTTGTAGTGATACACTCTCGTAATCATATGTAGAGTTTGACCATTGTCCGAATTGTTTTGCGCAACGCATGACAATTGCATTGATTAGCCTATTTTGAAACTTAATGCTCTAGGAATTGAACTTGATTAGCGCAAGGCGTTAGGTTATTCTTTAGGTAGAATTCACATACGCAGCCCTAATGTGTGTGTTGATGAACTTGAGAAATTAATAGATTATCTTGCTTTCTTGATTCTCTAGGCTTTTGATAACACAAGAGATTAAATCGTAATTCTAATCATATATGCAAACACATGTCTAAGATTGAAGATGAATTCCTTGACCAATATCTCTCTCCATTGATTATTCTCTACAATTTATTTTGCTTTTAATTACTTTTACTTGCTTAGATACAACAAACATACAGGGTTTTCTAGAAACGAAAGTTTATAACAACCAACGCCTCTCTGTGGATACGAACTCTTCCTTACCTTGTGCTTCATTTAAATTTAGTGCGTAAGAAAGTGAAATTATATTTGTCGGCTGACAACCGATCAGTCGGCTCTTGTTGTATGACGCCTGGTAACTGTTACGACTGGTAACTGGGCGGTTGATCCCTGAGCGGATCATTTGTTGCTACCATTCCGAGATCTAAGTCAAACGATGAGATTGAGAGTTGAAAATTGACAGCGTGACCGAATGATCAATCCTCCCGCTGTGGTCCCAATTGTTTGAGGGGTGAAAACGGTTCTCGCGATTTCGGTAATTTCGCGTGAGTGGGTGAGAAAGCGAGTCTAAACCTAAACAATGTACTGCAAAGGAGTACTTTAGATTCGAGAGATCAATGTCAGCCTACAAATCCGGCCTAAACCAAGAAATGGCCGTTCGGACTTGCTTCGGTCACAAAGTGAAGGAGAAGGGTTGGTTTTAGGGAGGGAAGCGAAGAAAGTGTTGAGACCGAATAGTTGATTACGGAAGAGTAGTTGTTTGACTTGTATCGAAAATGAAAGCTAACGAGATGGGAAAGCTAGCAAGTGGTTTTACGAGTGTTGTATGCTCCGGACAAAACTTGTTGTTTGGTGGAAATAGGTAAGACCTATTTATACAAGTCAAAGTGAAACGTACTCTGGTCTTGTAAGAAATAGAAACGGATGAGTAAATGGGAGGAGGTGGTAACCGGTAACGCCTGGAATTGATGTTCCATAATGAAGGAAAGCGTTTCACCATTACTCCCTGTATTTACTAACCGTCTTATTCTTAAGACACTTTCATGTAACGGGCGTAGTGTACGCCGCACGTTGTAAACCGCCAAACCAATACCCTCTATGACCATCCCCAGTTTGTGACATGTGTTAGATGTCTCGAGTATTTTCATGGTAAAACGTGTAACAAGGTGTTACGTGTGGCATGGTGGCATGCCAGTGGCCATGGTAGAGTCGACATGGCTTTGCCAAAGAATAGGCACGGCCAAATTTGGGGTTTAGATGCAAACCGTGATGTTTTAGCTTTGGTCCGCAAGTTAGGCGCGAACTTGAGCAGTCGAGATCCACATCTCGGAGGAAGAATAGTCGTTGATTATTGTAACCTTCCGTTTTAGCGACCAGCGTTGAGCATGGCTTTGCCATAGAGTAGGCGCGACCAAATTAGGGTTTAGGTGCAAAACGTGTGTTTTGGAGTTTGGGCCGCAAGTTGCCATGCGTCGGGTGGCGAACTTGTGTGGTCGAGATCTTCATCTTAAAGAGAAGGGTAGCCGTTGATTATTGCAACCCTTCATTTTAGCGGAACAGCGTTGAGCATGGCTTTTCCATAGAGTAGGCACGGCCAAATAAGGGTTTAGGTGCAAACCGTGTGTTTTGGCTTTGGGCCGCAAGTTGCCATGCGTCAGGTGGCGAACTTATGTGGTCGAGATATGCATCTCAAGCAGAAAGGTAGCCGTTGATTATTGAAACCCTTCGTTTGTAGCGACCGGCGTTGAGCATGGCTTTGCCATGGAGTAGGCACGGCCAAATTAGGGTTTAGGTGCAAACTGTGTGTTTTGGCTTTGGGCCGCAAGTTTCCATGCGTCAGGTGGCGAACTTGTGTGGTCGAGATCTGCATCTCAAAGAGAAGGGTGGCCGTTGATTATTGCAACCCTTCGTTTGTAGAATCCAGCGTTGAGCATGGCTTTGCCATAGAGTAGGCGCGGCCAAATTAGGGTTTAGGTGCAAACCGTGTGTTTTGGCTTTAGGCCGCAAGTTGTCATGCGTCAGGTGGCGAACTTGTGTGGTCGAGATCTGCATCTCAAAGAGAAGGGTAGCCGTTGATTATCGCAACCCTTCGTTTGCAGCATCCAGCGTTGAGTATGGCTTTGCCATAGAGTAGGCGCGGCCAAATTAGGGTTTAGGTTCAAACCATGTGTTTTGGCTTTGGGTCGCAAGTTGTCATGCGTCAGGTGGCGAACTTGAGTGGTCGAGATCTGCATCTCAAAGAGAAGGGTAGCCATTGATTATTGCAACCCTTCGTTTGTAGCAGCCATCGTTGAGTCATGGCCTTGTCAAAGAGTAGGCGCGGACAAATTAGGGTTTAGGTGCAAACCGTGTGTTTTAGCTTTGGGCCACAAGTTGCCATGCGTCAGCTGGTGACTTTGGATGACTAAGATCTGCATCTTAGATGGAAGGGTGGCCGTTGATCGTTGCAACCGCCGTTTTGGCAACCAATGATGTGAAGGAGAGGCTGGCATGGTATAGGCGCGGCCAAAACTAGGGTTTGGTGCAAACCGTGGTGTTTGGCCTTGGGCGCAAGTTGTCGTGCGTTAGGTGGCGAACTAGGATGGTTGAGATACGTATCTCGAAGAGAAGGGCGGCCGTTGATTATTGCAACCCTTCGTTTTGCGTGGAGAAGTGGTGACATGGTTTGCCAGCACGGTGGGCGGCGGGTATGGTTGGCATGCCTTGGCGCGAGAGATGGGCGGGCATGGTTTGCCATTGGCACGGTGGTGCGGGCGGCATGGTTGGCATGCCTTGGCGCGAGGCGTGGCTGGAATGGTTTGCCATGGGCACGGTGGTGCGGCTGGCATGGTTGGCCATGGGCACGGTGGTGCGGAGCGGCATGGTTGGCATGCCTTGGCGCAGAGACGTGGCGAGCATGGTTTTCCATGGGCGGTGGTGCGGCTGGCATGGTTGTCATGCCTTGGCGTAGAGACGTGGCTGGCATGGTTTGCCATCGGCACGGTGGTGCGGTTAGCATGGATGGAATGACTTGGCGCAGAGACGTGGCTGACATGGTTTGCCATTGGCACGGTGGTGCGGGCTGGCATGGTTGGCATGCCTTAGCGCAGAGACGTGGCGCATGGTTTGCCATTGTACGCGGTGGTGCGGCCGAAATGGTTGGCATGCCATGGTTTTCCATTGGCACGGCGGTGGTGCGGTACGGCATGATTGGCATGCCTTGGCGCGAGAGGCGACAGGCTGTCATGGCTTGCCATTGCCACGGTGGTGCGGCTGGCATGGTTGGCATTCCTTAGCGCGGAGACGTGGCTGGCATGGTTTTCCATTGGCACGGTGGTGCGGCTGGCATGGTTGGCATGCCTTGGCGCAGAGACGTGGCTGGCATGGTTTGCCATTGGCACGGTGGTGCGGCTGGCATGGTTGGCATGCCTTGGCGTAGAGACGTGGCTGGCATGGTTTTCCATTGGAACGGTGGTGTGGCTGGCATGGTTGGCATGCCTTGGCGCAGAGACGTGGCTGACATGGTTTGCCATGGGCCCGGTGGTGCGTCTGGCATGGTTGTCATGCCTTGGCGCAGAGACGTGGCTGGCATGGTTGCCATCGGCGCGGTGGTGCGGATGGCATGATTGGCATGCCTTGGCGCGAGACGTAAGCCAGACATGGTTTTCCATTGGCACGGTGGTTCGGCTGGCATGGTTGGCATGCCTTGGCGCATAGACGTGGCTGGCATGGTTTGCCATTGGCACGGTGGTAAGGCTGGCATGGTTGGCATGCCTTGGCACAGAGACGTGGCTGGCATGGTTTTCCATTGGCACGGTGGTGCGGCTGGCATGATTGGCATGCCTTGGCGCAGAGACGTGGCTGGAATGGTTTGCCATTGACACGGTGGTGCGGCTGGCATGGTTGGCATGCCTTGGCGCAGAGACTTGGCTGGCATGGTTTCCCATTGGCACGGTGGTGTGGCTGGCATGGTTGGCATGCCTTGGCGCAGAGAGTGGCTGGCATGGTTTGCCATTGGCACGGTGGGAGAATTAGGGTTTGGCATATACAAAGGTGATGTCAGTTAATACTAAGGGTTTTGTCGTGGAACATGACACACGTATAAAAAAAAGGGTACCCTGGTAATTCTTACGTAGGCATGCTGTTTGATTCAATAAGTGTGCTAGTGGTCATGGTGACGTTATGTCAGATGCATAGTTTTACGATTTTAACCTTAAGCTAAAAACCACCATCAACAGCAGTGAAACGAATTTTCCAAATGCCAGTAGCTTTTATACTGTTAAGGTCAATTTAAGACCTCAAGGTTTGTAATTGAACGAAAGCAGAACCATTAAGCAAAGGAATGTGTACTAAAATACTGTAGTTTTTAGTGCAAAACAGATAAAAGTTTCTTTGTAAACTGAAACATACCTTTTGCAATAAAGTTCGAACTGAAGTATTAATTAATCCCAACCAAGGTAACCTTTGAGCAGGATGTCGCAAGCAACTGCCCCCTCCTTTGTAGCGTTAGTTACAAACATTCAATTCCTCAAAATCATGAACCATAGACAGAAGAAAGAACTGAATAACCAATATTTTCTGTTTAGCGTGATTACTTAATCACCTCAAGAGCCATACTATTTTCAGCATCTAATTGTTTAATTGATCAGCATAAGCAGCTTGCTGAGAAGGTTGAGACTCACCTAGAACAATGATACCCAGATATCCAGATCCTTAATAATTAATTCCCACTCTGCAAATCAAAGGAAGTATTATTTCCACAAAAATAACCAATTCCTGCAAACACAAAATTTGAAGTTTTACCGATTAAAATCCTCTAAGAATTCAGAAAAGAAAAGGAAAAAAAAAAAGAGATAGCGGTAGGACTGTACCTAAAAAAGCTACAATTAAAAACTTATTGAACATATCGTATCATGTATATATTAATCTCGCCATTAAACTACTTCAATTGTTTAAATTAAACACTATATTGAACACCCCAAACTTACCCCAAATCTACGAAACCCTAGGTTTCAATTTCTGAAATCATTATAAAATCAATTAATATGACCAAGGTCACTTCTTCCCTGGCAAATCCCACCAATTTCAACTGAAATCAACATAAAGTAGATGAAGTTGTTGCTAGGAATTGCTCAAGTAGGTGAAAAGATGATGTTGCGGTTCACCGAATCACTGTTACTGGTCGAGAAGGAGAAGTAGATGAAGGTATAAATTTTGGTGGTGGAGGTGTACCTGGTAGTGTATGAGAAGATGTTCCAAAGAAGAATTGAATATTTGGAGAAGGAATCCCACCCTGGCAGATGATATACTACGTATCGAGGATAGGAGAAGAGAAAGATCGAAAATAGATTAACAGGTTAATAAAATTGCTTTTTGTATGAGATTTGTTTTAGGGCTCGAGATCCAACGTCCGAGAAATGAATAGGATATCTCACGGTATCTGTCATCATCCCAAGTGACCCCCTCTATTTATGTTGACAATCTTGAAAGTTTCTTGGCCGTCAAGTCAAAGGCTGGATCAGGATGATCCACCGCGGGATGATCCTCTCCAGGTAAATCCTGTCCACTAATTGACTCTTTGATCACAAAGACAAAGACCACCTTTTTTATTACGGTGATATGATATCCAATGCCTCTTTATCAATAAGAAGTTCTTCTCCTTCTCTATTTCTTGCTTTAACCTAATTGGTACTCCAAAACCGGGAACTTTTTTTTTTTTTTTTTTTAATTTTTAAAAATAAATAAAGAATTACAAATCTGAGTCTGGCTCTTTCAAGAAATTAGTTGGCACACGGGAAACAAGTTGTGTGCCAATCCCTCTTTGAAGGGCCACCCCTATCCTATGGAAAAGAAAATTTCCAACTCTAGCATTGGCATCATGACTAGCCGAAAAATTACGTAACCTCTTAAGAAAGTCGATGGTCTCATCACCAAGCCCTCCAAGAGTTGGTATCTTAATTTTTTAATTTTTTAATTTATAAAGCTACTAGGGGTCGTCTTACTTGCATCTCGGATCCTGACCCGAGCCAATCCTGCTTGTTGGATTTGGACATGGGTTGTGTTCTAAACCTGGTACTTACTGTTTAGTTCCCTTTACTATTTCCGTAAAAATAAGATAGTGGAAAGGAAAATTAAACATTTTCTTTCTCTTTAAACCCTAAACCTCAATTTCTCTTCTTCCTCTCACTTCATTCATCACCAAATCTGAATCCCCCGTCGCCAGTAACTCTCCAAAAGGTATGAATACCCTTTCTCTATTTCTGTTTCTCTAGTATTTTTCCCTACTTGCATTTTCCTTAATTTCATCTCGATTGTGTTTCCAGTTTCCCCATGGCGTCAATACTCCGAAGCCGTCTTTCGCTCCGATACCCACAACGGAAATATTATCAGTACCAAATCGTTTGCACTTTGGTTGAGGAAGGGGCAAAACAGGTTCGTGATAGAGCACTTGATCATGCAATAGAAAAAGAAAAACATTTACAACCAATGCTAGCATTGAAAAACTTAATCAATTTAGAACCGTCTAAATCTCTTCCTGTTTCGGTAGTTTCTGAAAACAAAACGAAACTTGGTATACCAACTCGTACAATTGATTTCATCCGTAAATATCCTTCAGTCTTGGAAGTGTACTTGCCGCAAGGTGGGTGCCCCACTAGGCCTTATGTTAGATTAACCCCGGAAGTTCTCCATATTGATGATAAAGAGCAGTTGATTTACAGCAATCCGACCCATCGCAATGATATTGCTGACCGGTTGTTAAAGCTTCTTATGTTAGTTAGAGTTAATAAGATTCCGTTATGGGTAGTTGATCGGTTTCAGTGGGATTTGGGGTTGCCACATGATTATGTTAGTACGCTTTTAACAGAATATCCTGATTATTTTCGAGTCACAGAGATGGAGTCGAAGTATGTGAATCGAAAACCGGTTCTTGCATTGGAACTTGTTTGTTGGAGTGATGAGTTGGCCAAATCAGTAGTGGAAAAAAACACTAGAGGTTACGAAACAGGTATGCCTATAGCTTTTCCAGTTCAGTATTCTAGGGGTTATGAGTTGGAGAAGAGTGTAAAAAAATGGTTGGATGAGTGGCAAAAATTGCCTTACATTTCTCCTTATGAAAATGCTTCCCATTTACAGTCTACTAGTGATCAGGCTGACAAATGGACTGTTGCTGTGTTGCATGAGTTGCTCCATCTTTTGGTCCCTAAAAAGACCGATAAGGAAAACATTTTGTGTCTGGGGGATTATCTTGGGCTCAGATCAAGGTTTAAGAGGGCATTGATTAATCATCCGGGAATATTTTATGTTTCAAGTAAGGTTAGAACGCATACTGTAGTTCTCAGAGAAGGTTATAAGCGAGACTTGTTGGTCAAGAAGCATCCATTAATGGATTTGAGGTATCACTATATCCACTTAATGAACAAAGGTAAGGAAGAAAAGCCTATTGCTGATGATTCAGATGCTTCTAGTAAACGAAAGTGTATTTCTCATGCTGCAAAAGAAGGAGAAGGAGAAGAAGAAGACAAGGACGAAATTTCTGGTAATGAAGCTGAGGATGCCACCAACGATGAATCTAAAGATTATGAAGAGGATGAGGATGAGGGTGACAGTGAAATTAAGATTGTTGGTACACGAAAAGTGGGAAGAAATCCACCGCCAGGCACTGAAATAAATGGGACTTCAAGATCTCATCGAGCTAGTTCCAACGGAAGACTAGGAAGACATCCACAGCTGGGCACTGCTATGAAACGGTCTTCAATATCTTATGACCAAGCTAGTGCAGTTGGAAAAGTGGGAAGATATCCCAAATTGAACACTGAGAAGAATCGGCCTTCAAGGTCTTCTAATCAAGGTACTTCAAATGGAAGAAACCCCAGTATGATTGGTGCAAGGGCTAAAGCACAATCGGGTTCTCAGAAACCATTTGTAAGACACTAATACTCGGTCGATTTAACCACATCCCTCCACAAGATAAGCCTTATCTTGGTTAGCTCCTGTTACCAAAGGATGTCAGCGATGATGATTATGATGAAGTGGAGAAGATAAGGATAATATCAAGTTAAAGATTGCTGCTCGAACAAGAGTGAAAATTGAAAAGATCATTTAAGATTAGAAGTATCTTTGTAGTGTTGTTGCATTCTCTAATTTTGTCAATAAACTTGTTATCTTTTCTACTGGTGTCACTTTCATAGCCAAAGTTGTTGGTAACATTCACAATAGTCTATAAACCATGGTCCCATTGAGAGTGGTCATTAATCTTTGGTAAATTTACTTACATATGGAGGAGTTGAGGCACTTACTTTGCAATCTAGAAACAGTGGTCCTTGAGAGAATTGTTGTGTTATTAGCACAGGTACATGATGCAACGGAAGGATAATGAAGAAATTATTCAGGGAGTCTAGGAGTAACATTGGTGCCGGCTTTTTCTCAGGGAATACTAGGAAACTGTGTAACGTAAGTAAGTAGCTGAAAGATGGTTCAAGCCAGAATGGTGCAACCCTTCAAGCCGCAGTTGGTGGTGGCAAGATATCTGAAGGTACAAGCTTTGGTGATGGGCTTGGCATAGTGCAACACTTGGGTCATGCAAATGCTACCAGAACTCCCGAATCTGGGATCTTCAGGGTGGATTTTCAGTTAAATTGCAAGAGAAGAGGGAGACAGTACTATGAAAAGCTTCGCATCAAGGCAGTAAATCAGTGTCTCGGTATGTCCTAGCAACTATAAATAATTGACGAAAAATGTAGCACTCATCTGGTAGACCGACAAATTTAGCACTCATCTGGTATGATACAATTGTTTTGTTATGATACAATTGTTGGTACCTCATGCAGTGGAGTAGACACCTCAGTTGACCTCTTAATGTGTGTGACTGAACCCAGGAATTTGGTTGGTTATTTTGATTATCAATCAATTTAGTTCATTTTTCTTTTGTCAGGAACACAATACAGAACAACCTATTAAAAATGTGAATTTTTACACTGCACTTAGAGAATGGTGAGCATCAGCAGATTGGGACGTCATAAGTAGGCGATGGTTCTAATCATCTTGGTTTCCTAACACCCTGCAGGCAAACTACAATCTTGATATCATTCTTTCGGTTGTAAACTTATTCTCTATGAAGCACGGATACTTCAAAATCAGTGACGTATCAGTGTCTGACACCGTATCGGTATCGGATACTTGGGGTTGGGGATACGTATCGGATACTCTATTTAAAGTATCTATTCTTATTAATTACAAAAAGGGTAGGGGATACTCTAGGATACTTCTCGGATACTCTAATAGGGGATACTTCATTTAATATAAGATATATTTCTAAATAATAATATATTTTTATATACAAACTATTGTAAATATTTATAGATATATGAGTTCGAATTTATCAAAATTATTCAACAAAAATAGTATATAAGTATATAAAAATAACATATAGTTTTATCCATTCAATGAAGAGAAACAAGATTGAATCCCAACACGTTGAAGATTTAGTGTTTGTTCATAGTAATTTTCGTCTTTTACGAAAAAGTAAAATTATACAAAAGGAGAAAGTAGAAAGTGGGCTATCGGTGGAAATGCATTTGATCCTTTGGATGGTGTGTGAAGTTGAAAATCTTTCGCTTGATGATTAAGAACTAGAAGTGGTACTCTTTGTGAAGATAAAATTGATGAGTGATGGGTAAGCGAGATGTTAGATAGCTTTTATCTATTTTATTTTTTATATTCCGAGATAGTATTTAGGATTTTTTTATATTTGGATAGTATTTAGGATTTTTTTTAATTTTATGTGATTCTTTTTACTAAAATGAATTATTATTAAATTAAAAATTATTAATAAATACACGTATACCATCGTATCCCGTATCCCCATTTTTAAAAAATTGACGAATCCCCGCATCAGTATCCCCGTATCGTATCCTCGTATCGATATCAGTGCTTGGTAGCTTATTCTAATGGTTGTTTAGTTCCATTGGATCCCGGATGATCCCTTATTCTCTGAATTCTCATTATTTAATGTTTTCAAATAGGGAAGATTATTCTTTTGTTTCTGAGGCCCTACTCGGAATGTGGTGAAAGTTATTGCAAAATTTTGCGGCAGTACTCAAGTTACAGGTGCTTGGCACCCAATTCGAAAATGCTGAAACTTAGCCGGCAAAAATGGTCAATTTTGGTACGAAAATTAGCTGTTTGAAATCGATAGCCGAAGTTACTCAGAAGACTCTTTCTCTCCCCCTAGCAAACTAGAACACTGAATCAATCTCTCACTCTTAGACTTGAGAACTGTGCAAATTTGAAATAGGTAATCTTTGGAGGGACGTAACGAGTACAACATACTCGGAATGCATTTGCACATTGTACCAGGCGCACGTGAAATTTTGGAAATGCACTTCTTTGTGCGGACCACGAATATTCGTCAAAGATTTTGTCTTCCTCCGAAACGTTCTTGATTTGTTTTTTCTGATCATAGACTATGTGGTTCAACCTTTCTGGTAATGATTGTTCTTTCTACACAGTATAATTCAATTATTTGATGCAAGACTATGCTATCTTTATGGTCTTGTAATTGTTGTAATTAAATCTTTATTATTTCTACTATTACACTGCGGCTTTTGGCCTCAACGAGTTTGCATCAATTTTATAATATAATCATCAACATAACAACATACTTGGTGTGCTTGTGATGCTGGTCCTCATACCGCGCAATCTTTCACATTTACACATGTCTAAGTACAGTCTTTCTTTTGGGAGAGCAAAAAGAAATTTGAAATGAATTTTTTGGTCCTGATTTTAGTCGGTTAGAAATGAACAAGTAATGTGAACATTAAATTAGTCATTGTCTTTTGTAATAAGTTTGATATCAAAAATACGTGGAATGATCAAAACTTATGGGCTTTAATTAGATATCTGAACTACCAACATTGGAATCAAAATGATATGAATTCCAGAAATATGATGTATGAGAATCTGAGAACTGGGTAATGTAGCTTTTGAGGAGTTTTTTTTACAGCATCCTCTTTTATTAAAAAAAAAAAAAAAAGTACAGTCTTTCTAAAATTTATTACTTTTGTATTATGTGGTTGCTATAGACAACGCCAACATAACAAAGTAGAAAGGAAGTAAAAGAAAATATAATTAGATAGTGCATCCAAAGATGGCAAAGTAGAAAGTAAAAGAAAATAAGTAAGAGTTTCATTTCATTGGGATTTGACTATTAACGTACGCATACGCTAAACATTTCATTCACTGTTTGTTTGGGCAATTTTCTAAAGATCAATTTAAACAAAACTAGTTTGTGAATAATAAGTTGCTCTAAATTATGATTGTTGGAGATCTATGAACATCCATTGTTCGAATCATATTTCGATAGTTTAAACAAGACAAGTTTGAACTCGAAATTTCTTCTTTGCAATATTAAATCCACTAATATTATACGACACTGTCTCATAAGATATAATGAAAAATAAACTGAGTAAATAAGATAAGTCACTCTTCACATACCTCTTTGTTGATGAAGTGTTAGAGCATCGCTCGGTCGTACTCGCAAGTTTTGTTATCTCAAGCTTGTTGTCAATGTTAGATGTACAAAACTATATCTTGATTTCTAGTCTACTAAATTCAAGTCTCGGTCTAGGATTAGAGTATGGTAGTTGAGTATTAGACATCACTGAATAGCCCTCGAAGATTGGAGACAGAAGAACAAGGAGAGACATTTACGAGAACTTCATCAGCAAATAGGTATGTGAAGACTGATTCATCCTATTTACTCCTGGCATTTACCATTTTATCTTATGAGACTATGTCGTATAGTTTTAGTTTCGAGTTCAAGCTAGTCTTGGTTAAACTTTCGAAATACGATTCAAACAATCAATGTTCTAGATCCTTAATAATCTTAGCTAAAAACAATTTATTGTTCAAGAGCTATTTTTGTTTCAAGATGATCCTTTGGAAATTGCTCAAGCAACAGTGCATATTGCACGTGGCTATTGAGAATGTTTCAAATCAATCATGTGAGATAAAAAAAATTGCTTGGCGATAGGTGAATATACTTGTATATTTTACTAAAGTCATCTTGAATTCCGCAGACTGTAGAGGTTCGCAAAACTTGGTTTGCAAACCCTTTATATCTGAGTTCGGGAATTAGGTAGGTTCGCAAACCCTTACCATCTGGTTTTTGCGAATTTCCAAGGTTTACAAACCTGGTTTGCCAATCCTTGCGGCCTAACTTTCACGAATTGCCAAGGTGGCCTGACTTCGCGAACTGTCGAAGGTTTGGAAACCTGCTCAGTTCCAATATAACAAAAGTACACGAACCATTCTATATGTTTATGTTCAAATTTCCTACGATTCTTATAGACACTTCTAGACAAACTTTATTCACTAAACCACTTTGTGTTTGTGGATCATTGATTAAGTCTTGAGTGTTATTGAACACCACTATGTGCTTGTAAGTTCAAAGGTTACTGAGACGCTATGAACCATCATCATTGTGCATGGTTCATATAGCGAACCGTGTACAATGACATGTTCATGAAGGTTAGCCGAAACTAGCCAATTGAACGATAAACTTAACCACTTTCATGTAAAACTTTAAGACTTTAGTCTTGAGTCACAAATGTGATCAAACATGTCTAGATAGTGTTTTTAGAGAGTTGTTCTAATGGCGATTATCTCATAGAAATAATTCTGAAGCATCTGAAAACATTCGACAGGGTAAGTACGTATACTGTATACCCGTTCGTGAATATTTTTGTCATGGTACGCGTACCGGGTATGTATACCCTTAAGACAAAAATGGTTTCAAGAACTCACAAATCTTTTATGGTTTGCATACTGGGTATGCGTACATTTTCGTTTTGGAAACCAACATATCTTTTCCGTTTCCATACTGGTTATGCGTACTTTCCTGGTTCACGAGTCAACAGACTTTTTATGGTATGGATACCGGGTATGCATACTAAAAATTCGTTGCCGAACTATAGCTATGCCGGTATGTGTACTGGGTACATGTACTGCGGCTCTGGACTTATAACAGTTCTCCCAGTATGTGAACCGATATGCATATTTTCCTGCCAGATTTACAGTAGTTATATATCTCTCCAATAATCGATTTGAAACATTCACGAATAACATGAATGACACATATCACTTTGTTCCATGCTACTTTCAAATGATTAAATCTTGAACCATAATTAGCTCATAAACAATAAATTGTTCTTAACCAAATTCGTCATGTATGAACAAATGTTCTTAATCTTAGCATATTTCGAGAACGATTAATCAAGATAAACTTGACTGGAAATTTCTGTTATGCATGTAATGTCTAATTTAGGCTTGGTAATGTTTTTTTCCCCCAAAAGCACTTTCAAAACCTATATATGTCAATAGTTTTTAAACTAGTGTTTGGTAGAAAAAATAATTAAAGTGCTTCTTATCCAAAGAACTTCCAAAATTCCTCAACTTTTAAAAATTTCGGGAGGAGGAGCTTTTAAAAGCTACAAAAGCATAAGCTTTGGTCCCACCAAAATTTAATGCTTGATTTATCTTTTATGACAAAAGGTACCCTTAAATTTATATACAATCAATTTTTTACTTCTTAAAAAAAAAATTCTTTAAATATTATTACTTTTTATTTTCAAACTATTTTATATACTATTTTAATAGTAAAAAAAATAATTATTTTAAACCCAATAAAATTGAATAAAACTATTTTCAGAGATATGTCTGTTTTTGTCATTTGTTACAACAACAATGATTGAATCTGATACTTTACCAAACATACTTTGGTTGCTTTTTTAATCAGCTTTAACTTTAATTAATATTTTACCAAACATCTAACTGCCTTTTTGTCACAGCACAACACAACAATGCACAACAAAAAAGTGCTTTTACAAAAGCCGCAACAATACCAAACTAAGCCTTAGTCATGCGACAATGTCTCATAGATAGAAAGGTGGAAACTTGAGAAATAGGTGGTTCAGTCTCCACTTACCTTTTGTTGAAGAAGTTCTCCAAAAGCTTCGGTTGATCTTCGCCTTCAAATGGTAGAACGCAGTGATGTCTGGTACTCAACTACACACTTCTATCCTAATCCGAGACTTGACTAAATGTTGACTAGAAATCAAGATATACTTTTGATCAACTAAATTTGACAACGAGCTTGAGATAGCAACACTTGTGAGTTCGACTGAGCAATGCTCTAACAATCTCCCCCTTTGTCAATCTTAGTGACAAAACTATCAATACATATGGATTAAAAAATAAAGCTTCAAAACTCGGAATCCATCATGTTTGATTTCCTTAGTTCTTCAACTCCTTGAATTCTTCGTTTCTTCAAGTTGCAATGATTACGAGCGTGTTCAACTCAAAGATCATTGTTGTTCAAGATCCATAGTGATAAAAACTTTGAAAACAGATATTCTCAATCATCGTATACAAAAACATAGTATTATTATCTTCTCCAAAATTCAATTGTATCATAACTTCGAAGTAATACTAAGGTGATATGTTTATCCCCTTAATCAATACTTACATTTTTTGCATAATAGGTGAAACCTATAGATGTTGGTTCACTCCCCCTTACATAATGATCTGTAAACCATGTGTATATAGTGCGAAACTACTAACTAATTCTCCCCATTTTGTCAATAAAAATTGGCAAAGGTACGAAAACTATGGGATCGTAATGAATTTAAACAAAAGATACTTCACGACTTAAAGGAAACACATATCAACTTTTATTTAGATGATATCACAGAGTATGAATACTTAGCGTCTCATCTAGGAGATTTAAGATACAAGCATCCCCTATAAATTCCACATCCACTCTCCCCACAAAGATATAGCAATTAATCATAAGTTCAATTAAGAACTCTCCCCCATTTGATGTCATTCCCAAGAGAACAATGATGCGTGTCGTACCACAACAAATTAATTAATACTTTACTACCTAATTAACAAGTAATATAGGGTAGTCAAGGTCGATCCCACGAGGAGCACGAGATTCTAGTTGTAAAAATTGTCACGAAAGGGGGGTGTAAAAAGCAAAAGAAAAAAAATAAACAAAACAATTAAAATCGAAAGTTGAAAGCAATAAGAGAGACGAGATCAAGGAATCCTTCTTCGTTATGAAACAATGAATCAAGTTATGTTCTCTTCTACTTGTTATTAGTCACAAATTATCACCAACCGTAGGTAAAGCAGCTAGCTCAGTGCTAAACCCCTAAATCCCTTTTATCACCGGACACGGAAGTTCTCGACTACCGGATTCTAATCACCAAGCCACCTAGAATTAGCTCAACCTAGATGTAACTTGGCTCATGCATTAGGTTTTGTGAATTTCTTAGGTCGATATTAGTAGTTAGACTCTTAGCTCAAGGTCTACTTGCTAACGTTGTTTCTACACACAATTGCTCCACGGAATCCCTCCGCAAGGTCTCGTGTTTGCTACTTATGTAAAGAGTCAAAGAACGATTACTTATCCCCTAACTTTCACTAGCTTTAGATTGAATTAACAAATCAATTTAGTTGGCCACCCCAAACAATCTATCAATCAATCATGAATGTCTTTAAGATCACTCCTATTAGTAAAAACAATCGATAATTATGTGAAAAACTTCAAGATAGAATTTGAAGACAAAAACTTAAATCATATGTTTAAAAACTAGGAATTCATCCTCAATCAATAAAATTAGCTACTCATGTTAAAGAGTTCACACAGAGAATAAGAAAAGAAAAGAATTGTGTGTGTAGAGATGTGTGTAGAAGTTGTAGAAAACTTCTCTATTTATAGGCTTCAAAATTCTCCAAATCTTCTAAGGATTAGAATCCTTTTCCTTTTGCAATTCAACTTCCAAATTCAAGTCTTTCTCTTCTCTTCCACCTTCTCTTTCCAAATTTGAGTCCAATTCTCCATCCAATTCCTAGCCCAAGTCTTCACACCCATGAGAGAGGTCCATAGAAAGTTACGGAATTTTGCTCGGAAAAGCGGGATTATGGCGGAATTTGGCGGAAACGTCGCCGCCGGCCACCCGAAAATTTACGTTGTCGAGAGAATATTCGACGGAATATTCCGTCCGGTCTTAGTTAGGACTAACGGTCAAACCGGTCAACCGTCGGTCAACGTTAGTCAACGGGTCAAGGTCTAACGAGTCGGAACCGAGTCGATTCTTTGAGTCGGTGATCGGGCTGAGTTGGTCTCTAGGCCATAAGCCATGCACCGGCCAAATTAGTATAGCACAATCATTATAAGCTTGACCATAATGGCCGCCTTCCCGTAACCTCGTAATGCACCATGTTTATAATATCCCGCAACTCGGCTCCAAATAACATCACCACATCCTTGAAGTCACTCTACCAAGCTCTCAATTACCAAAGAATCGCATCATTTCAAAGACATACCATCTAATGCCATCTTCCCCGTAGTTCAAGCTCAACCCTTCACCATTGCTTCGCTCTTAACTTGACCGGTGACCATACATTAAATTCCCGCACTTGCATTTCCAAATTCGGCAATGTAGAACTTGACCTCCTATTGCTTTGTCCCCGTAAAATTCCATCTATAACTCCCGCATTCCTTGCCTTTGTGAGACCCCATAGCATCAGCCTCATTCTCGGCTCCGCCAACATCCTTGCCATTAATCACCAATGACTTCATCTCCTCATAACTTGCTCACTCCAAAACAAAGACTTTGAATCTCGAAATCCACCATATTCGCAGAGACCCATCATCCATTTGAGCCACAAACCCTTCGTGCATTGAAACAACACCAACAGTTCAATCTTCAATCCGGACACTCCGCAACAAACTCCCAACAAGACCACCTTCTAGCCATCGAGATCATCACCGTCACCTGCAGCCATTACCATCCCCGCTTTGCCACTCTACTCATCGCCACATTCTCAGTAACTCATTGTCAAGCCTGCTGCAACACCTTGGACCCTCAAAGCACTAACTCAAACTCCACAGACTTCCATCCCGCCAACTTCACGCCACAATAGCTCAATGACCTATCACGGCTGCCTGTGACTCACATTTCACCACGAGAACCCCGCAATCACCACGAGACAATCCTAAGCATACATCTATTGCAGCTCACGGCTTCATCAATCTCATGTCTTGAATCAATAGCGGCATCAATTCTGCCCTGTAACCATCATCGATGTCTCTCTCGCCTCACAGATTCAACAATACCTACATCACAAAACCCATTTCTTCATATTAATTCTTGATTCCACAAAGAACATCTCACTATTCACTAACAACATCTCGCTTCTCCATTCACTTGATACAACCAATGTCTTCTCAAATAGCACCAATTCCATTTCGCTTCAACCTCAGATCGAACCTGCTCTCTAATTCGAACCCATTCATCACATCCACCAGATCCCATTACTTCATTCTACAAATTGCACGAACCCTAACTTTTATCACCTGTGTCTTCTTCTTTGTTCATCAGCAGTGACACCCTCTGTGATTCTCCCTCGAGTTTGCTCTCTCAAACTTCAATTCACCTGAGTCTCTGGGTTTGACCTCTTTCTCTCAATTTCATAGTGGCAACAACTCTCTCTTGATTTTGCTCGATCTACAGCAGCAGCCATGTCTCTCAATTTCTCAGAATTTAACAGCAGCCATGGCTGTTTCTTTCAGGTGGAAAAAATGATTGAAAAGAAAAGAACCATCGATTTTAGGTTTTAGGTTTAAATGGGCGGATTCGGGTACGGTTATGGATCCGGGTATGGTTAGGGTAGATGGGCTCAGGGTATGGTTAGGGTAGATGGGCTCAGGGTATGGGTGGATTCAAACACCCACTAAATACACCCCAAGTGCTATTCTCACTCACTTCTTTTGGATAAGGGACACCTCTTTGACCTCCCCTTAACTATTATTGTCCTTCCTTGCAATTGAGTCACCCCTTAACCTTGGTTGGGCTCCATATAGTCTTCGCCCTTGATAAAATGACAAGTTTGCCCTTTTTGCTCAATTTTGATGATTTCTTCTTCTTTTCTTCTGTGCGACTCCGAAGTAACTATAAAACTCAAAACAAGCATAAAATACATAATTTACAAGAAAAATAGCAAAGAAAGCATAAACTACTAGATAGTAAATTAGGTGTATTCTACACCTATCAAATCCCCCACACTTAGACTTTGCTAGTCCTCGAGCAAATCAAACTAAAAACTCACAACTTCAAAGCGTTCAAGCGTCCCAAGCATCCAAAGAGCTATGAGGACATAGAGTTTCTGCATGCTAGTAATAAGAAGTTAGAAATACTAAAGAACATATTCTCGTTCTTAAATGTTGAGTGAGAAATAACCACACCATAATGAGAGAACGCGTGTTTGAGAAACGATCAATAAGCATTTCGCCTCGACTTCTGCCTCACCAAATAGGATTTTATGATAATTGCACTCAAAAAGACGGCTTTTTTATGGTTCTCACATGTGTGCAGGTAGGAATGAAGATAGAAATCCTGCATCACGTTGAATGGTGGGAAGGATAACTTAGAAATATTTTGAAAAACCCACATCTTTTAATATTTTGAAAAACCATTTTTTCTGACGATCTCTAAGAAAGGAAATCAACCATTATTATCGAGGATGAGATTACTTACTTACCTTCACATCCGATCGCCAATTATGATAACACCACTCTCACGGTATCCAATAGAAACGTCTTCCGCTCCTCGTCTTGATCTTCATGGTCTTCGTCTTTGGTTTCAACTATTGATGATAAACCCTTGAATTTCATAAATCCTTAACAATTTATAACTCTTTACCTTGAAATCCTTGTCGCTTGAAACTTCCTTATATATTTTCCTTCCCCACGGCTTATTAACAAAACAAATATTTCTCTTGTTTTTCTTTTTCAATTTTTTTTTTTTTTTTTCTTTTTTTTTAACAAGAGAAATTAAATACAAAAATAAACCATGGCCGTGGAAGAAGTAATTTACCACTTGATTCTTCACAACTTGTATCGTCTTGAAATCATAAACTTCAAAAATTCTCACCTTTTAATTTTCTTTGCTTTCATGAATAAGTCTTCAAACTTGGATATAAAATTACCTCATTGTAGTGTAAGTCTTCAAAAAATCCGCTCTTTGTATGTTGCTTTACTTGTATTTAAAATTTGTTCTTTTTCTCGTTTTGTTGCTTATAAACCTTAAACTTTTCCAACTTTCCTTGTAGATTTTGATGTCGCTCCTTGTTGATGATGAATGTGTTTCTATGGATCCGTTGTTGTCGAGAGAGAGAATGGTGCTAACTGCAAATCGAACTACAAGAAGGAAGCTTTCATCCATGGACGTCACCCTCATGATTGACAAAATTAGCACTCAAGAGATCAAAGAGTAGTGCTTTTAGTGGTGGGAGGTTGGGTAGCTCACCATTCTACCCGGAATTAACTTACGGTGACACACACTCAAAAGAAGCTCTTTAGTAGATGGAAAATTTCGGTCGGTGCCTCTCATGATATGAATACGGGTAGTCTCCACTAATGATTGATCAGCAACTCTAATAACGCACTTCTCCTGCACCAAATTCGCATCACGGCATGATTAAATCCATTATTTAACACTCTAACAAACAAGAAATCCAATGTAGTTCTCTAACATTTCCAAGTTCAATTATGTCGGTCAAAAACTCTATGTAAACATACCTAGAAATATGCTAGGGACTCTAAAATCTTTAAAAGTTGGAATTTTTAAGTAAAACTCTTTTTTTTTTTTTTTCATTTTTTTGTAATTTTTGTTTTAAAAGCATGCTTAACCACTCCCCCACACTTAAACCTTACATTGTCCTCAATGTAATTGAATCCTCCTAGTAAAGTCAAGGTGGGAAATTTTAACATGATAAGAAACAAGAAAAAGAAATAACAAAAAGCAAAAAGATAAGAAATACAAAACCGATGGGTTGCCTCCCATTAAGCGCTTGTTTTAAAGTCGACGGCCCGACTTGGCTCTTGCTAGATTCATTCCCATATACTAACAATCTGAAAATTTGAGGATCCACCCATAATACTGTTTTTGCAAACAATAACTCCATACAAATATTAGCACAAGAAAACAATAGTGAAATTATCGCTCGATAGAAATTTCCCCCACACTTATTCTCGTCCACACTCGGAAGTGTATAAAGAACATAGAATTCGGGAACTTCCATGTATTCCTCTTGGCAAACCTGCATGGTGTTAGTATCAAGTGTTTCCAATGGTGGATATTTAGAAACAAAATCTTCCAAAAATACTTTCGAAGCACATACATTCAAACCAATAAGAGGTAAAGGAGAAGAATCAATAGGCAAAGGGTTAGACAAACCTTTCAAAAATTCTCGTATTATAGAATCCTCTTCATCCTTAAAAAATTCAAGTGAATTACTTACCTCTTGTATATCGTGGTCCTCTATTAAACCTTGCAACCATTCTTCGTCGTTTTCTACCTTAACCAAAGTCTCGGCATCATTAAAATCATTCGCAAGTTCAATTGGGTCTTCCACAAAATCAATGAATGTGGTTTCATCCTCTATAATCATCTCTTCAACATTCTCATCATCGAATCGGGCCATTCACTAAAGTGATTCTCATCGGTATAGATTGTAAAATCTTCTTGTGCGGGTGTTACACCGTTTACAACAATAGGTAAGTCACACCCAATCTCCTCCTTTTGAATAGGTGAAGGATCGTTATTATGATCCGGAGTTGGAATAACTTCCTCATTGTCGGAACACTCATACACTTCCGCGGACTCCCATCTTTCCTTAAGAAAGTTTTGCCAAGCAATAAATGCATCTTCCTCAAGCTCTTCCTTTTGAATAGGTGATTGATCATTATTAAGATCAAGGCTCGAGTAATCTACACTAGCGTCATCAAAAGTCTCCAAAGGTTGGTTAATTAGTTCGTATATTTTCTCCGAATTCCTTTGAATTTCTCGATGTGATTCTTGCATCTTTTGTTGAATATCCCCAAGATCCCCAATCATGGCCAACATCTTATCTGCAAAACTAGAGAATTTCTGATCATAAACAAAACTATCCTCCCATCCTTGAGATTGTCCACTTACATACCCGTCATAAGGTTGTTGATATGTATGAGAATATCCATAATGTGCCGTAGGAAATTTATCATAGCCAAAATATTGGTTTTGATTGTATCCTAAGGATGGTTGGAATTTGTCATAATGTTGAGGTTGAAAACCGTATTGATTGTTGTAATATGCTTGCTCTTGTCCACCATACATTGGAAAACCGATACCTGAAATACGATTCAAAAACTAAGTTAGATACGGAATAGAATCCAACAAAGCAAGAGTAAAGCAAAAAGAAAAATAAAAACAACTAAAATCATCCGCTGCTCCCCGGCAACGGCGCCAAAATTTGATGCGTGTCGTACCACAACAAATTAATTAATACTTTACTACCTAATTAACAAGTAATATAGGGTAGTCAAGGTCGATCCCACGAGGAGCACGAGATTCTAGTTGTAAAAATTGTCACGAAAGGGGGTGTAAAAGCAAAAGAAAAAAATAAACAAAACAATTAAAATCGAAAGTTGAAAGCAATAAGAGAGACGAGATCAAGGAATCCTTCTTCGTTATGAAACAATGAATCAAGTTATGTTCTCTTCTACTTGTTATTAGTCACAAATTATCACCAACCGTAGGTAAAGCATGCTAGCTCAGTGCTAAACCCCTAAATCCCTTTTATCACCGGACACGGAAGTTCTCGACTACCGGATTCTAATCACCAAGCCACCTAGAATTAGCTCAACCTAGATGTAACTTGGCTCATGCATTAGGTTTTGTGAATTTCTTAGGTCGATATTAGTAGTTAGACTCTTAGCTCAAGGTCTACTTGCTAACGTTGTTTCTACACACAATTGCTCCACGGAATCCCTCCGCAAGGTCTCGTGTTTGCTACTTATGTAAAGAGTCAAAGAACGATTACTTATCCCCTAACTTTCACTAGCTTTAGATTGAATTAACAAATCAATTTAGTTGGCCACCCCAAACAATCTATCAATCAATCATGAATGTCTTTAAGATCACTCCTATTAGTAAAAACAATCGATAATTATGTGAAAAACTTCAAGATAGAATTTGAAGACAAAAACTTAAATCATATGTTTAAAAACTAGGAATTCATCCTCAATCAATAAAATTAGCTACTCATGTTAAAGAGTTCACACAGAGAATAAGAAAAGAAAAGAATTGTGTGTGTAGAGATGTGTGTAGAAGTTGTAGAAAACTTCTCTATTTATAGGCTTCAAAATTCTCCAAATCTTCTAAGGATTAGAATCCTTTTCCTTTTGCAATTCAATTTCCAAATTCAAGTCTTTCTTCTCTTCCACCTTCTCTTTCCAAATTTGAGTCCAATTCTCCATCCAATTCCTAGCCCAAGTCTTCACACCCATGAGAGAGGTCCATAGAAAGTTCTGGGAATTTTGCTCGCCGGAAAAGCGGGATTATGGCCTTAATTTGGCCTGAAACGTCGCCGCGGCCACCCGAAAATTTCTCATTGCCGAGAGAATATTCGACGGAATATTCCGTCCGGTCTTCCGTTAGGACTAACGGTCAAACCGGGTCAACCGTCGGTCAACGTTAGTCAACGGGTCAAGGTCTAACGAGTCGGAACCAAGTCGATTCCGAGCCTACTGACCGGCCTGAAGTTAGTCTCTAGGCCATAAGCCATGCATCGCCAAATTAGTATAGCACAATCATTATAAGCTTCGGCCATAATGGTCGCCTTCCCCGTAACCTCCCGTAATGCACCATGTTTATAATATCCCGCAACTCGGCCTCCAAATAACATCACCACATCCTTGAAGTCACTCTACCAAGCTCTCAATTACCAAAGAATCGCATCATTTCAAAGACATACCATCTACTGCCATCTTCCCCGTAGTTCAAGCTCAACCCTTCACCATTGCTTCGCTTCTTAACCCAAACCGGTGACCATACATTAAATTCCCGCACTTGCATTTCCAAATTCACAAAGAATGTAGAACCAACCTCCTATTGCGCCCGTCCTCGTAAAATTCCATCTATAACTCCTGCATTCCTTGCCTTTGACGGACCCCATAGCATCGCCTCATTCTCGGCTCCGCCAACATCCTTGCCATTAATCACCAACAGCCTTCATCTCCTCATAATCGCTCACTCCAAATAAAGACTGAATCTCGGAAATCCACCATATTCGCAGACCCATCATCCATTTGAGCCACAAACCCTTCGTGCATTGAAACAACACCAACGATTCAATCTTCAATCCGGACTCCGCAACAAACTCCCAACAAAGACCACCTTCTAGCCATCGATCATCACCCGTCACCTGCAGCCATTACCATCCCCGCTTTGCCACTCTACTACCGCCACATTCTCAGTAACTCATTGTCAAGCCCGCAACAGCCTGACCTTGGACCCTCAAAGACTAACTCAAACTCCACGGACTTCCATCCCGCCAACTTCACCGCCACAATAGCTCAACAGACTATCACAGCCCGCGCGGACTCACATTTCACCACCGTAACCCCGCAATCACCATGAGACAATCCTAAGCATACATCTATTGCAGCTCACGCCTTCATCAATCTCATGTCTTGAATCAATAGCGGCATCAATTACGCCCGTAACCATCATCGATGTCTCTCTCGCCTCACGCATTCAACAATACCTACATCACAAAACCCATTTCTTCATATTAATTCTTGATTCCACAGCAACATCTCACTATTCACTAACAACATCTCTGCTTCTCCATTCACTTGATACAACCAATGTCTTCTCAAATAGCACCAATTCCAATTCTGCTTCAACCTCAGATCGAACCTGCTCTCTAATTCGAACCCATTCATCACATCCACCAGATCCCATTACTTCATTCTACAAATTGCACGAACCCTAACTTTTATCACCTGTGTCTTCTTCTTTGTTCATGCCAGTGACACCCTCTCGTGATTCTCCCTCGAGTTTGCTCTCTCAAACTTCAATTCACCCGAGTCTCACGGGTTTGACCTCTTTCTCTCAATTTCACAAAGTGGCAACAACTCTCTCTTGATTTTGCTCGATCTACCCAGAAGCAGACCATGTCTCTCAATTTCTCAGAATTTAACAAACAGACCATGGTTTGTTTTTTCGTGTGGAAAAATGATTGAAAAGAAAAGAACCATCGATTTTAGGTTTTAGGTTTAAATGGGCGGATTCGGGTGCGGTTATGGATCCGGGTATGGTTAGGGTAGATGGGCTCGTGGTATGGTTAGGGTAGATGGGCTCGGGGTATGGGTGGATTCAAACACCCACTAAATACACCCCAAGTGCTATTCTCACTCACTTCTTTTGGATAAGGGACACCTCTTTGACCTCCCCTTAACTATTATTGTCCTTCCTTCAGTAACGTGAGTCACCCCTTAACCTTGGTTGGGCTCCATATAGTCTTCGCCCTTGATAAAATGACAAGTTTGCCCTTTTTGCTCAATTTTGATGATTTCTTCTTCTTTTCTTCTGTGCGACTCCGAAGTAACTATAAAACTCAAAACAAGCATAAAATACATAATTTACAAGAAAAATAGCAAAGAAAGCATAAACTACTAGATAGTAAATTAGGTGTATTCTACACCTATCAAACAACATGAGTGACCTTACTTTAATGAAAAAGAAGGATTTTGTCGGACATTAACAAATCACGTGGATTTGTATCCTAAACATCGATATAAATTAATCTCAATGCCGGTTACGAACAAGGAAACAATTTTAATTGGTATGACTCAACATAAGAAAATCTTATGGAGTTGATGGTGCAGTAATTACACATGAGTATGATTATGAGTAAATCAATACTGCGAAAAATTCTCACAAAGCTTGTTCTATTTTCAGTTCATAAAAATTAATTGATTTAACTTTTGAGCATATGTGATATATCAGTTTATATCTCATAAGACTTTGCAATACATTAAACCAATAATGATTAAATATTGAAAGTTCATCTTCCAAAAACTCTAGAGTTTAAATAAATAAATCTAAAAACATGCAAGATGAAAATCGTTGGAAATAGCTTGTGTACTCACAATACTTTCTATACCAAACCCTAGTTATCCTTCTTGAACACAAGAATAAATTCTCACAAGAATTTTCCTATTACATAAACAAAAATGAAAAAGGAAAACTATGTAGTCCGCGACTTGAGTTTTGAGAGAGCCAAGGTCATCGACGCGTTTTCCCAACTTTAAATTAAGGAGTTTGAGATCCCTTTTACTTGCAGACAATTGATCGAACACAACTCTAATGTCTCTCACAATATTTCTAACCAAATCGGTGGACATATGAACCGGTATTGTCCCTACATGTTCTTGAGCAAAGTAACGGGATATGGTGACAGATTATCGTAAAACTCAACAATACCTTTGATACCACCATCATCCATCTTCTTGTTATCTTCCTTTGTGCTGTTTGAAATCTTAGAAGCATCCATAGTTTGTGGAGGTTCACGAATTATACCAGCACTTGTATATATCCAAAGGTAGGCATACCTTGAGTATATATATATATATCTTTCACAGTTTCTAGGTCAAGAAAACTGAAGGAAGAGAGATCATTTTCTAGAATCTTTTGATGAGTATTAGTTCATTACTTAAACGGGTTTTAAATCGATCATGAGACCCACACGGTTAAAGGTTCGTGAGTTCACGAAGTTCGTGACCAAATTAGATATGAGTTATTGATTCTTTTGCGGAATAAAAAATGTTGATACAAACTCTTAATCCTGACGCCCGGTCAAATATTCTTACATTACACTTATACAATCAAAGCAAGGCTATTTTACCATGTATGCTCTTGTCAGAAACTCACCATCAATAGAACCATGAGTTATCTACATTCAATGAGAAAATGTTCAATTCTTCCTCTAGTGACAAGAGGTATACCTGCTGGAAGAGCTCGTTAAACAGAAATACGAACATAGAATTGAATATTCTTCTTAAGAGGGTGATTCCCATATGGATCTTTTGCTTCAATGAGTTCAAGAAACCTTTTGAATATCTTCAAACTCAGTACATTCCTTTGGTACATTACATAGAATGAGCTATATCATCTCTTGAAAAATTTATTTGACGGTTTACCATCCAACCGATCGGAGGAACAACTCGAGAACAATAAGATATCCACAAGCGAACCATGGACGTTGCTCATTCACTCTGTTGAAATCATTTTCCTCTAAAAATCTAATCAAGACTTTGTTTCTTAAGCCACCGAAGGTTGTGACAGGTTGGAGTTTGAGTTAGAAGCTAAAGAGAACAAATGTGGTGTCTAATAGGGGATGTGGTTACCATAATTTCACTACAAACATATCCTACCATACACCATTTCCCGTTATTATCATTTTCAGCTAAAACCATAGTGTTGTCAATGAATACCGGTTTAGTGAGGGTTGAAGGGAGATTTGAAGATAATATAAGTTCGGCTGCCATTTGAGAGAATATGTCTTGAATGTATTTAGTTGTAAAGGTAGTAGCTTCTTGGGTCTCAAAATTTTCCATATAAATAACAAGTCTAAGAAGAGTGACGAAGATAGGTCCTGAATGGTTTTTGAAATGAGTGGTTGGGGTATGTTTATACATATATGTTTGGATGAGACAATGCCAGATGATGGTAAAACATCTGTTATGAGTGTGACATTGCACTTTGATGTACAAATAGATACATAGTGTGTTAAGGATATCAGATTGCACTTTGAAGGATGTTTTGTGTAGGTAAAAGGGAATGAAATTGATGAAAGTATGATTGCATTTTTGTCTTACATGTGGTCCAAGATTTCATTTTCTACCGTAGGAGCTACTTTAATAATCCTTCTCCCCTGTCTTTTGTAGAGGTTAGCATATTTGGTCGCGTGAAATTGGATAGAGAGATATAAAAAGACAGATTTACTCATGATACTCCTACGATAAATTATCATGACGTAAATCAAATACACTATCACCCAACAAGACTATGGTGGTCGAATAATAACCGCATTTTTTTCTCTCCAACAAGTCAAATACTGTTCAGATATACCTCCAAATGCAATCAATGTATTTTAGGTATGTTATGGGTGGTACGAAACAAATTTTTGGAGGGAAAGATTTTGAGCAAAATTTTGATGAGACTGATATTATAGGGTTGAGGGGAAGAGGCACAATAATGTTGACCAAAGGTCAGAGTGCAGCCAAGAATTGGATATGAGATTTTATGGGTTTTGTAAACCGGACAAATAGTATGAATGGTAAAATGTGGCCTAGACAATATACTTCATCCACCAATGACGCCTCTCAACAGGTGCTTCCTTTTGTGGATCTGAAAAAATTCAAAGATTTTAATTAGTGCCCAAATGAACCCAAACAAATTAGGTGATCTACCAAGACATCTCATTATGACAATTCTGAGAGGAATTAGGGCTAATGAAGCGTCTAGAATTAAACTTTAAATTTTTGGTTTTGAGGAGTAATAATGCCTATGGAGAAAGTGTGCATGGCTTTGAATAGGTGTGAATTTCAAGGGACGTGGACATTTCACCCAACGCCATAAAGGACTATTAATGGAAATTTTGAGAGGTTTATAAAATGGATTTAGAGAGATAATTTGTAAAACACATAAAATTAAACCAAAAGTAGAATATTCAATTAGCAAAAGAAAGATTTTCAGAAAAGGCAAACATGGGAGGAAATAACAATAGAGTTTTACAGACCTCAGACACATATGCTTTTGCTAAGAGTGTAGCTTTAGCTCTTGATACCAGAGACATGGTGTGTCGATAAATATTCGGATGGTGAGATAAATAAGAAAAACCAAAGAGTAGAATATGAAAGGGTTCGATAAGAAAATGTTGTTGAATTTTCTCACTACACCATTTTAAGGATTTCGCAACGGCGTAAGGTCGGTTGCGAATTTTCCGTTTCGAATTGCAACCGTAGAAATTTCGCAACTCTTTAGTGCCGTTTCGAATTTTGCAACCTCATCCTGGAGGTTGCGAATTGCAACCGCGCTCAGTTCAAGCGTGCGAACCGCTTGCTTGGTCGTAACACTGGAGCTGATAAACACGCCCCGGTCAAACTCAGGTCAAGTATGCTTCTTTTTGTTTCCACCCTTGACCTTAAGTTAACCTATATCTTCCTTATCGAGAAGAAAATTCATCTTATTTTTCTCCTCGATACTCTCTCATCCCCTCTCCATCTTTGAACTCCATCTCCTCTCCATGTCCGTGTGAAGAACTTCATCTCTAAAACCATTGAAATCAACATCCAGGTATAATCGTTTGCGTCATCGTTTCCTTTCAGTTTATAGGGTTCATAGATTATGATTTCTAGGGTTTTACGTAGTGAAGAAATTTTTTCGATTTATAGATTTAAGTTTAAGTTTATCGATTTCTAGGGTTCATTTAAGTTTATTGATTTAGGGTTTCGTCTGTTAATCTAATATTTTTGATTTTAGGAATTTTGATTTAAGTTTATCGATTTAGGGTTTCATTTGTGAATCTGTTTTTTTCGATTTCGGTTTTCCGATTTCTTCTTCTCTCTTTCGTCTTGTTTGTATACGATTCTAGAGCAATGGGTCCTTGTAATGTGTTCTTTACATATAATTTCATATATCAATTGATTTATAACGTTCTTTGATTACAGGGGAGCCAGTGGATTTGGAAAGGGAGCTTGTTGTTTGTCATGGAGGTATTGGTTTTCTTACTTGTGATGTGCACCCAGCGACTATACTTTTAGCTATGCTTTAGCTATTAGGGGTTTATGTCGGGTTTTAGATTTTGTTTCTTTGCTTGAGAAGGAATTTTTGGGTTGCAATCTATCTTTTGTCCAACAAGTGATTGTTCCTGTAATTTATATCTTTGTCGGGTACTTGTTTCCACTACCGTGATTTATTTAGTTGTGCGTAAGCTCGATCGGTGGTTTTGTATCCTATTTATCTTCTTCGCTATTTTTCAATATACAACACATGTGTGTTTTTCATTTGTATAAATTTGAATATGAATCGATGTATTACATTGCTCTCTCGGATTTCGGGAAAACCAAGAGGATTTGGATAGAGTGCTTATTTTGTGTCATAGTTGGATAGATAGGTTCCTTACTAGGATGTGAAACATGTTGAACTTTTAACTTCGCTTTTAGGGGTTTATATCGGATTTTAGTTTCTTCACTTCGAAAAGAATTCTTTGTTTGCAATCTCTCTTACGTTTTCTCCCCGACTAATTGTTCCTATTACTTTTTCTTTGTCGTGGTGCTCAAGTCCTCATTGGGTTTATTTGGCTGCGGAGGCTGTCTTACTTGTTGTAGAAGCCCGATGGGTTGTTTAGTATCTTATCTTCTTCGGCTATTTTTAAATTTGAATATAAATCTGAGGTATTAAATTGTGCTATGGATTTCAGGAAAGCCAAGATGATTTGGAAAGGGAGCTTATTGTCTGTCATAGTTGGATAGATTGGTTCCTTACTGGGATGTGAAAAGTCAACTGAACTGTTTAACTTCTCTTTTAGGGATTTGTATCAGATTTTAATTTCTTCGCTTCAGAAAGAATTTTTGGTTGTGGTATGTCTTTTGTCTGTTCCAATGTTTCCTCCTTGACTAGAAACTGACTGTTCCTAAATTTATTTGCTGTCAGGGTGCTTGCTTCCGTCTACTGTGATTTATTTGGTTGTGGATCGTATGTGATTTTATTGGATGCGGAGCTTGTCTTCATTGTGGCAGGAGGCAGAGGCCAAAGAAGCAGCAGCCGAGGAAAATGAGCGAGTCATGAATGAACGCCTTTCTCAGACCATATCTCGAATGACTGTTTTTGAAGCACACGTTTCTTGATTCATTTGGTTTAATTATCTGGTAATGGATTCTTAGTTATTTTCTTAATAGTGCTCGGTATTTCAGATCTCATGTCTTAGAGCCGAGCAAACATAGTTAAGTCGATCTCTTGAAAAAGAGAGACAAAAAGCATATGAAAATCGATAGGAATATCTGGCAGCACAAGAGTCAGTTTCTACCTATGAAGTTCGTGTCAATCAACTTGAAGAAGAAATTAAGGAGCACTAGTAAGAAAATAACTCCATGCGTAATCTTTCAAGTGCTGGAAGCCTTGGCAGCATGGAGGACAATCTTTTCTTCAAGCATCTCTTGGTTCATCCGCCTTCTCCGAGAAGAGGCTTAGTGAGGCAACCATGAGGAGCATGACTCCAGTGCTTTTGAATCTACCTCCGTCGAGAAAGATGGCGAGCTAGATTCATACACGTCTAGTTTGGTATGGACGAGTGATTTTTGTTATATACTTTCTCATTTTCCATGATCAAGAATCTTATAGGCTAGGTCAATAAAAGCTTACAAGTCTTCGTTTAAGGAACAAAGTAACTTTGATTACGTAAATATTAGTTTGTTGAGAAGTATGTGTAATCGTGTAACAATTTTGTTATTTTTATTGTGCAGACCTAGGCTATGTAGGATCCAAAGATTCGAGAACATTCTATCTCGATCCGGTCATGAGACAGTATGTGAACCATCGGAGTTCATATAACTCAACCGAAGTTACTCATCATTTGATTTGTACTTAGCATAGAGCTTGGGCATCCACCAATGTTATTCCTTAGTTGAAACATCTCTATTTGATATCTAGATTCAAGATTTTTTTTTTTAATATCCTTATATGTTTTGCACTAATGTATTTTGCACTGCTGTCCAGTGTGTGATCGTTGTCGTAAGCGACACAAATATAATTACACTTTCTTACTACTCAAAATATAAATATAGCAAGGGCAAGAAAGGATCGATCCCTGAGAGAGGTCTAGGTTGTCAAATTGTTATGGTTTCCTATATAAAACACCAGGAAGAATTTCGATTGTGTAAATAAAAATAAACAAAAAACAAATAAAGTATGCAAATCAAGGATGGGAAAATATTGGATAAAGGTTTCATCTTCAATTGTAAACAAGTTTATGAATATATGAATAGAATTCGTATTTAATCTCGCTATCATCAAAAGCCATAGAATACCTTATTGCAAGAATACTCCGTAAATTTCCAAAGTTATCAAACACACATTAAAGGGGGCGTATGTGAAATCTACCTAAAGAATAACCTAACGCCTTGCGCTAATCAAGTTCAATTCCTAGGAGCATTAAGTTTCGAAATAGGCTAATCAATGCAATTGAAATACATTGCGCAAACAATTCGAACAAAGGTCAATTTCTACATATGACTACGAGGATGTATCACTACAAACCCTAATCATATCATGCTACTCGTACTCAAGGTTATCGCTTGATGAAAACCCTAAAATAGCTATAGATATGGATGTGAGTTCAATAAATTCTAGACTCGACTAAACAAACATTCAATCATATTGCAATCCATCAATCATGCAATTATTATAACCCGTAGAAAGTGAACGATAATATTGAGAGAAAACTAATTCATAAAAATCATAACTTGGTTGCAAAATCCGACTATCTTTAACCAATAATAAAAACTTAGTTACTCATGGCATAGGAGTTCATAGCAAGAAGAAGGAGAAAACCTATCATTTTTCTAAACCCTAGAACCAAAAGTAGAAGTCTCCCTAATGGAGATATATCTAGGTTTTGAAAAGAGTTTTCTATATATATGCTTTTCTCCCCATAAGGATACTTTCCCAAAATTAGGTTAATTCTTCTCAAAACCCGTCTCCAAGTTGGTCCACCAAACCCAGGAGTGAAAAATATGTCTCTGGAATTTTGGGTCCGAAAACTGGTCGTCGGATTGCTGACGTCATCGCCGGAATCCGGTCACCGTCGCCGGAATCGTCGCCGGAAAATTTGTCTCCGACCACCTGAACTTGCCTCCGGCTACTGAAGCTGTCACAAGACATTTTACACTTCCAGTATCTCAACTCTGCTTCTCTGCAATTCAAACATTCACAAAATACCACCAAACCCAACTTCTCATTCCTTGCGAAAAACGCACCCAAAAGCGTGGTCCGTAGCTCATATGTCCGGCTATCAATTCTTGCATCCGCCTCATACCCCTTTCATGATTCGGTGAAATATTATGATTCACGCTTTAACTTCCGCAATCCGACATCCAGGGCTATGCTCACGGCTTACCATTTTCACCCGTTTTCGCATTTGTTCAAAGCCAGCTCCAAAACTGTCTCGGGCATTCAATCTTGCATAACAACAAGCCAACATCCATTCAACCCTTTAGCTTTATTGCTTGATAACACCTGCTTGCATAAAAGCATCACTTCCATTCCTGAGTCTTGAGATTCCAGTTGATATAACCCATAACTCGACCCAAACCTCAACTCCAACTCAATAGCAGCTAAAACTGAAGCTCATTCTTGTTCCACTTTGAAATCTCCATTCTCAGTGCATACCTAACCACCGAAACTTGAAACACCACCGGATCATCGTCATACTCCTCGCCATCACCGACCTTTCATTTTCGATATTAAATTCCTCCATTTCCAGCTTTCCCGACAAAGATCACTTGTACTGCGGCTTTACTTATGTCGCATAGCTCCACTTTACTCCTTGTCACATGTACACGATACAACGACAAAGGCTCCTTTTTCGCATAAGCGAGAGACAAACATCACCGGCTCCAACAAAGTCAGTTACTTCCCGCAATACGGCCTCGGTGATCCAAGACACCACATGAACCACACAATATGTAATGTCACTCCATAACCCGTAGCACCTCCAATTGCTCAACTCAATCCCCTGCAACCATCAGTTCATGGCTACACTCTCATCTTAAACACCACCTGCAACCATAGCCAACACCCTGAAGTCTCACAACTTCACCAGGACCAATTAAACTCCATTCTGCTCCCCGCAACCATTGCCTCACCTTTCCTCACCATTCCCTCGTGCTAGTAACCACCACAGTCCTCATTGCATCGTTTTTCCAGCCATAGCTTCACACCATCATTATTCATTGTAGCAACACCATTCCCACATGAGTCACCGAGTTCAACTCATGCCGCCAATCTCGCAACAAGACCATTATCCGCATTAGTTCTTTGAAGCTCTTATTCAACATAAGCACCAAGAAACCCCTCTTCCTTCTATTGATTGCCACGAGACAACATCACCATCCAATGCCATATTCTCGCAACTCGAGCTCATTCCACTTCCGTCTCATTCACTCCGCACCACTATTTCAACCTCATCCCGTCTTTGTCTCGCAGCAAAGACAACCACATCAAACATGGCAAAGATGAGACTAAACTTTCGACCAAGAGCTGCACTTTCAGGAATTTCTACAAGCAACTGGTGTGCAAGAAACTGGTAACACAGGTTTAAGCTTGTCGTTGATGATATTGTGCACATCTCCTTCCCTGTATCATCCAATTTCATACACAACCCAGAATCATTCAATCAAACACACTCCGTTCTTCCATGATCAACCAATGGCAGTGAACTCGTCTTCTTCACTGGCTTCTTGGCAACAGAAACGATTTCAACTTCCAATCCGATGCAAACCCATCTTCTGATTATAATTCATGGACTCACTAAACTGTCAAATCTCTTTCAGTTGCTCACTGCAAATCGATGGAAGCAAAACTCCGTTTCTTCTCCCTGGTTCGAGTAGTCTTGAACTCCGCCTCCGACACCATCACTACCTCCACTCTATCATCTCATCCGTAACTTTGTCTTCGAGTTCAACAGCGCCACCGAGAGTCACCCATTCTTCTTTTCTTAATCGATTTCCTCAAACCCTTGTTAGCACTGGTGACCATCATCTTCAATCATTCATGGCTCGATTCAAAATAAAAGAGAGAAAATATCTTCTCTCGATTGAATTATGGTACAAGTAGTGGACGGATAAATACACCCACAATCTTGGACAAGGGCCACCAATTGGTTATCCCTTAACCTTAACTGACCTATGTTTAATACTCCTTCCAAAAGAGGTGTCCCTTAACCAAGACTACCCCTTAACGTACTGCGGGGTGACAATAATAGCAATTCTCTATGAAATAACCATTTAGCCCTTAGTCTTCCAAGTTCTTGTTTTGCTCATAACTTCTTCATACGAACTCCGAATGACTCCGTTCTTTCGCCATTGTCTTCATCTTCTCGTCCTCTACACAATGAAAAGTAGAAATCTTGCATTTGAACGAGTTCCAATTGGACTTTGGCCTTTCTCCACTTGTGACTTCACTTTTGTAGCTATTTCCACTTCTTTTTGCTCCAAATGACTCCATTGCACCTAATAAACTCAAAAGCACACATAAGATACATAATTTACAAGAAAACTCGCAAAGAAAGCATAAATACTAGATATTAAATACGGTGTATTCTACACCTATCAAATTCCCCCACACTTAGACTTTGCTAGTCCTCGAGCAAATCAAACAAAACAATTCTAAAGAATACATACAACTCCGTGTCGTCGAGGCTACGGTTAATTTTAGCATAAATAACAAGCCTTTAAACCCCTAGGTGTCCCTAGTGGACGAGTTATAGTCTCGTGAAGGTTTACTAGAGATATACCTACAAAACCTATATTTCAAACTCCGTCTATTCGTGACAAATCAATGAACGAATCCAAATTGACCACAGGAGGAGGTACCTTGCAAATTCAATTCATATATTAGTAAATAAACTCTAATTAGATAGTCGAACAAGCCACAATACTCGGAAACTAACAAACCACAATCACAATGAAAAGATTAAGAAGATGGATATATATGTAGATGTTGGCGAATATTCACAAGTGTTCGATGTTTCCCATATCCGTCTCGAAGGTCCTTGCTAAGATGAACCTAATCCTATTGGATTGAGCTACTTGGTGCTGAATGCTACATCAAATCAATTGGCATATACAAGGGAACCAAGAGTGACTTTATTCAACACAATAATAATTTCTTTTTCTTTTTTTTATTTATGATTGGATCAACCTGGATCCAATTTCTTTTTTTTTAGACGGCATGATTAGATCTTTTGGATCCAAGCGCATGATTCTTGTCGGCAAGTACATGATAGTTGCCTTGGATCCCGCATTCCACGCTTGTTTAGGCGACGGGAGACGGGGACTACGTTTCACACATCTTTGCTATTCCCAAGTGTCTTTTTATTCCGTTTTGGTCTAATTGGTCGGTCTCTTTTTTTTTTTTTTTCTTTTTTGTTTTTTTTTTTCATATATATTTTTTTCATCATTTTTTTTCTTCTAGTAACTCAATCACTCTATTTCATCCTAGCAGTAATAACACGTCGATGTTTAGTGACCCACCAAAGCACTTAGAGAACAATAGATAAATATGGAAAAATAAAAATAGAATGTGATATGGTGATATTCCGAGATATGGTAACAACTATCATGTTAATTTGTGATTTCTGAGCTATATTCTTCCCTTTTAGTTAATTGGGTCCTCAACTCGTGCATTCAAAATGGTTCCATCCACTAATGGTGTCATCCTAAAGGAACAAATTTCTAGATTTCGGAGTTCAAAAAGCACAAATAAACTATGCAAACATATAAATGCTCCCCCACACTTAAACTGTACATTGTCCTCAATGTAAATTGAATCGTCCAAAGAAAGTCAAGGTGGGAAATTCCGCAAATGATATGCAAAAACAAGAAAATAAAGATAAAAGCAAATGCATAAAAATAAAAAGATAAGGATAAAGATACAAAACCGGTGGGTTGCCTCCCACTTAGCGCTTGTTTTAAAGTCGACGGCCCGACTTAGCTTCTTGTAAGATTCATTCCCCGTACACCAATAATCTGAAAAGTTGGGGATCCTTCCATAGAACCTGTTTTGGAAACACTAACTTCACAAAAATATTAGTACAATAAAGCAAAAGTGAAGCTATTGACCGATAAAAGCTTCCCCCACACTTATTCTTGTCCACACTTGGAAGTGTATAAAGAATATAGGAGTCGGGTACTTCCACGGTTTCTTGTTCCATAACCCGCATAGTATGAGAATCAAGTATCTCTAATGGCGGATATCGAGATATAAAATCATTCAACAATATTTTTGAATCACATAAATTCAAACCAATAAGAGGTAAAGGAGAAGAAACAATAGGCAAAGGGTTAGATAAACCTTTCACAATCTCTTGTATCACGGAATCCTCTTCATCCTTGAAAAACTCAAGCGAATTATTCACCTCTTGTATATCATGGTCCTCTATCAAACTTTGCAACCATTCTTCGTCCGTTTCTGCCTTAACCAAAGTATCGACATAAACATCATCATTACAATTATTTGCAAGCTCAATTGGGTCTTCCACAATATTGGTCATAACGGTCTCATTCTCAACATATTCCTCCTTTTTGTTGTAAGGCACATACTCTTTTGCGGATCCAAATTTTATCATAAGAAACTTTTTTAGAACACTCGTAAATGCATCATCCTCAAGCTCCACCCTTTGAATAGGCTCTTGATCATTATTAAGATCAATGCTTGAGTAATCTACACAAGAGTCGACATATTCCTCTTCATCTTCATCTTGATCCCAAAAAGACTCCATTGTACACTCTCGGGGATGTCACCATGAGTTGGTTCAAACGATGTATTTTCATAATAATCATCATCACTATCATAGTCATCATAACATTGGTCCTCGCTGAATTTAGTGTTGCTAATCTCGAACTCATCCTTTTGAATAGGTGAATGATCATTATTACGATCAAGAGTTGAGTTAACTACACAAATA
Organism: Papaver armeniacum; assembly: GCA_023531295.1. NCBI lineage: Eukaryota > Viridiplantae > Streptophyta > Magnoliopsida > Ranunculales > Papaveraceae > Papaver > Papaver armeniacum. The sequence goes on from JAJJWW010017156.1 coordinate 245,961, forward strand.
TCAACAAAAGTCCCCGAAGGTTCGCCTTTTTCAACATAACTATTCATTTCCTCCTTGTATTCTTCAATGCATTGTCTTACAGTGGAAACACCTTTTTGAAGCTCTTGGAGTGTTCCATCCAAATTACGAATATAGTGTTCCATTTGTTGGTAAAGCTCATTCGACAAAGAAAAAGTAGAATTACTTACTTCCGTATTGTTAGGCCAATTATATTCCCTTTGAATGGGTGGATGATCATAACTATGATCAGAAATTGGGCCAAACATACTATGAGCACATTCGGTCGATGAAATTGGTTCCACGCTTGATTGTCCACAAACTGACTCCATGCTGGCCATAAATCGTTGCATCTCATCTACCAAACTAGAGGAAAAATTAATAGGATTACAACTAGTCTCCCCTCCTTGTGGTTGCTCACTTACATACCCACCGTAAAAAGGTTGGAATGTATGAGAACAACTAAAAGGGTACGTGGAATATTCACCATAACCAAAGGATTGGTTTTGATTGTATTCCCCACAAAGGTGATAGTTTTCATGTTGTTGAGGTTGAAAGCTGTATTGATTGCTCCAATATGCTCCGTCCATAGCAATTGGTACCTGAAACGAGATTCTCAAAACTCGGTTAGAAACCAAAGAATAAGAAAAACAAAAATAAGACTAAAAACAAAAGCAAAACAAAAATAAGAAACCAAACAAGTGACAACCGTTGCCTCCCCGGCAGCGGCGCCAAAATTTGATCGTTGTCGTAAGCGACACAAATATAATTACACTTTCTTACTACTCAAAATATAAATATAGCAAGGGCAAGAAAGGATCGATCCCACAGAGAGGTCTAGGTTGTCAAATTGTTATGGTTTCCTATATAAAACACCCGGGAGAATTTCTGATTGTGTAAATAAAAATAAACAAAAAACAAATAAAGTATGCAAATCAAGGATGGGAAAATATTGGATAAAGGTTTCATCTTCAATTGTAAACAAGTTTATGAATATATGAATAGAATTCGTATTTAATCTCGCTATCATCAAAAGCCATAGAATACCTTATTGCAAGAATACTCCATAAATTTCCAAAGTCATCAACACACACATTAGGGGCTGCGTATGTGAAATCTACCTAAAGAATAACCTAACGCCTTGCGCTAATCAAGTTCAATTCCTAGGAGCATTAAGTTTCGTAAATAGGCTAATCAATGCAATTGAAATACATTGCGCAAACAATTCGAACAAAGGTCAATTTCTACATATGACTACGAGGATGTATCACTACAAACCCTAATCATATCATGCTACTCGTACTCAAGGTTATCGCTTGATGAAAACCCTAAAATAGCTATAGATATGGATGTGAGTTCAATCAATTCTAGACTCGACTAAACAAACATTCAATCATATTGCAATCCATCAATCATGCAATTATTATAACCCGTAGAAAGTGAACGATAATATTGAGAGAAAACTAATTCATAAAAATCATAACTTGGTTGCAAAATCCGACTACGTCTTTAACCAATAATAAAAACTTAGTTACTCATGGCATAGGAGTTCATAGCAAGAAGAAGGAGAAAACCTATCATGTTTCTAAACCCTAGAACCAAAAGTAGAAGTCTCCCTAATGGAGATATATCTAGGTTTTGAAAAGAGTTTTCTATATATATATGCTTTTCTCCCCATAAGGATACTTTCCCAAAATTAGGTTAATTCTTCTCAAAACCCGTCTCCAAGTTGGTCCACCAAACCCAGGAGTGAAAAATATGTCTCTGGAATTTTGGGTCCGAAAACTGGTCGCCGGATTGCTTACGTCATCGCCGGAATCCGGCCACCGCAGGAATAAATCGCCAGGAATCGTCGCCGGAAAATTTGTCTCCGACCACCTGAACTTGCCTCCGGCCATCAAGCTGTCACAAGACATTTTACACTTCCAAGTATCTCAACTCGCTTCTCGCAATTCAAACATTCACAAAATACCACCAAACCCAACTTCTCATTCCTTGCGAAAACGCACCCAAAAGCGTGGTCCGTAGCTCATATGTCCGGCTATCAATTCTTGCATCCGCCTCATACCCCTTTCATGATTCAGTGAAATATTATGATTCACGCTTTAACTTCCGCAATCCGACATCCCGGGCTATGCTCACCGGCTTACCATTTTCACCCCGTTTTCGCACTGTTTCAGCAGCTCCAAAACTGTCTCAGGCATTCAATCTTGCATAACAGCAAGCCAACATCCATTCAACCCTTTAGCTTTATTGCTTGATAACACCTGCTTGCATAAAAGCATCACTTCCATTCCTGAGTCTTGAGATTCCAGTTGATATAACCCATAACTCGACCCAAACCTCAACTCCAACTCAATAGCAGCTAAAACTGAAGCTCATTCTTGTTCCACTGAAATCTCCATTCTGTGCATACCTAACCACTGAAACTTGAAACACCACCAGATCATCGTCATACTCCTCGCCATCACCAGCCTTTCATTTTCGATATTAAATTCCTCCATTTCCAGCTCACCCCGACAAAGATCACTTGTATCTCATGCGGCTTTACTTATGTCGCATAGCTCCATTTACTCCTTGTCACTGTACGAACGATACAACGACAAGCAGCTCCTTTTTCGCATAAGCAGAGACAAACATCACTAGCTCCAACAAAGTCAGTTACATCCCTGCAATACAGCCTCAGTGATCCAAGACACCACATGAACCACACAATATGTAATGTCAGCTCCATAACCCGTAGCACCTCCAATTGCTCAACTCAATCCCCGCAACCATCGGTTCATGGCTACACTCTCATCTTAAACACCACCCGCAACCATAGCCAACACCTCAAGTCTCACAACTTCACCAGGACCAATTAAACTCCATTCTGCTCCCTACAACCATTGCCTCACCTTTCCTCACCATTCCCTGTGCCAGTCACCACCAGTCCTCATTGCAGCTGCAATATAGCTTCACAGCCATCATTATTCATTGTAGCAACACCATTCCCACATGACTGAGTTCAACTCACTGCCAGCTTCTGCAACAAGACCATTATCTGCCAGTTCTTCTGAAGCTCTTATTCAACATAAGCACCAGCAAACCCCTCTTCCTTCTATTGATTGCCACAGACAACATCACCATCCAATGCCATATTCTCGCAACTCGAGCTCATTCCACTTCCGTCTCATTCACTCGCACCACTATTTCAACCTCATCCTGTCTTTATCTGCAACAAAGACAACCAAATCAAACATGCGGCATGAGACTAAACTTTCGGTCAAGAGCTGCACTTTCGTGAATTTCTACAAGCAAGCTGGTGTGCAAGAAACTCGGTAACACAGGTTTAAGCTTGTCGTTGATGATATTGTGCACATCTCCTTCCCGTATCATCCAATTTCATACACAACCCGAGAATCATTCAATCAAACACACTCCGTTCTTCCATGATCAACCAATGGCGGTGAACTCGTCTTCTTCACCGGCTTCTTGGCAATGTAAACGATTTCAACTTCCAATCCGATGCAAACCCATCTTCGATTATAATTCATGGACTCACTAAACCTTTGTCAAATCTCTTTCGGTTGCTCACCGCAAATCGATGGCAACAAAACTCGTTTCTTCTCCCCGGTTCGAGTAGTCTTGAACTCCGCCTCCGACACCATCACTACCTCCAAACTCTATCATCTCATCCGTAACTTTGTCTTCGAGTTCAACAGCGCCACCGAGAGTCACCCATTCTTCTTTTCTTAATCGATTTCCTCAAACCCTTGTTAGCACAAAGTGACCATCATCTTCAATCATTCATGGCTCAGATTCAAAATAAAAGAGAGAAAATATCTTCTCTCGATTGAATTATGGTACAAGTAGTGGACGGATAAATACACCCACAATCTTGGACAAGGGCCACCCGAATTGGTTATCCCTTAACCTTAACTGACCTATGTTTAATACTCCTTCCAAAAGAGGTGTCCCTTAACCAAGACTACCCCTTAACGTACAGCGGGGGTGACAATAATAGCACTTCTCTATGAAATAACCATTTAGCCCTTAGTCTTCCAAGTTCTTGTTTTGCTCATAACTTCTTCATACGAACTCCGAATGACTCCGTTCTTTCGCCATTGTCTTCATCTTCTCGTCCTCTACACAATGAAAAGTAGAAATCTTGCATTTGAACGAGTTCCAATTGGACTTTGGCCTTTCTCCACTTGTGACTTCACTTTTGTAGCTATTTCCACTTCTTTTTGCTCCAAATGACTCCATTGCACCTAATAAACTCAAAAGCACACATAAGATACATAATTTACAAGAAAACTCGCAAAGAAAGCATAAATACTAGATATTAAATACGGTGTATTCTACACCTATCAGTGTGTTACAAAAAGGAGAGTATGATGAAATTCCTGCTATCCTAATATGTTTTCCAGGTGAGACTAATCATCTGCCTCACCATTCTCTGAGTTGTTTATCATTGCATAGTATGGGATTGTAAATCTGCCATGTTACTTATTCATGTACTTCAATCATCCAGGGTTTACTGCGTGAGGCATGTATTCATGATGAAATGTTACTCTCAGCTTTCCTTAATCGGTTATTCAACACTCTCAGCTGTTCTATGATTGAATTCTCAGTTTCCGTCCGTGCGATTCAAGAAAAATACTAGGTCCTTATTGAATTTCCACATCTTACATACATATGTCTCATTATTTCACCTGGATAATGGCCTACACTAAGGCGAGTTATCCTATTTGATAGTTTTGCCTCTCTTTTCTTGCTTTATTTAAATCGAGTGCATGTCTTCTATAACTTATACTCAAAAGTATATGTTGCAGGTGATTGAGATGAAACAAAGAAAGTGTGGAATTATATTTGATATATCTTGAAAGGTTCTTTGGAATTTTGTACTCGTCAGATCCCTGAAGCATTCCTATCAGCATATGATATGATCTTGGAAGGCTGAGTTGATTGGTGTCATCTGAATCACATTAATTCATTCTTGGTATTGGTGCACGAGTTCTTTGACTTGTAAGTCTGTAGTGATACTTGTATACATTTGTAGCTCGTACTCGATACTTTCCTAATTAGGAACTAAGTAAGTTTATGTGTATGTGCATTAAATGAATAACATAGTTTGTATCAAATACTCATACTTGTTGTCAACTTCAATTGAAGAATTCTTTTTCATAATGGTGAATGTGGAAATGAAAGTGAATGAATGTGTAAAAGTTTGTACATCTGTGGAATGCTGAATATGGGGAACCGGGTAATCGCATGGGGGTAAATGGGGGGGAATGGATTTTGACCAGTCAATGAAGACTTGACCTTTTTTTCTTTGTTGCAAAAATTAGCAACGTCTCGTATCTGTTGCTAAGTTAGAACCGGAACCGATAAATTAGAACCCAGAACCAATAATATTTTAGTTCCCGAGTAGGGGTATTCCTGTAATTAGAAACAAGTTAGCAACGGCAGACCTTGGTTGCGAATAAACAGAGTCGCAACGGAGCTTATGCCGTTGCGAAAAAATGCAACACCGTGTTTTGAAACGTCACTTTGCCGTTGCGAGCCCGGTCAGCAACGGCTAGACTCCGTTGCGAATCCCTAAAAATGGTGTAGTGGCTCTTTGGAAAGAAATGAGAATTGCAAGAGATGCACAGAATCAGAGAGATAGGGATGAAAGAGATAATTCTTGTATCTGGATAAAAAGTAGCAGTACAACAAAAAGTCAGTTAGAGGAGGCTGAGGGGAATGAGGGGACATGCAGATAGAGAGAGTTCTGGAAATGGAGATGAGGAGAAAGAAAATGATGCATGGTATGAAAGGTATTTGGCAGAGAAAGCTGATCCTTCAATCTTTTCAAGAACCATGACAGAGCGATTAGATATTAATTCAGATGGAGAGAAAATTGAGAGAATGGATATGTTTGTTGAGGATGATGAGGCCATGGAGGAGAATTAAGACGATGATTTGAACAGCGAAGATGCTTCTGATGATTATACTCCTGCGGCTTCAAGTGGAAGTGAAGACAATGCACATAATGAAGATGAGGGTTTTATAAGAAACGAGGAGGATGACTCGATTAGTCATCTCAATGTTATCGGAAAATCATAGGTTTTGATCTTTGAGGTAAGCTTAATGATTGTTAACAAGTTCATTATTAACAGATCTTTCGATACTTTCGTTGGTGTCTTTGTAGTCTTTGGTGATCCTATTTCTCTTTTGGTAAATCCAGGGCGACGATTAAAGTTTTTTTTTTTTTTTTGGTTGGAAATAGGCCGGTGGTGATGAATAGTTTTAGTGTTATGTTTATAAGTACTTTGGTAGCTATATTGGTTTGATGTAAAATATGTTTGGTATTGAAAGGAGTTTTTTTTTTTTTTTTTTTTTTTTTTGGCGTTGTAATCTCTCTGGTGTGTTAAAGAAGATTTGGGTAGGATTTTAGGATACTTTTAGGTGTTGATCTTGTTGCATTCTATAAGATATATACTCACTTTATTTATAATATATTGTTTCCTAGCTAGTTTATAGGTCTTTTCAATATTAAGAATATTGAGCTCTATATATACCATGAGTTGTGTAACCAATTGAGTAATCTAAACTAAGAGGTTTTTCTATATCTTTATCTTTGAAGTTGGTATCGTAGAGCTAGGATTCTTGAATCATGGGCGGTGATTGAATCGTATGAGAAATCATCGGCAAACTAAAACTCAAAGGAAATATGGAAATATCTAACAAGTCTACCCTCATTATTGTTCAATCTGAAGGTGCAACATTCAAGGCAAGAATTGTTCTTAACGAAACCAACTATGATTTGTGGTCAGAAATCATTGAGATGCATATATATCACCGAAAAAGAAAAAAATTCTTTTATTCTAGGCAAGACAAAAAAACGTACTGAATAAGACCAGAGATATCAAAAGTGGTATACAGATAATCAAAAAGTTAAGAGATTCTTGTTGATGTCCATGTCACAAGAAATCATGAAGAGATATATTCGATTACCTATTGCTTGAGATATTTGGGAAGCACTATCTAAAGCCTTTTATGATAAAGACAATGAACTGCAGGTATTTTTTGACGGACTAGAAAAATTTCGCTTCCAATGGGTCGGGTTACAACCCGCTTGGCAAGATCCGACTTCCCGATACGCCACTCATAAGAAAAACAGACTTCCAAATTTCTCTACCCTAAATGGTTCCATAATACGGGTCATCAAGTCCAAAAGATGATCTTCATCATTTTGCAGTGAGGATACAACCTCTCTTGCTAGAATAGTCCGATACCAGCCACCGTTATCACACAAACGGTCTTCTGGGTTGCCACCCGTAGGTGGGTGCTAATTAAGGCCGACGAGGAATGTGTCGTGATTAAACAAACGATAATTCAATGCCGGGGTAGTCCGATACCAACCACTTGTTATCAAACAAACGGTCTTAGGGTAGCCACCGTAGGTGGGGTGCCATTTACGGCCTAGCAACTCACAGTACTTGGTCAAGCTCAACGGAAAATCTTTTTTAGATGATATGAACTGCTCAAAGAGTTAGTAATCAACTATAGATCGATGGTATGAACTACCATCATATACAGTAACCATTCTTTATTCTCAGATGGTATGAGTCACCTTATACGATAACAACCATCGCTTAACTTCCAAGTCAAGATAGATGATATGAATTACTTTGAACGGTTATAATCATCTCTTGTATTGTGGGTTGTACAGCATCAGATGGTATGAATTATCTTAAAAAGATAATAATCATATCTTTACTAGGTAGTATTAACAACAAGTCGCAACTAACTCTTACCGACGATATATCGCCAAGGTTGCAATCATCTCGGAATAGATGGTATGAGCTGCCAACAAGTAACCTACTCTTTATCCACGATATGAACAACCCCGCAGAGTTGTGATGAACGCAGCGGCGCCTCACGTACCCTCTTCGTTGCTCGAAGGGATCAAAACGATTGTAGTTCGTCATTTTAGTTTAAGATAGTGTTTTGGGGTAAAAAGCGATTCTTAAGGAAATGGTAAAGTTGGGTGTGCCGAGAAACAAATCTAAACCCTAAACAAATGCACTGCACGTGAGTACTTTAGATTCGAGAGATCAATTTGTACAATTCTGGCCTAAACCAAGAAATGGTTGTTCCAGACTTGCTTCGGTCACAAAGTGAAGGAGGAGGGTTGATCTTAGGGAGGAAGCGAAGAAGGAGCTGAGATCAAGAATGTTGAATTTTGAAGGTGTGTCGATTTTATGACTTGTATCAGAATATGGAACTGGCTTGCAGAATGTAAGCTATCAGTTCTTGGTGTTTTTCTGGATACTGGTGTTGATAACACTTGTGTTTTTTTGTTCATGGTGTGATTTGAACCCAAAGACGTCGTGTGCGTTAGGTGAATGATCCACCATTGTGACATGTTGGATGTCTCGAGTATTTCATAGAAAATATATAACAAGTTGTTGAGTGGGTCTTGCCTAATTATTCTGACCAATCACTCCCAAACTAAGTGGCGGGTAGTCATGTGTGACGCAGCCAAGTAATGATAACCGCCGCAAAGAATAGCATGTGGCAATATTAGGTCAAATAACTATGTTATTTGTGAAGCCGATACTCATAGAATATCGTATGTATTCGATGCATGTAGAGCATTGCTTTTAAGCAAGAAGCTCAAAATAATTGATGCATGTGAAACATCGTTGTATTTGAGCCTGTCTTGGTTGGTCGCGGAAACTAATGTCTTAAAAAGAGCATGACCAGCCATTTTCAGGAAGCTGCTGGGAGATATTTATACATGACAAAGGTTGGTCGGTTGGTCCCTATAGGTGAGTGATGGCTGGCGACTATGATGACATCCTATTGGTCGCCTAAGATTTAATCTAGGCAGTCAATTCTATTTGCGAAGTTGGATGGTCGAGATGATTTGCAGCAGTTAATGGCTGCATTAAAATTCATGCAAGTAGCGCGACCAGCCCCTTTTGGATAATCGTTTGGGATCCATATGGGGAGGTCGTGGCTTGGCCGATTGTGGCTTATGGAAGGGGTATGGTCGTTGATCATGGACACACCTTTTTGGCTACCTAAAATAGGAGTTAGGCCGGCCGATTCATCTGGCGAAGTTGGGCGGCCGATTTAATTTAGGTTTTAAAAAGCCGTGTGGCCAACCTATCTTGGGCCAACGTTTTTCGGTGTTGGCGCCGTGTTGGGAGCTGTTCGTCCAGACAACACTATAGTCGAGCCAATGGTGAGTGTATCCGCACCTTTCCCATTGATTGAGATTGAATCTAGGCCGGTCAATTCGGCTGGCGAAGTTGGGCGGCCAAGATCGTTTTGGCGACAATATCTGCTTTGCTAACATAATTTAGGGTTTAATAACTCACGCGGCCAACCTACTTGGGTAAGCGTTTGGTGGCACTGCTTTGCGAGTTGGAAGGATTCGATCGGCCAGGGCATTAGTGGGCCCGCCGGTGTGTATGGTGATGCTTGTCCGGTTGCGTTAGGGAGCGACTAAGCTTGATAAATCGAGTGGCCAAAACGTACGGCCGTGATCGTTTTAAGACTGACATGGGCAGTCTATATTAGATTCCTAAAGGAATTAGGCGCGTCAACCAACCAACTTCCAACTTTATTTAAAAGTGTGTGTGGCACGTTTAAAGTGATCTGATTGGTCGATGGGAAAGGGGGCCGGCAAGCAGCAACATGGAGCGTGGCCAGCCGGCCACAGGTGGCGCCTGCTAAAGCCAATCGGTCGGCTAAGTGGCGCGGCCACGCCTCCTTTTGCCGCATTGCTCTTACTTGCCGCAGATTCCTCTTTATTTCTTGTTTTTTAACTTTTGGTAGGATCTTGCTCCTACCCGATGGATCAATTTCCTAGTTTGCCTAGGTTTAGTTTCGACCAATAGGGTTCGAACTATCGCGCAGGGCGCAAAAAACCTAATTTTTGTAAATTAATAAAATTAGGTTAAAGCACTGAATTTTGCGGGTTGCCGCAAAATCAATCAATTTTTGGTGGATTTTGCATATTGATACAAAAAATCACTAATTTAATATCAAAGGGCAGCATAACTTTGCGTGCCTCTGATTGAAAACTTCCACACGCATCTTAATCTTGACACTTCGGGAGATTCATGCTACTACGGGAGCGAGCATTATTCGTCATGTCATGTCATGTCGGTATTAAGAGTTCAATCTGGGAACATGGCATAGAATAAATACTCGAAATTTAGAATATTTGGGATTGTTGCTACACGCACCATTCGGGATAAATTTCATGTATAAATATACTTGAATTTCTCAATATTTGTTTATGGTGAAAACTACTCCGTCGGATTTGGTAATTTGGGGTGTATGGATGAGGAATGAATCTAAACCCTAAACAAATACACTGCAGCGGTGAGTGCTTTTAGATTCGGAAATCAATACAGTGCAAGTCCGGCCTAAACCAAGAAATGGCCGTTCCGGACTTGTTTCGGTCACAAAGTGAAGGAGATGGGGTTGATCTTGGGGAGGAAGCGAAGAAGGTGTTGAGATTGTGAAGGTGTTGGCTTGCTTATGACTTGTAATGTAAAAGCTTAACCGCTACAGGATGCAATCTATCGGTCCGGTGTTTTGTATTAACACTTGGTTTCGTATTTTGTCCGGACTTGCTCTTGTTGGTGGAAATAGAGAGGAGAACCTATTTATACAAGTCATTGAGCCTTATTCACGTCTCTCGTGGGAAGTGGAGGAAGTGGAGTGATGGAGTAGTGGAGTTGTGTGTCGATGCTACACGATCGGTCTTGCCACTTCTCCCCGTCATCGCTAACCGTCCATAACTTCCTAACACGTTCTTGTGATGGCGCGGTGCACGCTGTTGCCGTAAACCGCTGACCAATACCCCGATATGTATCCCCAGTTTGTGACATGATTGATGTATACGGAATGTGTGGATCGTGGATCCACGAAAGGTAGCATGTAATTGAATTGAATAACTGCGTTATTCGGGAAGTTGATACTTGTGAAGTATTATGTGTATTTTATGCGTGCGCATCTGGTGTGGTAGAGTGATGGGTGGTGATTACCATGACGCCTCACTTGACCAATTAACTCGACCAAGGTTGTATAACCAAGCTGGTGAAGTTGAACGGACGAGATGTTCTTTGAGACACTCATCTCGCGAGCCGTTAATGAATTAGGGTTTTTGAAGAGGTGCGCAAGCATCACTCTTGACTTGGTCGAAACCAAGCATGGGATATAATTTTGACAAGGCCGACCGTGCATGTGTGTAGACAACATGACGGTGTAGGCGCCTATACCCATTACCTCACGAAAGTATGATCCGGGGCCACTCAATTCGTCCGGTGAAGTTGAGTGGTCGTGATCAATTTGTGACAGAAAACCAGTGCCGCAAGAGCCGCGCGTCATGCCCACTTCGAGCGCACGTTCCAAGATGACCAATCTTGGTCGGTCTTGGCCGATTGGTCTGGTGTGAAGGTGGTAGGATAGTGTTCACGCCTATACCCGAATATCCCATGAAAACGTGATCTCGAGCCATCCAAATTGTGCAGCGAAGTTGAGCGGTCGAGATCGGTTGCGGTTTGGGAGGTGCGACCACGCTAGTTTGGCGCGCGTCTTGGAATGACCGGCGTGATATGCCTTGGCCGATCGGGTGAGGGGATAGATGGGTCCACGGTGGTCATCTTTGGTATGACCAGGACTGCTTAATCTAATCTTGGACCCTCCATTCGTCGCAGGAGAAGATGGGCGCTCGTGATGCTCAAAACCCTAATTTTGGGTTTCAAGGCCGTGCGTCAATGCTTCATTCGCGTTTTAATTGGGATAACCAACCATGGTTGGTCCTGACCGATTGGTCAGGTATGTAGGCGGCCCACGGTGAATTGTGTTGACATGCTCTGGGCCCCTTTGAATCTACATCTATGATGAGCATGAAAGTAGGACGAATTTTCACCCATAAATACATTAGCTGGGCCTCATTTTATCACTAATAAACTTGTTTGTAGGTGTTTTTGCGAAATAAGCTCTTATGGAGAAAGTTTGCTCAAAAAAGTGGTATTTGATCCTAGAAAAGTACTAAAGGCACCCCAATCTTGGATAAGGGCACCCCCTGAAATGTGATAAAGGCAATAGGAGGAGTTGATAAAGGCACCTAGGAGTTTTCACTATTTACTGACCCAAAAATTACTCTTTGTACCCCATAATTACTATTCGCACCCCGCAGAATTGCTATTTATACCCCAAATTGCTAAAGGGACACCATAACAGATTGGGGGCGTCATCTTCTTCATTTGAATTTTGAATTTTGGCGGAAAATGGGTGCAGATTTAGGGTTGAAGATTTGGAGGTGTTTGAATGAGACTAAAGCGTTTGAAATCAATGGGGTTTGTTCCGGTACCTAAACAGTGTCAGTATGGGTCATAGTTTCGATCAAAATTGGCTAGATAATCGGGAATTAAAGAAAACAGAATTGATTTTTGGCGGGAAACATGTGCGGTCCACGAAACGTAATTTGATTCGAATTTTGAAGTTGTTATGAAGAGATTCAATGGCCTAAATTGAGTGTATGGACTCAAATAAGCAAAACATGAATGAGTTGGGCATTTTCTTGAAGGAATTGGGTTTGGGTAATTAAATTTGAAGAAATCGGGGCATATCACGTACCCGAACTCTGTGAAGATTTTGGTCGAGTTAAGTCTGGAGTTTTGGGGGATAAGATTCTCATTATCCTGTTTCATCAAAACAGGAGTGGTAGGTGAGTCAGATCGAAGAATGAGGAGTTCACGTGGCTCAAAACTAAAACGAGGGAAGGATATATTTGATGAAAATATTCTCGGGATTATCTTGTTAGTTTGGGATGTTTCGGCGTGCTGCAATGGGTTTGACTTATTCTGAGGCGAGTTTCCAACTTGTGGGAGTGTGTAGAGGTTCAGTAACGCGTGGAAGAGAAGAACAAGGAATTATTTCCTTAACATGTCCGAGAAGAATAATAACGAGTAATGAAGGGTTATTTGCCGTGATTACGGATTATCTTTGAACCTGAGACGTATAAATAAGGTGCTTGGGATGAATGGAGGGGATATCGAGTGATTGGTGATAGGTGTAGAATACACCGTATTTAATATCTAGTATTTATGTTTTCTTTGCGAGTTTTCTTGTAAATTATGTATCTTATGTGTGCTTTTGAGTTTATTAGGTGCAATGGAGTCATTTGGAGCAAAAATACCAATTGTAACTCGTTCAAATACAAGATTTCTACTTTTCATTGTGTAGAGGACGAGAAGATGAAGACAATGGCGGAAGAACGGAGTCATTCAGAGCTCGTATGAAGAAGTTATGGGCAAAAGAAGAACTCAGAATGGTAAACCGGTCATTTCATCGGATAATACTAATGGGAGCCAGCCACATGTTAAGGGGTAGCCAGATTTTGGTTAAAAGGGAAGTGCTATTGAGAGCCTAGCTAAGGATAAGGGGTAATCAGAGAGATTTGCTAAAGATAGATTAGTATTTGTTAAGGGGCACCTCCTCCTTTATAACTAGAAACTAGGTCGAGTTGGTTTCATCACGACCAGTTCTTCTCTCGACCAAATCTCGTCGCCCGTTCTCGGTTCCTTGCCAAGAATGGTTCACGCCGGAAAGTTCGTGCAGTGGAGTACGTCGTCGGGCCGAGAGTTGCGGATCGATGAAGGAGGCGAGTAGGTTCTCGTGAAGCTCAAGGGAAAGAGGTGAGGCCATTGTTATCAATTTGAGAGAAGGTATCTGAGATGAGTTAGGGTTTGGTGGAATGAGAAGTTGAGATCGAAATGGAGAGCACGGTGAGATGATTGAGCTGTTGAAGAATCAAATGAATGGGTATTGGACGAAATTGAAGATGAATTCAGGGGATTAAGTTCGTGTCGATTTTGAGGATGAATTAGGGATGGAATTAGAAGATGGATTCTGGATTGAAACTAAGCTGAGAAGGTACGTGGTTGATAAATTGGTGGTTTGCGGAAGAATGGGTTCGATTTGTGAAAGTTCTTGAGATTGAAAAGGAATTGATGGACGTTGATGTTCATGGGTTGTCTGGTGGTTACTATGAAACTGAAGTTAGGGTTCTTCCTTTCCCATTTCTGAGCTCGCGATTCAAGATAGGTCAGTTACAGGTGATGGAGCTGTTGCCATGGAATTGAGTCATCTTTGTGAGTTCAAACTACATGGGGGAAGATGTGACTCGAGAAGATGCATTGCAGTGTGTGGTTGTCCCGGGTTGTTTCTCCGGTGGTGCAATGAATTTGAGGTTGGATGGGTCTTGAACTTTTGGTGTTGTGCAAGTAAGGGAGAGTTTACTGAGAAATGAGTATTGCTCAAGAACATGTGCTGTTGCAAGACAACAACAGGGGATATGCATGAGATACAGGGAGAGAATGGAGTTGAAGATGGCTTTGAGTCTGGCAAGTGGCTGCTGGTGGAGAGAATGGTTATGAATTGGTGTTGCAGCTCAAATGAGTTAGTGGCTCAGGGCAAAATATGGAGATTGCAGTATGAATGTAGCTGTGGCTGATGAATTTTGGAGATGGCTTACTGAATGGCAGGGAAATAGCTGTTGCTGGTGATGGTTTGGGTCAGGTCTGGACAGCAGCGTTGAAGATTTCAAGGCAGATGTGGAAATGGGTTCTGTGGCTGTTGATTTTCAAGGGTTGGCTGAAATTGGAATCACAAGGGGCTGTAAGGTTGTGGCGTATGAAGTCGAGAGAAACTTGAAGAATAGGCGTGATTGTGTTAATACGAGGTTGCGATTCTGCTGCTGTAGTCAAGAGAAAATCGAGCTTTGTCTTTGGAATGTTATGATGTATATGGCATAGATGAATGCTTAGGAAATGCAATTGGAGGGTTCGACAGCTAGTGCATAACAAATGAAGTGGTTCGAGGTGGTGGGAATTATGAATGGTGGTTGTTTCTTGTGGATGTTGTTGTCTTTGTCTTATGAGAAGTGACTTTGAGATGGTTGCAATGAAGTATCTTTGTTGTGCTTGATTTAGATTTATGTTGATGGTTGTTGGCAATTGCAGGGATCGAATGTGCCTGGACTGTGGTTTGTTGGCAGAATGGGGTTGTGCTCAATTCGAAATTGCAGCTGTTGCAGGCAAGGGTCAAGTGTGCCATGGAATTGTAGTGATTGAAGCGATGCTCGAATGTGATTAGTAGGAGGCTTTAAGGCAAGAATGGATTGTGAAATTGCGGTTGGTGGTGGTTGAGAAGAATTCGGGGAAAAAACCGAATTACGAGTGGTAGAGTGCAATTGCGGTGATGTGTGGAAGTGGCGGAGAAGGAATGAGCCACTATGGCTGGGAGCAAAGTTGTGATGCACCATCCCAGTGCAAAGACAACATTTAGCCCTTGCAAATGGCTAGGCGAGTGACTCAAAGTGAGCTGACACTGACCGGTATTCTCGAGTAGCTATCTGACTCGGCTGAACAGTGACCTGGTCTGACTCAGTTGACTCACCCTAACTCGGTGCTGACCGAGTTGACCCGCTGTTTTGACCGAGTTGACCCGCTGTTTTGACCCGTTGACCCGATCCGAGCCGTTGACCGGTGACCGGGCGGACTTTGCGGTCACCTGAGATGCTTTCGGCGACTATTAGGTGGGATTAGGCCATAATCCCGATTTTCCGGCGAGCGTTTTTGGGACAGAATTTCTACACGGGTTTCTCTCTCTCGTGGGCCGGGTGAATTTCCAACTAATGGACTTTGAAGACAAAACCTAATTTTGGAAGGAGTGGAGCTATAAAAGAGAAGACTTTTCTCAAAACATGATATCTTTTATTCTATTCTTTTTGGCCTCTACTTTTGTTCTAGGGTTTAGAAACATGAAACTTCTCTTTCTTCTTGTGATGAACTCCATGAATATGAGTACCTAAGTTTATTATTGGTTATGGAATAAGTTGGATTTCCAAATATGGGTTCTTGTGCAATAAATTAGTTTTCTCTCATATTATCGTTTATGATTCACCATGAATATTGTTACATGATTTGAATGCTTGTTTAGTCGAGTCGCGAGTCGATTGAGTTTGCTTTCATCTTTATTGCTAGATTAGGGTTATTATACGCAAAAGTGATAATTCCGGATTGCAAGTAGCATAAATATGATTATAGTTTGTAGTGATATATTCTTATGATCATATGTGAACCATAACCTTTGTTAAATCGGATTAGTGCGCTTTCCACGTTCGATTGCTTTGATTGGCCTGATTTCATAGAACTTAACGCATCTAGGGAATTAAACTTGATTAGTGCTTTTACACGTTAGGTTGTTCCTTTAGATAGAATTCATATTCGCATCTTTTAATGTGTTTGTTGATGACATGAGGAGGTTTGCGGGATATTCTTGCGATCAAGGTATTCTAGGGTCTTTGATAAAAGTTGAGATTAAAATATCAATTCTAGTTATTGTGGTGAAACCACACGAAATCCTTAACCAATACTTTCTCACCCTTGATTACTTGTTTGCTTATTTCTTTATTTGCTTTTATTTTATTTTCATTTATAAAAATCACAAAACTACCGGTGTTTTATATAGGAAACCATAACAATTTGACAACCTAGACCTCTCTGTGGGATCGATCCTTTCTTGCCCTTGCTATATTTATATTTTGAGTAGTAAGAAAGTGTAATTTATTTTTGACGCTTACGACAGCGATCAATTGGGGAAGCTACAGAGTCGAGAGAATTGCTGCAGAGAAATCTGCAGCAGCAGCAGAGAAATAGTGAAGAACACGAAGAACATCAACGCACAAGGGACCGTCGTTTTTCAACAGTAACAACGACACTTAACTGATGGTCGTAGTTTAGGAGCAGACTTAAATCAACAGTGACAACGACACTCTTGTTTTATCGTTCTCTGTAACAGATCGGTTTGTAACAAATAAAACTGTTACAAACCCGGTTTTATAATTTCTTCTCCCTTTTCATCTTTGTAAACACCCTTTGAGCAATAATAATGAATTTTGAGCGTGTTTTCATCATGAGAAGCTAAGCCCCTACACTGGGTCGACGGAGGAAGCCGAATTTCATACGTGGGTAATTTTAATTAATTCTTTTTATGACTTTTGCACTAATTAAAATAGAATTAGGATTTAAAAAATTAGTTATCATTTTATTAGATGGGTCATGCTTGCTTAGATGTTTGATGGCCCATGCTTACGATTTATAACTAATGTTTGGAGAATCTACATTAGCAAAAATAAGAGTCCTTGTTGTTTTGTTTATTGAGCGATAATTGTTGAAGAATAATAATTGAACCTATTAATATGAATGCGGTGGAATCCTAAACCTAGTGACTCTCGCTTTTGTTTATTATTTTCGTTAAACCTTTAAATTTAATCTTCGCAAGTCTGAGAGAACGAATCTTAATTACTACTACGAAAACTAAGAAAAATCTTAAATCAATCTACACCCTCCATCTATACCTGCGAAGATGGATGGTTGAGACTGTTTTGCGACACATGTAATATGCCGCAAACCCTAATTTTAGGGTTTTCCGCCCATACTGCTATGGTTTGGACGTTTGGCAAGCTAGGCCAGTGCGGAGGGAGGCCGAACATGCGGGGTCCGCGTTGGTTCGGCGATGGATATTCCATACACCGCTGGGGGTGATGGAATTGATCTGGGTCATCCAATCATGCTTGTGGAGTTGGATGATCGTGATCATATCCTTACCGATACTGGTCAGTCCGGATGCTCAATCGGGCTAGTATAACACACCGAGAGGGGCTCAATCGGGCTAGTATAACACAGTCGGCACTGACGGGTATTTCGTACATGGTTTCATTATAATGCTTGGAGGTTCGTGTTGCTCTGTAAGAGCAACACTCGGCCGTCATGCCGCAGCGATAATGAGTATAGGAAATACAAGGCTGATTGCGCATTAATTAATAATGCTAGAAATTCACGGGGTATATGGGATTGTTGCTACATGCTTCATCACGGATGAATTTCATGTATTCTGAGAATGGGATTGTTGCCACATGCTCCATTCTAGGTGAATTAAGTGAGGAGTATCCAACACTTATTAATGGCTTTATCTTTTACAAGATGTCACAAGCATAGTTTTACGGGGCTTTTACAATTTTAACCTTAAATGAAATTCCACCATCAACATTAAGTCCCCCGCCTAGCACATAATGGTTACACTATTGTGGGGTAGGCATGAGATGGTGACATACATATGTGAGAAAGACAGGATAAAAGAAGTTTACCGGAAGAGTATTGGACCGACCGCTAGTCGCCCATGCCGTTGTGCTCGTATGGAATCCTTTGGTGGGACCGGTTTCCTTCTTTGGGTATTTGAATCGAAAAAGGAATCCAAAAAGAGGTATCCTTGTTCTATTGGGATTCTTCTAATTTTTTGTCTATAAAAGGGACCAACCCTTTGCTTTTTCTCACAAATTTTTTTGTTGTTGTTGAGCAGCTCTCGTCAGTGATTTGCCGCTGCCGCTCCCGTAACGCTTGCATTGATTGTCGATGCCGGAGTTGCCGCCGTGCCGTCGTTGCGGAGTTGCTGCCGTCCAAGGTAAGTTTCGCTTTTTTTTTTTTAATAAATGTAAAACCCTAGTTTGCTAGGTAAACACCTTTTGTAAGATGTGCATATGCTTAGTTTTTTCCACCGAGGTTGATACGCCAATATTTTCTAGAATTGCTTAGTAAAACAACCCGTGAATCCATGATCATGTTGTTTTTTGCTTCTTTCCACCATTGCATGCAAAACCTAGCTTTTAGGTTGTATCTTGAAAAGAAAAACCTTGGCTTGAATCTCGTAGACACGATTCCCATGAATAAAGAAAAATCGTGTTATGATGTGTGCGGATGAACGCGGGCCCGCCGTGTATGCTTGATTGAACGTGGGTCTCACCCACATATGCTTGACTGAAAGTCTTGTGCCCGGACTTGAAACTTGAGTAACACCGAACTTGAAATTTATACCGGACTTGAAACTTGTACCGGACTTGAAACCAATACCAGACTGAAACTTGTACCGGACTTGAAACCAATACAGATCAAACTTGTACCTAGGACTTGAAACCAATACCAGACTGAAACTTGTACCGGACTTGAAACCAATACCAGACTGAAACTTGAGTAATACTGGACTTGAAACCAATACCAGACTGAAACTTGAGTAATACTGGTGTTCGGACCTAATCCCAGCTTTTTGTGCATTTCAACGTGTCTTGTCGTGCGTGACTACACACTTCATGCGCTTTTCATACAAGTTCTAACTCCATCTTTTATTTCATTGTGGAATGAAGAAAAGAATTCTGTTGAGATGTCTTAGGAGATAATGCGGTGCCAAGTCGGGAAGTGTTGATGACTTCAAAGATATGCTAAGAACATCGATGATGAGTTGTTCATCTCGCATTTTCCAAACATTAGAAAACATCCTTCTCATAAGATAGTCCTTCTTTCCGATTCAGAAAATATGGATGCTGATCCATTTTCTTCTTCAGCACTTGTGATGAGATTTTGTCTCCGGAGAAACGAATATCCTCCTTCCCCTATTGACTTCAAGATTTGCCATACTCCACTGGGTTCTTATGAAGGAAGGATGAGACGCATGTTGAGTAATAAGGACATTAAAGATAATTTGACCAAAGCGCAAATCCTCAATGCGGTCATGGCATCTCTTTGCTCTTGAAATTAAGAAAGACGGCTGCGGGTTTGATTACCTTCATTTCTCGGTGGCGCATTTCTACTCATACGGCCATATCTAGATGGGGAGAGATGACTATTACTCCGGAGAGTGTAGTTTGCATTAATGAACCCTACTGTTGTGGAAGTCTTTCTTACGATCTCTACGATACGGAGCAACGTAACTATGATGCTATACTTCAAAAGGTGGCGGGATTCGACGGTATGGACAAGGAGGAGAAAAAAGATACGAGATGCTTTTACACCCGGTGGGTGTCGGAGTGGTCTCTGAGACCCAGATCCGGATCAAGAGTGGGAAAATGAGCTCGGCGTGATTGCGTTCTGTCTTTATGGCTATCCAGAGATATATTCGACGACGGTTCCGGGAAAGAAGACCATTAGAGGTGACCTTGTTAAGATCGCTATAAAGCCGGCAAAAGGTAAAGTTCTTCCCCGGGTGCCTTGTTCCTTGGATGTTTTGTATTCTCATCTGGACGCCTTAGCAATGGACATGCATGTTTCTAACGGTACAAGAAGGTGGAATCGCACGTTCACTTCGCTTTTCTTGAGGCATTCTTATGGGAACACTTCAAAAGCTATGCTCCTACTCCCGCAAATTTGCTCAAAGCAACTTGTATGGTGGCTCGAGAATACTCCGTTGGAATAGGAGGCATCCTGCAAGGCGCAAAACTCGTGGACATATTTGACAATGTGTCTTCTCGTAGATTCCGTCCATGGGGGCCGATCCACCCTTCCATTGTTGAGCCAAAGACTTTTGCTACTTGTTGATGGGTGAAAGCTACTCCTGCAGAATTTAGTAATTTGGGGTGTGGATGAGGAATGAATCTAAACCTTCAACAAATGCACTGCGCGGTGAGTGCTTGTAGATTCGAGAGATCAATCTGTGCAAGTCCGGCCTAAACCAAGAAATGGCCGTTCCAGACTTGTTTTCGGTCACAAAGTGAAGGAGATGGGGTTGATCTTAGGGAGGAAGCGAAGAAGGTGTTGAGATTGTGAAGGTGTTGGCTTGCTTATGACTTGTGACAGAAAAGTGAGCAAGCTTACGGCTAATGTGAAAGGAGGCAACACTTGGATGTTGATTTGCCTGTCTTGTTTTCCTTGTTGTTGTTGGAAATAGGGTGGAGACCCTATTTATACAAGTCATTGAACCTCATTCACGTTTCTCGTGGGAAGTGGAGGTAGTGGAATGATGGAGTAGTGGAGTTGTGTGTCGGTAACACACGACCAGTCTTGCCCACTTTTCCTGTTCATCTCTAACCGTCCATGACTTCCTAACACGTTCTTGTGATGGCGCGTTGCACGCCGCACGCCGTAAACCGCCAGACCAATACCCAAAGATATGCATCCCCAGTTTGTGACATGATTGATGTCCTGGAATGTGGATGTGGATCCACGAAAGATGGCATGTAATGCTGAATTGAATAATCGCGTTATTCGTAAAGTCGATACTTGTGAAGTATCGTGTGTATTTTATGTGCATCGCATTACGGTGTGGTAAAGTGATGGGTAACGACTCCTCACTAACCAAATAACTCGACCAGGGTTGTATAACCAAGTGGTGAGGTCGGACGGATGAGATGATGTTTGAGACACTCATCTTCCGCGACCGTTGATGAAATTAGGGTTTTAAAGAGGTGCGCAAGCATCACTCTTCAGCTTGGTCGAAACCAAGCATGGGAAGGGTTTTGAAGAGGACCGACCGGGCATGTGTGTAGACAACACGCCGGTGTGCACGTCCATACTTCACTTTACCAAGAAGGCGCGATCTAAGCCACTCAATTTGACCGGTAAAGTTGAGTGGTTGAGATCGATTTGCGATAGGAGTTTGATGCCGCAAAGAAGCCGCGCGCCATACTCTCTTCCGGCGCGTTTTCCAAGACGACCTAGCTTGGGTCGGTCTTGGCCGGTTGGTTTGGCGTGAAGACGGTAGGCTGATGTTCACGCCTATGTCTTACCGTCTCATGAAACGTGATCTAAGCCACCCAATTCGTCCGGTGAAGTTGAGTGGTCGAGATCGATTTGCAATTTGGGAAGTGTAGCCACGCATGTTTGAGCGGGCGTTTTGGATTGGCCAGGCATGATATGCCTTGGCCGACCGCATGGAGAGGTAGATGGGCCCACGGTGGTCATGCTGGTATGACCGGACCTGCTTCCGATTTGATCTCGTGACCCTCCATTCGTGCTTAGGAGAAGATGGACGCGCGTGATGGCTCAAACCCTATTTTTGGCTTTCAAAGCCGCGCGACCATGCTCTTTTGGGCGGACGGTTTTGTTGTAACCAACCACGGTTGGCTTTGACCGATTGGCCAAGTGTGTAGGCGGTCACATGGTGATTGTGTCGACATGCTCCGGGCCCTTTGAGTCTACATCTACACCCTCCATCTATACTGCGAAGATGGACGGTTGAGACCGTTTTGCGACACATGTAATATGCCGCAAACCCTAATTTAGGGTTTTCCGCCCATAATGCTTGGTATGGACGGTTTCTTGGCAAGCGAAGGCCAATGGTCGACCATGCGGGTCGGCCGTGTGTATTCCATACCCGCTTGGGGGTGATGGAATTGATCCGTGGTCATCCAATCATGCTTGTGGAGTTGGATGACTGCGATCGATCATATTTGGCAAAGCTAAGGCCGTGTGTATTCCATACCTACTGGGGTGATGGAATTGATCCGTGGTCATCCAATCATGCTTGTGGAGTTGGATGACTGCGATTAGATCATATTTGGCAAGCTAAGGCCGTGTGTATTCCATACCCGCTTGGGGGTGATGGAATTGATCCGTGGTCATCCAATCATGCTTGTGGAGTTGGATGATGCGATTAGATCATATCCAGGAGATCGATACGCCAAGTCCGGATGCTCAATCGGGCTAGTATAACACACCGAGAGGGCTCAATCGGGCTAGTATAACACACCGAGAATCAGTATAACACACCGAGAATCACCGTACGGGTATTTCGTACATGGTTTCATTATAGTGTTTGGAGGTTTGTGTTACTCTGTAAGAGTAACACTACCGTCATGCCACACCGATAATGAGTACAGAAATACAAGGCGGATATGAAATTCATAGGAAGGGATTGTTGCCGCATGCTCCAACTCGGGAGGAATTTCATGTATTCACGAATGGGATTGTTGCTACATGCTCCATTCTTGGTGAATTAAGTGAGGAGTATCCGTCACTTATAAATGGCTTTATCTTTTACAAGATGTCGCCGCATGATTTTTCAGTTTTTTTACAATTTTAACCTTAAACGAAAATCCACCATCAACATTAAGTCCCCTGCCTAGCACATAATGGTTACATTATTGTGTGGTAGGCATGAGATGGTGACATGCATACATGAGAAAGACAAGGTAAAAGGAGTTTACCCGGAAGAGTGTCGGCCGACCGCTAGTTTTCCACGCCGTCACGCTTGTATGGAATCCCCGGTGGGGCCGGTTTCTTTCTTTGGGTATTTGAATCGAAGAGGAAACCAAACAAAAGAGGAATCCTTGTTCTATTGGGATTCTTCTAATTTTTGTCTATAAAAGAAGCCAAACCCCTTTTCTTTTTCTCACGAATTTTCTTTTTCTTCTTTTGTTCTCGTCCGCAACCTTGTCGCCGCTGCCGATTCCGCTTATTGCCATTGCCGAATTGTTGCCGGAAACCGCCGCCGTCCGTTCCGGAGTTGCTCCCCGTCCGGCCGCTCAAGGTAGGTTTCGCTCCCTTTTTTTTTTTTTTTTTTTTTTTTTTAACGGTCAAACCCTAGTTTTGTTAGGTAAATACCTTTTGTAAGACATATGCTTGCTTAGCTTTCTCCACCATTTGGCTTGAATCCCGTAGACATGATTCCCACGAATAAAGAAAATCGTATGATGCATGCGGATGAATGAATGCGGGCCCGCCGTGTATGCCGGAACGTGGGTCTTACTCACACATGCTTGGCTGAAATTTGCATTGAACTTGAAATTTGTACCAGACTGAAACTTGCACCGGTCTTGAAATCAATGCCAGACTGACTTGAAAGTTATACCGGAGAACTTAAAATCAATACCAGACCGAAACTTGTATGATGTTTGGACCGGCCATTGTGTGAGTTGTGTCTTGCCGTGTGTGACGTACAAGTTCTAACTTCTGTCTTTTATTTCATTGCGGTAGAAAAGAACTTCTGTCGATATGTCTTCTGAAGATAATGCTGGTGCCAAGTCAGGAAGTGTTGATAGCTTCAAGGATATGCCGAACATCAATGATGAGTTGTTCACCTTGCCTTTTCCAAATATTAGGAAGCATCCTTCTCATAAGATAGTCTTGCTTTCGGTTCAGAAAATATGGATGCTGATCCATTCTCTTCTTCCGCACTTGTGATGAGATTTTGTCTCCAGAGAAACGAATATCCGCCTTCTCCCATTGACTTCAAGATTTGCCATGCTCCACTGGGTTCTTATGAAGGATGGATGAGACGCATGTTGAGTAATAAGGGCATTAAGGACAATTTGACCAAAGCACAAATTCTCGATGCGGTCATGGCATCCGCTACCCTCGAAATTAGGAAAGACACCGCGGGCTTGATCACCTTTATTTCTCGGTGGCGTATTTTTACTCATACGACCATATCTAGATGGGGAGAGATGACTATTACTTTGGAGAGTGTAGTCGCGTTAATGAACCCGCCTGTTGCCTAAGTCTTTTTACGAGCTCTCGATGCGGAACAAAGTAATTATGATGCTATACTTCAAAAGGCGGAGGGATTCGAGAGTCCGGACAATGAGGAGAAAAAGGATGCGAGATGTTTTTATACTTGGTGGGTTTCGGAGTGGTCTTCTGGACCAGAGTTGAATCAAGAGTTGGAAAACGAGCTCAGCTTGATCGCGTTCCTGTCTTTATGGCTATCCAGAGATGTATTTGATGATGGTTCAGGGAAGAAGACCATAAGAGGTGAGCTTGTTAAGATTGCTATAAAGCTGGCGCAGGGTGAAGTTCTTCCTCTAGCCGCATTGTTCCTTGGATCGTTGTATTCTCATCCTGGACGCTTTAGCAATGGATATGCACGTTTCTAACGGGTACAAGAAGGTGGAGTCGCACGTTCACTTCGCTTTTCTTCAGCGCTCTTATGGGAACACTTCAGAGTTATGCTCCTACTCCCGCACCTTCACTCGTTAACTTGTACGGCGGCTCGAGAATACTCCGATGGAATAAGAAGCGTCCTAAAGCGGGTGCGAAACTTGTGGAGGTATTTGACAACATTTCTTCCGTAGATTTTCGTCCATGGGGGCCGATTCACTCTTCCATCGTTCACCCAAAGACCTTTTGCCGACGATCCCGGCGTTGTGTTGCGCACCGATGTTGAGGCCATGAGATCCGGGGAAATTATTTACATGCGCAGCTGCATTCCAGGATATGTCCCGTCTCTATTCAACGGAGAATTTTCTCGTGACTCCGTACAACATTGACAGGGGCTGCTGCTCGCGGATGGGATTTGATCGGGGGTGTCCCATTTATCCGTCCACTAGGGGCTCCGGAAGAATCCCTTCCACAAATTCTTGACGCCAATGTGTTCTTAGACGGTGAGCCTTCCCTTCGGCCTATTGGGAGAAACCCAATGGTGACCGACAGGTATAAAGAATTTTGGGAAAACAACTGTTGATCTTCCGAAATTTTCGAAGAGTGTTGTGACGAATTCCGTAGTGAGCCATCTTTCGACGTCTTGACGAAGCATTTCCGGTTGAAGCCACTTCCATCCAAACGGACAAGAGCCGAGGATTGCAGTCCCAAGTAGGAGAGAGACCTAAGAGGCAAGCATGCGGTCCGGTAATCCTCAATTCTTCCAATATGCAGGTATTTAAACCTCCTCCCATCGGTTCTTTCATTTCTCCAGTGTAAGTTCTTCTAAAACGATCCTTGTTTTAAATCAGGGAATTTCGAAAGATAATGCCTTCACAAGGTTGGCACGCATTCAAAACGGGAAGGCCGGCGCAGACCGGGTCATCATGCCGAGAAGTCCGCGGTACGGACCTTCATGCTGAGAAGTCTGGCGGTACGGACCTTCATGCTGAGAAGTCTGGCGGCACGGACCTTCATGCTGAGAAGTCTGGCGGTACGGACCTTCATGCTGAGAAGTCTGGAGAAACCGCTCCTTTTTATGACAATGACAGAGATGATGCAAGCTCGGTTGAACAAGGCGCTTCCCTTAATGATCTTGTCGACGGGGTCGTGATGGAAATCAACACCCAGAGTGAAATAGATGCCGGAAGGAATGCAAGAGAGACGGTGCCTGCTGTAGTTGAGACGGCTCCCCTTGGAATCCATCCTGAACAGGTTCCGGACCACATGGCTATTGGGGTGACTTCTTCTGAAAGGCCTCCCCCGCAACCGACAAGACTCCGCGGTCGCCGAATTGCCGGTGATGCACTCGGGGCTTTGTTCGATCCTCCTTTACCGTCCCTTATCCAGGTCATGTGTTGGTTGGTGGATTCAGCGTGCCGGTTCAATTTGAAGAGTTGTACACGGCAATATGGGAGAAACACGGACATATTGCTACCACTACGAAGCTCAAGAGTCGTCTTGCATTGGTCAACCGCGTCCAAGAAGCTTTAGTTTCTATCCAGGGGATGAGCGCGCGACCGGTGGAAAGATTTTCAAGAGGTGATTGAAGATTGGAGGTGCCATCCGGACGTGTTTGCGCAGCATGCCTTTAATGCTCCTTGGTTCTTCGAAGGGTTCTCCAAGATTCAGAGTTCCGTAAAACTACATGATGAAGTCCCTTCCGCAGACCGTGTTGCTCGCCAGAAGAAGAGGTTGAGAGGTTGTCTAAAGAACTCGGAGTGAAGCAGCCGTGCTTCAAAGGATGAAAGTCTCTCTTGCGGAGAAGGATGAGTTGTTGCTTAAAGACTTTCCTTGAAGTATTTGTGCTATATCTTGGCGTTTTCTCTTATATGATTTTTTTTTTGAGTGATAGTGAGGATTTTCTTTGACTTCCGGTTTTGGATCAATAGGTAATTGAATTGGCTTATTTTTGAGATAGTTTTGTGAACAACCCTTTTGAAAGGGATTATGTTAAATGAGATTTGCATCTTGGTCATGAATGATTGCACATATTACATGAAATTGCGAATGTTATGTAAAAGGGAGGTACGAATGGAAACAAACATGGCGTTTGATCACCGAGCCTCTTTCTCCACGTGCGGGATGCTAAGTCCCCAAGTGAATTCTAAACTATCTTTCTTGTAAAGTTGTTGAGTAAAACTTACTTGCTTTTGAAGCCTCACTATATCAAACGGAGTAGTCTTTCTAAGAAAATCCTCTTGAAAGCTATCTCTCCGAACCAAGCTTCTCCCGAACAATGCGCTTCAAAGCGTTGCATTCACCGGTGGGGTGATGGAGGAACCGGTGGTAATGACAGCATACCTCGGGTCCATTACTTCTTGATCGTAGGCGGACGCCATACCGGGGTAGCTCCACCTCTCCATTTCGTACCCACGTCTCCAGCAGTTCCAGAATCTTCTTCATTGGGGAGGGGAAATGTAAGTACCCTGAGTCTAGCTTTTCATGCGTTAGCGGGCGTTGTAACGTCTCTCCGCGGCTTTGACGTGGAACAAGAGATGAAATTGGATGACTTGTGAGTGCCATCCTATCTGCGGATCGCTTGCCTAAGTAAAGGGATGTAGAAGGTGTCGTAACGTCACCGCCGAGTGACCGGATTGAACGTCCCCATCCTCCGTATTCAGTGTATTTCCTGATTGATTTCTCCTTCCTCAAGCGTTCCTTCAGCTGGTTGGGAGGCCGACGTGGATTGGACAGTCTTCTGTGATTCAATAAGAGTTTTGAAATACAAATCTTCTAGTAGGGTTCCATAGGCGGCAGGTTCCCTTTCTTTATCCGGCAGATATTGTAGTACTCCGGGCAAGTCTTTTCCTCTGTGGAGTTTCCTTGAGTCTTCGTCGGCTGGGCCATGTTGTTCGTCTCTCCTGAGTCCCCTGTGATTACGTGCTCTTTTTGCTTCTTCATCGGTAAAGGTGTGACTCCTGGCTAATGATTCAACATTTCTTGTGCTGCCTGAGCAGATGCTCGTCGACCCTTCTTGTAATTGTGCCGCTATATCATTCAAAAGGCGAAATGTCTCGCTCCGCTCCCGGTGATACCGGCTTGATTTGCCAAGACATCCTCCAAAGATTCCGCCTATGCTTCCCATGATATCCGGAATCGCCTTTGTAGTTTAGGATACATTGCGAGATGGAAACCGAGAAATTGAGGATTCAAATTTATGCAACCGATAGATCAATCTCCCACCGTGGTCGCCAATTGTTGATGGGTGAAAACTACTCCCGCAGAATTTAGTAATTTGGGGTGTGGATGAGGAATGAATCTAAACCTTCAACAAATGCATCTTTGCGCGGTGAGTGCTTGTAGATTCGAGAGATCAACTGTGCAAGTCCGGCCTAAACCAAGAAATGGGTTCCAGGACTTGTTTTGGTCACAAAGTGAAGGAGATGGGGTTGATCTTAGGGAGGGAAACGAAGAAGGTGTTGAGATTGTGAAGGTGTTGGCTTGCTTATGACTTGTGACAGAAAAGTGAGCAGGCTTACGGCTAATGTAAGGAGGCTCTGGATGTTGATTTTCTTGTCTTGTTTTCCTTGTTGTTGTTGGAAATAGGGTGAGACCCTATTTATACAAGTCATTGAACCTCATTCACGTTTTCGTGGGAAGTGGAGGTAGTGGAATGATGGAGTAGTGGAGTTGTGTGTCGGTAACACACGAACAGTCTTGCCCACTTTTCCTGTTCATCTCTAACCGTCCATGACTTCCTAACACGTTCTTGTGATGGCGCGTTGCACGCACGCACGCTGTAAACCGCTGCACCAATACCCCAAGTATACATCCCCAGTTTGTGACATGATTGATGTCCGGAATGTGGATGTGGATCCACGAAAGATGGCATGTAATGCTGAATTGAATAATGCGTTATTGTAAAGTCGATACTTGTGAAGTATCGTGTGTATTTTATGTAGGTCTTTGCATTACGGTGTGGTAAAGTGATGGGTAATGACTCCTCACTAACCAAATAACTCCCGACCAGGGGTTGTATAACCAAGTTTGGTGAGGTCGGACGGATGAGATGATGTTTGAGACACTCATCCGCGACCGTTGATGAAATTAGGGTTTTAAAAGAGGTGCGCAAGCATCACTCTTTAGCTTGGTCGAAACCAAGCATGGGAAGGGTTTTGAAGAGGACCGACCGGGCATGTGTGTAGACAACACGCCGGTGTGCACGTCCATACTTCACTTTACCAAGAAGGCGCGATCTAAGCCACTCAATTCGACCGGTAAAGTTGAGTGGTTGAGATCGATTTGCGATAAGTAGTTTGATGCCGCAAAGAAGTCGCGCGCCATACTCTCTTCCGGCGCGTTTTCCAAGACGACCTAGCTTGGTCGGTCTTGGCCGGTTGGTTTGGCGTGAAGGTGGTGGCTGATGTTCACGCCTATGTCTCACCGTCTCATGAAAACGTGATCTAAGCCACCCATTCGTCCGGTGAAGTTGAGTGGTCGAGATCGATTTGCAATTTGGGAAGTGTAGCCACGCATGTTTGAGCGGGCGTTTTGGATTGGCCGGGCATGATATGCCTTGGCCGACCGCATGGAGAGGTAGATGGGCCCACGGTGGTCATGCTGGTATGACCGGACTCGCTCGATTTGATCTCGTGACCCTCCATTCGTGCCGGAGAAGATGGACGCGCGTGATGGCTCAAACCCTATTTTTGGCTTTCAAAGCCGCGCGACCATGCTCTTTTGGGCGGACGGTTTTGTTGTAACCAACCACGGTTGGCTTTGACCGATTGGCCAAGTGTGTAGGCGGTCACATGGTGATTGTGTCGACATGCTCCGGCCCTTTGAGTCTACATCTACACCCTCCATCTATACCGCGAAGATGGATGGTTGAGACCGTTTTGCGACACATGTAATATGCCGCAAACCCTAATTTAGGTTTTCCGCCCATAATGCTTGGTATGGACGGTTTCTTGGCAAGCGAAGGCCAATGGTCGACCATGCGGGTCGGCCGTGTGTATTCCATACCTGCTTGGGGGTGATGGAATTGATCTGTGGTCATCCAATCATGCTTGTGGAGTTGGATGACTGCGATCAGATCATATTTGGCAAGCTAAGGCCGTGTGTATTCCATACCGGTTGGGGCGATGGAATTGATACGTGGTCATCCAATCATGCTTGTGGAGTTGGATGACTGCGATTAGATCATATTTGGCGAGCTAAGGCCGTGTGTATTCCATACCGCTGGGGGTGATGGAATTGATCCGTGGTCATCCAATCATGCTTGTGGAGTTGGATGACTGCGATTAGATCATATCCGAGACCGATACTGCCAAGTTCAAGTCCGGATGCTCAATCGGGCTAGTATAACACACCGAGAGGGCTCGGGCTAGTATAACACACCGAGAATCGGCCGTACGGGTATTTCGTACATGGTTTCATTATAGTGTTTGGAGGTTTGTGTTACTCGTAAGAGTAACACAAACCGTCATGCCACACCGATAATGAGTACAGAGGAAATACAAGGCGGATATGAAATTCACAGGAAGGGATTGTTGCTTGCATGCTCCAACCTGGAGGAATTTCATGTATTCACTGAGAATGGGATTGTTGCTACATGCTCCATTCTTGGTGAATTAAGTGAGGAGTATCCGTCACTTATAAACGGCTTTATCTTTTACAAGATGTCAGCGCATGATTTTTTCAGGTTTTTTTTACAATTTTAACCTTAAACGAAAATCCACCATCAACACTACTGCTTCTGATGGTCCTGATGTTGTGTTGCGCACCGATGTTAAGACTATGAGATTTGGGGAAATTGTTTACCTGCACGGCTGCATCCCAGGATATGTCCCGTCTTTATTCAACGAAGAATTTACTGTGACTCCGTACAATATTGTGTGGCGGCTCGTCAAATAGGATTTGATCGGGTGTCCCATTTATCCGTCCACCTAGGGGTTTAAAGAATTCCTTCCAAATATTCTTAACGCCGACGTGTTTTTAGAACGGTGAGCCTTCCCTTCCGGCCTATTGGGAGAAACCCGGTGGTAACCGATAAGTACAAGGAATTTTGGAGTAGGCAAATTGTTGATTTTTCAGAATTCTCGGAGAGTGTTGTGACGAGGTTCCGTGGTGAACCATCTTCGACGTTTTGAAAAAGCATTTTCGGTTGAAGCCACTTCCGGCCAAACGGACGTGAGCCGAGAATTGCGGTCCCCAATCGGAGAGAGATCCAAGAGGCGAGGCATGTGGTTCGGTGACGCTCAATTCCTCCAATATGCGAGTATTTAAATCTCTTCCCGTTGGTTCCTTCATTTCTCAGTGAATCTTCCTAAGAGTGATTCTTGCTTCAAATCGGGGATTCGAAAGAGAATGTCTTTACAAGGTTGGCGCGCATTCAAAATGATAAGGTGGGTAATGTTGGCCTTCATCTTGAGAAGTCCAGCGATGCATCGACCTTCATCTTTGAGAAGTGGAGAAACCGCTCCTTTTTCCGACCATGACAGAGATGATGCAAGCTCGGTTGGACAATCCGCCTCCTGAGTGATCTTGTTGACGGGGTCGTGATGGAAATTAGCACCCAGTGAAGTAGATGTCGGAAGGAATATAAGAGAGGCAACATCCGCTATAGTTGAAGTTGCTCCCCTTGAAGAACGTTACGAGCGAGCTTGGCCAATAAAGCCTGTCGTGATGACTCCTTCGAAAGGCCTCCATGAATGACAAGGTTCTGTGGTTGGTGAAGTATTGGTGATGCAACCTGGGGCTTTGTTCGATCCTCTTTTTACTGTCCCTTATCCAGGTGTTGATGGTGGATTTTCGTTTAAGGTTAAATTTGTAAAAACCGAAAAAATCATGCGCTGACATCTTGTAAAAGATAAAGCCATTTATAAGTGTTGGATACTCCCTCACTTAATTCACCAAGAATGGAGCATGTAGCAACAATCCCATTCTCGTGAATACATGAAATTCCTCCGAGGTTGGAGCATGTGGCAACAATCCCTTCCTGTGAATTTCATATCGGCCTTGTATTTCAGTACTCATTATCGGTGTGGCATGACGACCGAGTGTTACTCTTACAGAGTAACACGAACCTCCAAGCACTATAATGAAATCATGTACGAAATACCCGTCTGGTGACTCTCGGTGTGTTATACTAGCCCGATTGAGCCTCTCGGTGTGTTATACTAGCCCGATTGAGCATCCGGGGTGACCGTATCAGTCAGGATATGATCGATCGTTGAGGTCATCCAACTCCATAAGCATGATTGGATGACCCCGCATCAATTCCATCACCCCCAAGCGGGTATGGAATACCCACGGCCGACCCCGCATGGTCGGTCATTGGCCTAGCTTGCCAAGAAACCGTTCATACCAAGCATTATGGACGGAAAACCCTAAATTAGAGTTTGCGGCATATTACATGTGTTGCAAAGCAATCTCAACCATCCATCTTCGCAGGAATAGATGGAGGGTGTAGATGTAGATTCAAAGGGCCCGAGCATGTCAACACGATCACCGTGGGCCGCCTACACACTTGACCAATCGGTCAAAACCAACCATGGTTGGTCGTCCCAATTCGTACGACCAAAGGAAGCATGGTTACACGGCTATGGAAGCCAAAATTAGGGTTTCAAGCCATCACGCGCGTCCATCTTCTCCGGCACGAATGGAGGGTCACAGATTAGATTAAGCAGGTCCGGTCATACCAGCATGACCACCGTAGGCCCATCTACCTCCTCATATGTTCGGCCAAGGCATATCATGCCTGGTTAATCCAAAACGTGCGCCCAAACCAGCGTGGCCACGCCTCCCAAACCAGGCTGATCTCGACCGCTCAACTTCGCCGGACAATTTGGGTGGCTCGGATCACGTTTTAATGGGATATTCGGGTATAAGCGTGAACACCAGACCTACCATCTTCACGTCAAACCAATCGGCCAAGACCGACCAAGTTAGGTCGTCTTGGAACGCGTGAGAAAGGAAAAGAGCATGGTGCGCGGCCTTTTGCGGCATCAAATTCCTATTGCAAAATCGATCTCAACCACTCCTCTTTGCCGGTCAAATTGAGTGGCCTAGATCGCACCTTCATGGGACAGTGAGACATGGACGTGTACACCACATGCTATCTACATGCATGCCGGTCGGTCCTCCGAAATCCTTCCCATGCTTGGTTTCGACCAAGCTCGAAGAGTGATGCTTGCGCGCCTCTTCAAAACCCTAATTTCATTAACGTCGCATGAGATGAGTGTCTCAAAGATCATCTCATCCGTCCAACTTCACCCGACTTGGTTATACAACCACGGTCGGGAGTTATTTGGTCAGTGAGGCGTTATTACCCATCACTTTACCACACCATAATGCGGTACATTCGCATAAAATACACACGATACTTCACAAGTATCGACTTTTCGAATAACACAGTTATTCAATTCGACATTACATGTTATCTTTCGTGGATCCACGATCCACACATTCGGACATCAATCATGTCACAAAGCGGGGGATACATGCGGGGTATTGGTCGGCGGTTTACGGCGTGCGGCGTGCAACGCGCCATCACAAGAACGTGTCGGGAAGTCATGGACGGTTCGGATGAACCGGGAGAAGTGGGCAAGGCCGGTCGTGTGGCACCGACGCACAACTCCACTACTCCATCACTCCACTTCCTCCAGTTCCCACGAGAGACGTGAATGAGGTTCAATGACTTGTATAAATAGGTTCTCCGCCCTATTTCAAACAACAACACAAGTCCGGACGAGACAGAGAAAACCAAGTGTTAATACAAAACGTATTCCAACACCCGAGCCTGCTTGCATCAATCACAAGCCTGCTCACCTTTTTGTTACAAGTCATAAGCAAGCCAACACCTTCACAATCTCAACACCTTCTTCGCTTCCCTCCCTAAGATCAACCCCATCTCCTTCACTTTGTGACCAAAACAAGTGCAGAACGGCCATTTCTTGGTTTAGGCGGACTTGCATAGATTAATCTCTCGAATCTACAAGCACTCACCGCGCGTAAAGTGCATTTGTTTAAGGTTTAAATTCATTCCTCATCCACACCCCAAATTACCAAATTCTGCAGAGTAGTTTTCACCCATAAACAATTGGCGACCACAGGTGGAGATTAATCTCGGTTGTAAGTCAATTTCTTCGAAATCCGATTCAATTTTATCAATTTCAAAGGGTAGATCTTAGAATCAATTCAATTAACAATTCATTTCAAGATGGTGGAATTAAGGTGCGGATCGGCAATCAACTCGATGGGGCTAGTGTGGGTACCAATCCTGGTGTCGAAGTACACAATCGGTGGAGCTACCGTAGCCAACACATCTCGAGGAGCCGTTACCTCTATCACCAACACTAGCGGAGGCGAGGAGACATCCGTAGGTGTAACGCCTCCCATCACCGAGCCGAGCGGCGCAATCCCGACATCTCCTCAAGTGTAACACCTCCGGTGGTCACCAGAGCAACAACTTTCACTCCTCCATCGGGACGAGGAGCCGGAGGCACAAGAGGAGGACCACCGTCCATTACCGTTGCGGACTTGATGGAGAAACGAGGAAGTTCTTGCTAAGACTCAAACAGATATGGCCGCAACTCGAAGGAGGTACTCGCTTTCCTCAAGACCTTGACTGAACGATTGCCGCAGGATTCACGTCAATCTTTGGAGCCAACAAGAGATGTCTTCAATTCACCCGGAGCAGGCGTTTCCACCCGGACAGAAGCTCGTGTTGCTCCTGAATGTTCAAGAGAAAGGGACCAGCCACCCAACTTCATCACACGTGAGGATCTAGAACGACTCCTTCAAAGCCGAGGCAAAGGAAATCGACGGATGCACACCAACACCAACCTCCATACCCTCAAGATATGCAACGAATCCCTCTTCCAAGAGGTTACACCTCTCCCCAGTTCTCCTCTACGATGGTACCGGGTAATGCTCGTGAACATGTCTCTCGGTTCTTGGAATCCTTGAGGGAACATGAATACGATCATGTTCTCCGCGCCGAAAGAATTCTCGAAATCACTACGGGGAGGGCATACACACAGTACAACAACATAGCACCTAACAAAGATATCCAACTGGGCGAGATGGTCGAGTGCTTTCTACGTAAAGTATTTCTTCGTGTCTCAACAAATCACCTTTCGGATCATGAAGAATTCTTCACGGAACAACGAGCATCCTAACGACTTCGTCAAAAGATTGAACTCAAGCGCTGGATTGTCATGACCCGAACGTCACCGAACGACAATTGGTGGAGTTGTGCATCAACGGGATGATACCCATATACCGCGCTCCGTTAGAGAACTTACAGGCTTTCAAATGTTCTCTGAACTCCACGAGGCTGCAAAACGTTCAGCAACAACTGCACCGGCACTACTAGAAAGAACCAGAGTTGTTCGAAGTGAAGATTCACGTGAAAGTCGAGGGAGCAGGCGCCTCACGAACAAGCAATACAACACCGGTCCTTCTGTGAGTGTAGTGGGCGGAGGAGAGAAAAGGAAAGATCCGGTGGCGGAACAACAAACCAAGCGGACATCCCAGGCACACAAGACTTCGTCTCGAAAAGGAGCGAGACAAAACTCTGCACAAAACACTAAAGACACGGGTTGTCCTTTTCCCATGAATGAAGTGATAGAGCTCTTGGAAGCGTGGATCCAAGATGACGCCGTAAAGCTGCCCCTATCGGACGTCCTCCAACCGAGGAAGAAATGGCAGATCCAGATCATTGCTACCACGAGTTCGTCCATCATCCAACCAAAGATTGCAACGAGTTGAAACGGATATTCGGGAAAAGGTAGAAACGGGGAACTCCGGCTTTGGAAACGAGGGTGTTCATAGAGACCCTTTACCTATCGGAACCGCATGATTTCAGGGATTACGTTGTAAGACCGTACAATCTATGATGGAACACATATGTGAAATCTTGTACTTCTCCAAAGGACAGCGTCAAGACATATTTGCGGCCCTCAACCACGTTGTGTCGAGGTGGCGTTTGCATCCGATGTGAGTCCAGAACCCCAAGTCTTTCTAAAAAGACATGAGCAATGGAAACTAGGGACTCCTAACCGTCGCTCGTTTGAGAAACGTTGAATTCGATAGCGTTTTAATTGATACGGCTTCCGAATTTAACATCATTCTTGTCAAGACCTTGAAAGCGGCAAAGATTTGAGCGGGAAGCTACTCGTCACCCAATTGTAGTTAAAGATTCAGCAGGGAGAGCTTAGAGATGCATATGGATACATTGATCTTGAAGTCGAATTGGGTGATGCCTCGACGCAAGCAAAGTTCTACATAGTCAAAGATCATCCCAACTACGACATGATCCTAGGGCGCTCTTGGATGCGGGACAACAAAGCCATACTGGAAGTCTGTCCTCTACAGTTTCACTGAAAGAATCTCCAACACGCCTTAGGACCTCCTAATGATTGTTTGCCGTCGTACCCAGCCAACGTGCGCCGTGACACAACTTCAGGAAGAGCCCGTCGGCATACATTGAAAGGTCCCGATGTCAAGTAAGTCTCACCACACAACTCTCTTTGCAACCTACCGCCCCTCATTTCGATAAGTCTGGGGACTGCTCCAATCAACAAACCAACCCGGCTAAGAGATGTGAATGGGAGGCCGGACCTTTTAAGCGTTTTATCGGGGAGCGTGGAAGCTGTTTTGGTCAAAGAAGATGAGACCAAGGTACAAGTATTAGCACGACCAAACCCGTTTGGAATTGGAGACTGGTGACGAAGGCGACAACGTTCAATGTTGGGAGCGTGACGGTGAAGATGACCACTCCACCCGACTTGCCTACCGAAAGAGAAGATGGGCCGTACACAGTAGCGAGATGTTATCCTAAGTGGCTCGCAAACTCATCAACGCTGATAAACTAGAGGGCATAACAATTCACTCACGATGGCTCAAACCCTACCGAACTTAAGATACTGTGCTACTACCACTTTCCAGCATCCTCCACACTCTAAAACGTCGTGCTATTTTTCAGCGTGTTTCCTTTTCTGATTTCATGTCATACTTGTAATTCCTCAAAAATGATTGCAATACTTGCATTCATAGTTAGGGTTCCAACTTTCAATTCTCAATTTAATTGAAGTATTATTTCCATCTCGAGAACCTCTCTACCCCTAAAAACACAAAGCCCCGAGTCGGCCTAAATCAACACACTAAGCAAGAGAGGAAATCCTAAACAAGCATCTCATGGGAAGAAGGGAATAGAACGTGTGCACAAAAGGAAAAATGATTTGAGCCATCTGCCCCAGCAAAGCCAAGAATATCTTGCATCAGGAGCACAAGTCCGTGGATATTCCATTATAGTATTACTTCTTTTATCACTAAGGATTACGTGTGAAGGCGCACCCTTGCGCCTGAGAAGGTTCGGTTGCAGTCTTGACAAAGGATTATAAAAGAAAAACTTTATTCAAACAATCAAATGGAGGAAAAAACCTTGAACCCGGCCACCATCGAGTACAAGGAAGATGTTCGAGTGTACAAAATATACTTGGAAAAAAAGAAAAAAGAAAAGAGGTTTTAGTCGTCAAGAGGATCGACATCGCCTACACCACTAATCGGGTTACGCTTCGGCGCCATCACCGTTGATGCTCCTCCTCCGAATCTACCTCAACTTCCGCATTAGGCACCTCCGCAGCAGACACTCCATCCCAACATCACCGGCGGAGCATTAAAAAGCGCATCAACATTGGGGAGCCGTACCAATTGCTTTGGGATGTTCGAGTTCCTCGTGCCGGAGTCAAGAATTATCACGCCGTCCTGAACCGGGTAATCACACTTGCCTTCATTCGGAGGTCGTTCATGCTCAACTCTCCGCCTCTTCAACCTCGCTGCAAATCTCTCTTCCCTTGCGCTTACTAGTGTCTGCAGTGTTTCCTCGCGCCTCCACCGCTCCTCCATGTCAATCGCAGCTGAAAGTGCACAGATACGTGCTCTGGCAATACGAAGGTGGGAGATAGACATCCCCTGTATAGCACGACCGACTTCGCGAAGTGGAAGATCGATCTTAGCCATTACTTCTTCGTGCGCATGGTTTTCGGGCTTGTCAACTTCAAAACTTCTTTCTGGGGAAGCAACAGAATGAGCGTCCACCGCTTCCATGATAAACTGCAAAGGAGAGGGAGTTATGAGCACACACACACAAAAAAAAAAAAAGAGGAGATCATCAAATCCATCGATCAGTTAATCAGAAAGTCAGAGCAGTACCTGAGATATGGAATAAACGACCGTGAGACGATTCTTTATAATCTCACAAGTCGACGGAATCCCAGAAGGAAAAGGAAGCCTTTACTTGCCACCTATGAAGGCTGCTAATTCGGGATAACAATCGACGAGGCTTATCAGATATAACTGAGGAAAGCCGTGTATGATGAAGGAAGTACTTTGAAGGCAGCGGCGAGCTCAAATATGTACAAGAGGAACCAAAGCGACTCACCAGATCAAGTCCTCGTTTTCTTTGCATCCTTAATCGAACCAACCAGTTCAGGCAACGCCCGACTATCCCGGTAAATATGTATCTACCTTAGCTTTGGTCATTTCGGTATATATGTATGTCACCATCTCATGCCTACCACACAATAGTGTAACCATTATGTGCTAGGCGGGGGACTTAATGTTGATGGTGGATTTTCGTTTAAGGTTAAATTTGTAAAAACCGAAAAAATCATCTATTTTGACATCTTGTAAAAGATAAAGCCATTTATAAGTGTTGGATACTCCCTCACTTAATTCACCAAGAATGAAGCATGTAGCAACAATCCCATTCAGCGTGAATACATGAAATTCCTCCGGGTTGGAGCATGTGGCAACAATCCCTTCTGTGAATTTCATATCAGCCTTGTATTTCCGGTACTCATTATCGGTGTGGCATGACGATCGAGTGTTACTCTTCTGAGTAACACGAACCTCCAAGCACTATAATGAAATCATGTACGAAATACCCGCACAGCCGACTCTCGGTGTGTTATACTAGCCCAGATTCAGCCCCTTTCGGTGTGCTATACTAGCCCGATTGAGCATCGGGTGACCGTGTCGGTCAGGATATGATCTGTGAGATCATCCAACTCCATAAGCATGATTGGATGACCCCGGATCAATTCCATCACCCCAAGGGTGTATGAAATACCCGTGGCCGACCGCATGGTCGGTCATTGGCCTAACTTGCCAAGAAACCGTTCATACCAAGCATTATGGACGGAAAACCCTAAATTAGGGTTTGCGGCATATTACATGTGTTGCGAAAGCAATCTCAAACATCCATCTTCAGGAATAGATGGAGGGTGTAGATGTAGATTCAAAGGGCCCGAGCATGTCAACACGATCACCGTGGCCCGCCTACACACTCGACCAATCGGTGAAAACCAACCATGGTTGGTCGTCCCAATTGCACGACCAAAGGAAGCATGGTCACACGGCTATGGAAGCCAAAATTAGGGTTTCAAGCCATCACGCGCGTCCATCTTCTCCGACACGAATAGAGGGTCACATATTAGATTAAGCAGGTCCGGTCATACCAGCATGACCATCGTGGGCCCATCTACCTCCTCATATGTTCGGCCAAGGCATATCATGCCCGGGTTAATCCAAAACGTGCGCCCAAACCAGGCGTGGCCACGCCTCCCAAACCACAACCGATCTCGACCGCTCAACTTCGCCGGATAATTTGGGTGGCTCGGATCACGTTTTAATGGGATATTCGAGGTATAGGCGTGAACACCAGCCTACCATCTTCACGTCAAACCAATCGGCCAAGACCGACCAAGTTAGGTCGTCATGGAACAATCTTGGAAAAAGAGCATGGTGCGTGGCCTTTGCGGCATCAAATTCCTATTGCAAAATCGATCTCAACCACTCCTCTTTGCCTAGGTCAAATTGAGTGGCCTAGATCGCACCTTCATGGGACAAGTAAGACATGGACGTGTACAGGCATGCTATCTACATGCATGCCCTGGTCCGGTCCCTCTCTAAAATCCTTCCCATGCTTGGTTTCGACCAAGCGAAGAGTGATGCTTGCGCGCCTCTTCAAAACCCTAATTTCATTAACGGTCGCGAGATGAGTGTCTCAAAGATCATCTCATCCGTCCAACTTCACCACCGACTTGGTTATACAACCCGGTCGAGTTATTTGCCGTCGGTGAGGCGTTATTACCCATCACTTTACCACACCATAATGCGCACACATAAAATACACACGATACTTCACAAGTATCGACTTTCGAATAACACACGATTATTCAATTCAACATTACATGCTATCTTTCGTGGATCCACGATCACACATTCGAACATCAATCATGTCACAAAGCGGGGGGATACATACTGGGCATTGTGCAGCGGTTTACGCGTGCGGCGTGCAACGCGCCCATCACAAGAACGTGTCGGGAAGTCATGGACGGTTAGAGATGAACGAGGAGAAGTGGGCAAGACCGGTCGTGTGGCACCGACGCACAACTCCACTACTCCATCACTCCACTTCCTCCACTTCCCACGAGAGACGTGAATGAGGCTCAATGACTTGTATAAATAGGTTCTCCGCCCTATTTCAAACAACAACACAAGTCCAGACGAGACAGAAAACCAAGTGTTAATACAAAACGTATTCCAACACCCGAGCCTGCTTGCATCAATCACAAGCCACGCTCACCTTTCTGTTACAAGTCATAAGCAAGCCAACACCTTCACAATCTCAACACCTTCTTCGCTTCCCTCCCTAAGATCAACCCCGTCTCCTTCACTTTGTGACCGAAGCAAGTCCTGGGCGGCCATTTCTTGGTTTAGGCCGGACTTGCAGATTGATCTCTCGAATCTACAAGCACTCACCGCACCCAGTGCATTTGTTTAAGGTTTAAATTCATTCCTCATCCACACCCCAAATTACCAAATTCTGTAGGAGTAGTTTTCACCCATAAACACCAGGCCACGTGTTGGTTGGAGGATTCAGTGTGCCGGTTCGGTTCAAGGAATTGTACACGGCAATATGGGAGAAACACGGCCACATTGCTACAACTGCGAAGCTCAAAATTCGTCTTGCATTGGTCAACCGCGTTCAGGAGGCTTTATTTTCTATCCA
Organism: Papaver armeniacum; assembly: GCA_023531295.1. Classification (NCBI taxonomy): domain Eukaryota; kingdom Viridiplantae; phylum Streptophyta; class Magnoliopsida; order Ranunculales; family Papaveraceae; genus Papaver; species Papaver armeniacum. The sequence continues at coordinate 286,731 of JAJJWW010017156.1, forward strand.
TGGGATGAGCGTCGCGGCTGGTGAACAGTTTCGAGGAGATGATTCAAGACCCGGAAGTGCCATCGAGATGTGTTTGTGCGAGACGACTTCAATGCTCCTTGGTTCCTCAAAAGGTTCTCCGAGATTCAGGAGCTCCAGAAATTACAAGGTGAAGCCCCTTCTGCAGAATGTGTTACTCGCCAGGAAGAAGAGGTTGAAAAGTTGTCTAAGGAGTTGAAGCTGAAGCAGGCTGTTCTTCAAAGGATGAAAGACTCTCTTTCCCAGAAGGACGAGTTGCTGTTGAAGGATTTTCCTTGAAGAATTCGTGCCACCTACTTGTCTTTTAGATGCTTTTCTTTTTTTGAGTGCTAGTGAGGATTTCCTTTCACAATTTGACTTCGGGTTTTGATTTATTAGGTAATTGGATGGGCTTATTTTGAGATAGTTTTGTGAATGATTTTTCTGAACGAGATTATTTTAAATGGAATTTGCATCTTGGTCATGAATGATTGCACATGTCATATGAAATTGCAAATGTCGTGTAAAAGGGAGGTATGAAGGGAAGAAAACATGCGTTTGATCACCGAGTCTCTTTCTCCATGTGGGGATGCTAAGTCCCCAATGAATTCCAAAACTATCTTTCTTGTAAAATTCTTTGAATAGAACTTACTTGTCTTTGAAGCCTCACTTGTATCAAACCAGAAGTAGCCTCTCCAAGGAAGTCGTCCGCATTAATTTTTAGAGAATGAGAGCTATCCTTCGAACCAAGTTTCTCCTGAACAATGCGCTTCAAAGCGTTGCATTCTTTGGTAGGGTGGTGAAGGAACCGGTGGAAATGATGTACCTCGGGTCCATTATTTCTTGATCGGTTGGTGGACGCCATACAGAGGTAGTTCCACTCTCTATTTCGTACCCACATCTCCAGAACTCCAAAATCTTTTTCCATCGGGAACGGAAAGTGTAGGCACTTCAAGTCCGACTTTTCTGCGTTAGTGGGCGTTGTGATGTCTCTACGTGGCTTTGATGTGGAGCACGTTAGGAGATGAAGTTGGAAGATTTGCGAGTGCCATCATATCCGCGGATCGCTCGCCTGGGTAAAGGGATGTGGAAGGTGTCGTAATATCACTGCTGAGTGATCGAATTGAACGCTCACATCCTTTGTATTCACGTATTTCCTGATCGATCTCTCCTTCCTCAAGCATTTCTTCGCTTGGATGAAAGGCCTGGTGCATTGGACAGTCTTAGGAGCTTCAACAAGAGTTTTGAGATATAAATCTTCTAACAGGGCTCCATAGGCTGCGAGCTCCCTTCTTTATCTGGTAGACGTTGTAGTACTCCGTACAAGTCCTTTCCTCGTGGAGTTGCCTCGGTTCTTCATTGTTGACCGGACCATGTTGTTCATCTTTCTGAGTCCCCTGCGGTTACGCGCTCTTTTGCCTCTCCACCGGTAAAGGTGTGACTCTTGACTAAGGATTCAGCATTTCTTGCACTGCTTGATGCCTGCCGACCCTTCTTGTAATTGTGCTGTTATATCATTCAAAAGGCGGAATGTTTCGCTCTGTCTTCTAGCGATACCAGCTTGATTTGCCAAGACATCTTCCACCATTCTAGCTATACTTCCCATGGTATCTGAACCAATTGGTTTCACAGTGAGGATACATCACGAGATGAAAACCAGAAAAATTGAGAATTCAATTTTTTGCAACCGAGAGATCAACCTCCCGCTGTGGTCGCCAATTATTTATGGGTGAAAACTACTCCTGTCGGATTTGGTAATTTGGGGTGTATGGATGAGGAATGAATCTAAACCCCTAAACAAATGCACTGCGTGGTGAGTGCTTGTAGATTCGGAAATCAATGTCTGCAAGTCCGGCCTAAACCAAGAAATGGCCGTTCCAGGACTTGTTTCGGTCACAAAGTGAAGGAGATGGGGTTGATCTTAGGGAGGGAAGCGAAGAAGGTGTTGAGATTGTGAAGGTGTTGGCTTGCTTATGACTTGTATGAGAAAAGTCGAACCGGCTTACGGGATGCAAGCTATCATTTTAGGTGTTTTGTATTAACACATTTTCGTATTTGTCCTGGACTTGCTCTTGTTGGTGGAAATAGGGAGGAGAACCTATTTATACAAGTCATTGAGCCTTATTCACGTCTCTCGTGGGAAGTGGAGGAAGTGGAGTGATGGAGTAGTGGAGTTGTGTGTCGATGCTACACGATCGGGTCTTGCCCACTTCTCCGTCATCGCTAACCATCCATAACTTCCTAACACGTTCTTGTGATGGCGTGTTG